>CM073775.1:72345281-72903782 GCA_037158775.1 Hetaerina titia | reverse complement strand
CTTCGACCAGTGTTTCTCACCAAACCATCTTAGAATCCTTACCCGTTGTACTTTTGTTGGTGCTTGTAATGTACGATTGTGTATTTACTGATACAGATATTATATACTAAACCTGACATAGGCAGGTCTCTTGTATTTGTACGATAAATAGAGGGTCGAAGCAAAACTGGGTAGAGGAGTGTGTGACTAACGTGTCATTGGTTATGGTATTTAATTCATCGTCATTTTCCTCCCTTTCCTTCATTTACATTTCCCATTATCTTTGCGTCATGCACTTTGCACCATATATTGCGCACCTCAATATTTCGCTCATTTTATATTAATTCGCTGTGAACGTGTTAGTTGAATTAAAATACACTTTTTATTTATGATACCACCGAATGGATATTTTTAACCCTGGTGTACAAGCTTAATGATAGCAATGTTGAATCAGATTTTATTATATATTAGCTGTAGAGGTGTCCATTAAAATATCGATGCTTTAATCACCATTGATAACCTATTTTTCATTGAACTTAAATTGAATCGGTTTAATTTAAAATCGGAATCATTTGGAAGCCCTTAGTTGATTTTAATTGGCCATTAGTACATATTTAATAGAAACAGTGAATCGGTATACGATATGTTGATGTCTGCTTTGCATATCCCTGATGACTTCTTAAAACTCACTAATGAGTGATTTGTAGTTGAAAAACACAGTGGAAGAGAATGCTGGTTAACGATTCGTGAAAGTAGGGAGACATTTTAAAGAATGGGAACATTTTTACTGCAAAATTCTCTGCATGTCACCGCTCAGGTATGGATGTTTCTATCTCTATAAACAATTGCAATGACTTTATCCAATGAATTGTTTTAAAAAGGTAAATTTGAGAATCAAAAGGTAATCTGGATTTAAAAAATATTATTCACGATTATATTATTTTTACAATTTGAGTGATGAAATTATTTTTACTAAGAATCTTACGTGCACAGCCCTCTCCACTATTAATGTGCAGCTTTACAGATGCTAAAATAGCAGCCAATAACTTAATCAATATAACGGTAGTTGGGCGTGTTAACGTTGTCGTTTGAGTTTGTAACATCATAAAGCGTCTCTAACATCGCTTTACATTTCTCCATTCTTAATTTTTTTGCCATAGCATAATCTCGATTTCAATCTGCAGAAATTCATTTTTCAACTCTTTATTCTCTATGCTAATAATGGAATATTGTCTCATGATACTACCATTTCCGATATTTCCCATTTTTAACTGATAATTATAAATACGTAATGAAACATTTTAATGCATACATGGTTTATCACTAATTTTATACATTTGATTAATTTTTAAATTAAATATATTGATGTAAAAACAAAAGAAAATACCTGATGTTATCTTATCCGTATTTATGCTAATCAGTTTTGTCTTAAAAGAGCAATATTTCTATAACCATGTAACTATTTTGGTTTACTTGCGACAATGGCAAAATGGATCTCAAAATTCAAATTGAACGCTATCATTTAACATATCTTACTTGTATGTAACTGTAACTAGTGGCTGTGGCGGTGGAATTTAACCAATGGCTGGTCTGAAATTTGGAACAATTTCGGGAACGGCTTCAGTAATTTGTCCTATTAGTCATTATTTGCATAATCACGAAGTTAAGCATCTCAAAACTAATATGCTTTTGTTAAAATACCACGCCAGTGCTTAAAGAATGAAATTCTAATGGTTTTGTGAGGGAATTAATCCTGATGTAGATGGAAAAATGGAGTGCGTTTTAGGTTTTTCTGGGTCAAAATATTTTTTTTCTTTTTCCTCTTCATCCACAAGTTTTATGCCCCTTAAACAACGAATCTCCACCTTCATTTTGAAATCTCTGAACCCCTTTTTCCTTCCACTTCTCTTACCTCCGCATCCCTATATACTGCTTCCCTTTCTCTACATCTGTACCCGCCGGTTGCTTCCTGAATATAGAAGAGCGTGGATATTTATTTTTATATGTCTCAGGTGAAAAAGGAGCGAATCTGCACAAGCGTAAACTTGGCTCGCATTTTCACCAATTCTTTTTTTTTTCTCTTTCCCTCTCGAAATTTTAATCTCACCGCTATTATGCACAACTTCAGAGCTCATAAAAGGAATGAAATTTAGTGCTGTTTTTTTCTGTCGGAAGCTTGAAATTTTCCAACACGACGTAGTAGGTTTTTCATTAAAATTTGCCGTTGGAAACGCGATGTTTTTAATCTGATTTGCCTATTTTTATGATTAGTTTTTATTGTCATCCGTTAAAATAGTCTTATAATTTTACCTCCACTTTGGATACCGAGTTTTTACAAAGGGGAATATTAGGTGGAAATTAGGTATCCTTGCACCTTTCCTTCCTTAAGCTTAAATGTGATATTGTTTTAGATCAATTAACATAATAAACGGATAGTTTTTTTCCTATTTTAGAACATTGCTGAACTGCAAAGAATTCATCTACATCTATATAAATACCCTTCGAGCCACCAAAAAAAGTGTGTGGCAGGGGGTTATTAAGAAGACTCATCTTCTGCAAATTCTACTAACGAATAACAACTTTAAAATGTACATTATAATGATGACTCTCAATGTTTTGAGCCTAAAACAACAAGTTTTTTTCAAAATCATCAGATGAACAACTCATAGTGCATTTAATATTTAGAACACTATACTTGGATCTAGTCTTATTGTTGAAAATAATATTTTTCAGGGAGTTTCATTTCGCTGGATTAAGTGCTCTCAGATATTATTAGAGAAAACAATATCTAGAAATTACAAAGCTTGGAATAAGAGCATTGCATTTTTTTACATGCTTTTTGAAAAAGAGAGAATTTGGATAATATTAACGCTTAATGCAATACAATAATACAGGAGTATCGTATTGAAATAAGTTATTTAATTGCAATTTTCGCCGATCTTTTTACTTTTACCTCGTGTATTAAACACTTTTAACAAATTTCATTGTCTTCAACATTTGATTGGCACTCAATATGCTCTGCATCCATTTTTTCCACATTTTCACTTATCCCTAATTCTCTTCTCGTATTTGTAGTATATTCAGTATCGTTTTAGGGAGTTCTAATAAGATTAGACTTCTAAATTCTACCAGGAATTCCCAGAGATATCCGAGGTGTCCACGGATGCTCCGCAGCTTGGTCCGTTTTCTGTTGGCAAATGTGACAATTTATTGAACGAATATGTCTAATCTAATGACATTAATTATTTCTAGTTGAAAATATTGAAATTACTGGTTTAACAACATTGGTATTATTGGCAATTAATTAGATGATTGGTTTTTAGTAATTCTCCAAGCTACCCTGCTCACTAACACTTTATTTAGCCCGTGATAGAGAGAAGTAATACGGTATTCTAGTAAATGAAGCACTTTTAAATTGACTGGGAGGCCAGCGTTACTTTCTGTTTCAGGTCTCTGGGTGCCTTAAGCTTCGAAAAAACAGTGTAAATATTTGATTATCAGCAAAAAATTACCTATATGAATATATGGAAAAGCAAAGTTAAAACGTTTTCATCATCCTGTCGAATTAAGCTGTCATGGCCATCGTATTTCTCTTTCCACGTTAGTCACGAAGGTTGTAGAAACTTGGGTTTCATATACGTGGGACACATGGCTCCCATTTGTCTTATCGAGAAATTTCCATGAGTGTACGCGGTGTAGTGAAAACTGCTTTTGCTGAACGACCCCACGTTAAACAAACAATCTCATGCCGTATTCTGGCGGGATCAATAAATATGCATTCTCAATATTATTATTCTTCGATTTAACTTCAAGGCATCGATTCAAATATATATGTCGAAACATTTTTCATCTATCAACATTTACATGCATCGAAAGTGAATTTCAAGTAGCTCGTAATAAAAGTTCGGCGTCAAACAATGGTGTGGCAAATGAAATTAGATTAATAATTTTTGTACGGATAAACATGAGAAGAATAACTGAATGGAAAGCAATTTCTGCCACTGGAGCCTTAAGTGAGTGCGTTTTTCTCCACCAAAAATGCTATATCACTGATGTGAACTAATAAATTCTACAGGGTGTCCAATAATCTAATGTAGTAATATAATAGTATTACTTGAGCCAACATATTTATTTGATGAAAAAGTTTATATTCCCATTAACATGGCCAAACTGTCAAGTTAATTCATCTGAAGGCATATATTTAAGAAATGGTGAAATATATATTGTAGTCGTCAAGCGTGGAAAAATCAAAATGTAGAAATATGTGACTAGAAACGAAAAACCTTCGTTATGAACTTTTTGGTACACTATAAGTTCCCCAAATTTTGTTAAAAATTTGTCGTTTTCGCCAAAAATTAAATGACCAAAAAGATCATCATAAGGATAAATAATTCCATTAATTATCGAGTATCAATTCTGTGAGTTAACATAATGCTTTCACTGAAATACCCTTGGCATGGGATCATAACCTTTGCTTCATTGATTTTAATTCAAGTGGCAACACTCGACCACGCTATATTCCTTGTCGTGCAAATATCATCAACCACAATGCAACCGTTTAAACACCTATCCTTTTCCTTGGCTTCGAAAACATGACAATAAGTTTGTAACAATAAGTTAACAATGTAAGAAATGTAACAATAAGTTAAAATTATTTAAATAAAATATAGTAGAAGGGTGTAGCCCAAAAAACACTGCAGGACATTGGCCTTCGTAGTCTGCCATTAAATTTTATTGATTGCATATAGGCAAACACTTAAAACCTTCCGCCTACATTATATTTCCATAAACCACAGTTTATGTATCTAAAGTGATCATAGAATAGCGAGTAAAAAATTGTTGAATAATATCTTCTTATTGTTTTTAAACAGTTTAATTTTAACATCGTACTTTTTGACCGTTAGTTACTGATTTAATGGCAGTGGAAATTTGGGTCTAGAAATAAAAAAGAACCGTTCTGTTTAATAAGGGGGAAAACTCTTTTTTGGGGGAAAAAAGATTTCTTGCAACCGTTCTGTGTTAACGATTCTTTTGCAGCAAACATTTTATTGTTTTACTCATTTTATGAGTACAGTGATCATTGGGGAATACTTTAAGTAATGTCAAAGTATAGTGAGACTATAAATGTTAATAATTTCAAAATTTGATTTTTTTCTATCCATTAGACATTCTTTTTTTAGTAAGAATATGTAAAATGAGAGTGGAACGAATTGATTTTAATTTTAGCGGGAGATCCAAAAATGATTTATCTAGAATTGGATAAACCAGATGCTTTAATTCAGGAAACTTAGATCATATTAATTTTCTTTTAAAATTTCTAGTTATTTGTTATAGGGACATATTTTTATCAATATAGATATCTATAATCCATTGATTTTTAATTTTTGCAAGTTGGCTAATCTTTTCATCAATTATCTAAATTTACGTTTTCTTTTTATAGGTCTACCACGATGGAAATGGCGAAGAATAGGCACATTTCTTCTTTCATCTGGAATGATTTAGCGCGTGCCAATTTCATTATTCCAGCAGTGGCCTAATAAATGTACGATTTAAAGGCGTGATGTAAGTACGTTAGAACAATAAAGAAAACGGGTATGTCACCACAGCTGATTGCAAGCGCTTCATTTTTTGTTGAAATGAGACACTATTAGCTTAAATCTCTTAACATGGCTGTATTGAGTAAAAGAGGAAAACTAAATTATCAGGACTGCAAGCCGTAAAACGCCTCGCAAAAAGTCGGGATAGAAGCGCGATAAAACTGATCTACAGCATGAAAAAGTTAATACCAGGCTTTAAGGTTTATTTATTTCCCCGGATCGTTTAAAAACAGGGCACATGGAGGGAGTAAAAAATAAGCAGTAATAATAAAGCTCTGTGAAACTTTTATCACTACTGGATTAATCCCGTTAAAGTAAACATTTTTCTCCGTCATCGTTCAAAACCCTTCGCTCCACCAGCTCCGCTTCGACCAGCACTTAAATCCACCAAGCACTCCCTTGTTGCTTCCTCCTTGATGGGCAAGACACCTCATTGCCTCATTGCGTTAGTAAAAGATGTGTGTGGAGGGATGGACACATAAATCCGGGTGCAGTACCATAACTCTGGGTAAAAAATCTACCTAAGACACATCAGATAAATAGTGAAAAAAATTAGGGGTTTTATTGTTGTTACGGTGATCACAATTTGTGCTAATTGATTATTGAAAAAGATCTTAACCCTTAAAATATTACTGAAATTACTCAACCACGACAACTTTAACGCTTATAAGGCTGACCAAGTGTGATTCCAATGTTCAAATTCCATTCCGGAAGGAGACATTTGCTAAAATATCATAGTGCTGCTTTTAAATTTATAAATGTAATTAATTCTGAACATAAAATATCCATTTGTGCCCTACTGGTTAAATTATATCACCGGAGTTTTTTTTTTAATTGGCCGCAAGCTGAAAGTGCCATTTATATATTTTTCCAGATATTTCACTGCTTTTATTCATTCATTATATTTTATTCATTTAAACTTGTTAGTACTTGTTATCTTCAATAGCTTTATTTTTTAATGGCAGGATACTTGCATTACTCGATGTATTTTAACTACGAGTTTTAGAGAACAGAATTACTAGATATTCTGACTTATACGCGACATTTTTAACTCATGGCGTGTTTTCATTATCTAAAAGCTTATTACAATTCCCATGCCCTTCTTGGGCCAAAGTACTTTCCTCCTGAAATAAGACCAAGTATAGACTTACATTAAATTGTGTCTGAGAGTTGTTTGTCCTCGCCATTATATGTACATTAAAAGGAAATAAAACTGTTGAAGGTGATTACACAACGATATGGAATGTACGAAATTTCATTGAAAGAAAAATATAGGAAATGCTTAGCAGCGTTTTCTACGCACATAATTGTCCAAAATGCCATAAATATTATCATAGGGTGAATTAAATACGATTTAAGGAAAAATTAATACACAATAAACGAAAAACAGGGAGAATAGACAGCAGAGAGGAATCTGATCTTGTGGTTTGGTTTAAATACAAGTGTTTTTTGATGTAGATACGAAAAAAGAAGGATCTCCATCACTTATTCCTTGGTAATATTCTACCATCCGTATTCCATAGTCGGCAAGTAACGAGAAAGTACTAATTAGACTACCTATTTTCGCTCAGATGAAATTTATAAAGTTTTCAACTTTATGTTGGAGCCCGTCCAGAGATAATGCATAGCTATATCATGCAACGTGGTGATCGAGTGTTTCGTGGTCTTGGTGGTGGTAAGAGTTATTAGACATACTGGTTCCGTCATAATGGCTTCATAGATGGTTGAATTTGACGGTCAAGCTCTTTCTTGGATTCCATTCATATTTTTTTGGTGTGGGTAAAGCACAATTTTCGAAAATTTCAAATGCAATTTGCAAAAATTCATTCTATGAAAGTTATGTAGCAAACGTGATGCATGTACAGACAATCTGTGTTGATACGGTAAAAACAATATAGTGTTGATACGACACGTCCCATTTCAAATCATGCTTTAGTCTTGAGTTTGAAGCACTGAGGTAATACTACTTATATTCAGTAAAAACTATGGTGCCCTTCTAAATATAACCTATATATTTCAAAATATTGCTTTGTTTTGAGAATAGCATGTGCCATGATCTCTAATCTACGTAACTTAATGTTATAGAGCTGTAAAAACGACGAATTCAGGTGTAAAGGGAAATGTTTTCCTAATAGTTTTAATTTTTTATCATAAAGAAACACTTTTTCAAAGTATTCGTCTAAATTTTTAATCTTATATCTGTTAATCTAATTTATTTATTAAATATAAACGTAGTCGACAGAACGCATGAAATTTGCTGCTAATGACCTAAGGCAGAGCTTGATGTAAGACCAACTTAGCCACGCAAAATTGTTTATTTCATCGGCCAAGGATTTGTCACCCAGCACAGTGTAATGAGCCGTTAATAGTCCAATAAGCGAGTTCATATTTTTTGTTGACGCCATAGTCATCCACTTCTTATTTTGAAAATGTTTACTCCTCATGCTAGTTCACATTTCCCCTATCCAAGGCTTTAAAATCATATACGTCGGAAACTTATCAATAACGAAAAATTTTCCAAGTACTTTGCAATTCCTCTACAGTTTTATAGATTTCACTGCATTAAAGTCAATTTATATTTCACCATTTCAACACCAAAGTACTCTCTGACTTAAAAGGACAGAGCGTAGAATTTTCTGTTAAAAATTCTGTGAAGTGAAAGAAGGTTGATTAATCTGATGTTCTTTGTCAAGTTTAGACAAAAAGACAAATTCCAAAAATTGCCCTATCGAGTAATTAATTGGATTTCCTACTAGCAAGCAGAGTTTTATTCTAAATAGAGTATACCATTATATATGGTTAACTGATAGGAGTTGTGGGTATTTAGAGAGCCTGAAAATCCGGAGGAAGGAAAATGATCTCAGACACCGTTACAAAGTGGAAAAGAGAGGGCATAAAGGTAGACGAGTGGACAGAATGAGACAAGTAAAGAGAATGAAGAATTGTTAGTTATTGAGGAGAAGGATTTTTTTACAATGGAGGGAAGTAAAACGAGAGAGACCGGAAGCGGTAAGGTTGAAGGTTCGTGGTCAGCAAATGAGTGTTGCATTTTTCATACTCATGGCTCGCACCCTCACGCCCACTCCTTGGGGACAGCGCGAGAGCCCAAAAAGTAGCCAGCGGTGAGCGACCAGGTGACCTCGGAGTTCGAGGCACGGGTGAGCTATTGCAGAGATCTCGAATCGCTTTGGTACGTACACGTAGGTATTTGCTTGAGGAAATGGTGGATGCCAGGAATAATCGATATCCGGATTCTCTCTGCCGTCCTCTGGAAGTAAGTAGGATTCTGGTGAACGATGCCTTGAAGAAAGGCGACAAGGATTAAACTCCTCAGAATATCCAGGTTTTCAAGAGGTCAAGTCTCATATGATTGCACTACCTTCCACAATGTCAGTTTACTTGTAAAGTTTTGTAAAATTTGTACAATTTTTTTGACTAAGGGTGCACCGTTAGCCACCACAGCGCATCACAGACATCCTCACAAATTTTACAAACCTTGGTAGGCTGCAGGGTAACTTCACCTGATTTATTCCAAGAAAATGCGTGATGTGCCGCAGCAGCAACTTTTAACGTCATCTACTAAATGTGCATTACATTGCAACAATTTCAGAGTGTAGTTTGCCTTTACCGGGCTTAGAAACTCGGTATTCGATTTCCGCCCGAGGCTCATATTCTGATTATGATAAGATTGTGTTTCGATAATGTTACACATAGTTTTTTTTCCTTTGGAAAACAAAGCGCGAGGATAGGAATGGTTTACAGAGGAAGGATGACATTGGTGCGCTCTATATCAAAATTACATTACTGTCAGGAAGTAAAAAGGCAAGATCTGTGCTAACAGTTAAAGATAAGTGGAGTCAGATAATAGTTGAACCGGAAAAAATCCAAGAGAGTTGGAAGGAATATATGGACACACTGTATGGTAAAAACAGGCCGACAAGGTCAGACATAGAAAAGGAACATGACGTAGAAGAAGATAGCTTAGGTCCAGGCATACTCGACGATGAAATAGAAAGGGCATTAAAGGAAATGAAAACAAATAAGACCGTGGGGGTAGACAACATTCCTGTAGAACTGTTAACATTTTTAGAAAAATGTGGGAAAAAGGTCCTACATGGACTAATTCGTAGTATCAACGAGGTAGGAATCTGGCCGGAAGATTCTGTGAGATAAGTGTTAGTTCCTATTCCGAGAAAGGTAAAGGCTACATCATGTGAGGATTACAGAACAATTAGTATGATATCCCACGCAGCTGAAGTTATTCTCAGGATCATCAACAAAAGGATAGAGAGTAAGGAAAATGTTTACTTAGGGCATGATAGTTTGGCTTTAGAAAGGGAAGAGGTACGCGTGATGCCATTTTAGTAATGAGATCACTAATCGAGAGGAATATAGAATACAATCAGGACGTATTTGCCTGTTTCCTAGATTTCGAAAAAGCGTTTGATAGAGTGCATTGGGAAAAATTGATGCGTGTATTGCAGAGAATAGGAATGGATTGGAGGGACAGGAGACTGATCCGCAACCTGTACATGTCTCAGACTGCTCAGGTGCGAGTGGGGAACGGAGAGTCCTGATGGGGAGTGTTAGGGAGAGGTGTAAGGCAAGGTTGTCCACGGTCACAGGTGCTGTTCAGCACCTGTGGAGGAAATGTGTATATATATGTGGAGATTGTGTGTGTGGAGAATGTGTATACTATATATTATATGTGGAGGAAGTGATTAAAGAGGCTTTGGAAGAACTGGAAGTAGGAATGAAAGTCGGAGGGGAATTGGTAAAATCGGTTAGGTTTGCTGATGACCAAGCATTAGATGCTCAATCAGCCAAGGGATTGCAAGCATTTCTGAGTGAATTGAGGGTTTAGTGCGATAGATATGGGGTGAGAATCAATATTAATAAAACAAAGGTTATGAAATTTTCCAGAAAGAAAAAGGCTAAGCTAAATATTAAAATAGACGGGGAAAAATAGAGGAGGTAGAACAGTTTACATATCTCGGAAGTGTTTTGGACCACTATGGTCAAAGTAGTAGGGACGTAAGGAGAAGAATTGCGCTAGGCAAGGAGGCTTTCTCAAGGAGGAGGGAGTTAATGACGGGGACGTTGAGTAGGGATTTTAAGACAAGACTCGTAAAAACTCTGATATGGAGCGTAGCTATGTACGCTGCGGAAACGTGGTCACTGAAGCAGGAGGAATGACGTAGATTTGAGGGTTTTGAAATGTGGGTACGGAGAAGAATGGAGAAGGTGAAATGGACCGAAAGGAAAACAAATGAGAATAACTACCACATTTTATAAATTTACATGGTAAACTGACAGTTGAAAATATAATACTAGTACGTCTAAGCCATTAAAATGTAATCTACAGGATATTCGCAAAAATTCTCGTAATAAATGAGATTTCAAAATGAAGCACGTGCCGAAATGAATTTGACCTTTTTTCCGTTAAATTGATATTACCAATTTAGTTAATGATCAGGTTGACCCGGATCGGAATATGAATTATGGTGTAATAGGTATGTTTACAAGATGAGGAAGTACGAAATAAATGATACTCGCTGCCGTGACCCGAATGAAGAGGCGTGCCTGGAGTGTTACCCAACTCTCTAACTCCATCTCCCGGGGAATTCCAGCGCAGCAGCCAACTGGCCGCCTCATTACGCCTGTCACCAGTTTACATGAGTCTCAGTTCCTTTAATTTACGTCCAATCTACGGATTAGTATAAGGCCCCACTGCACTTCAAGTTTCAGCTCGGTAGTTATAGAGATGTACAGCTGCTGAACCCTGAATATAATTATGTCTAATTGTTACTGATTAATTATGATATCTCTTCCAACCAGGGTACCTGTCCTCTACCCACTTATCTGATATGTTTTTCTAATTTTCTTATCCCGCTTCCCGAATCGAACTTGATTTTGATCAAGTGAAATTCAGGTTATTTTATTCTTTGGGGAAGCCTCTAGACGGCTTTTCATTAATATAGGTGTTCAACTAGTAATATGCTCGCAGTCTGAATGACCCACTAATGTTAGTGTCAAAATGTTTGTCATAATGGTATTTCTTCCATTATTATCGGAAAAAGAAGCATTATTTGAAAATTGGAACATTCAATATTTTTCCTGTTAATTAATTAATCCATTGACCTAATCATCTGACCTCGGTTACGACGGGGAAACATTCTCACCTGCCAACCCAAGGGTTGCCAGTTTCATTCATGCCTAGGTGGGTTTTTTCCACCTAAGTATTTTATTTTTGTAATTTTCTTTAATATTATATCATTTATAAAGGTCTCACGTAAAGGGTTAAAAGCGTTGTTTTCGTGGTTCGGCTGGATAAATAATGACAGTCACTTTTTTCCTGTGAACGCCGATCACCGTCCCAATCATCAATATTCTCGTTCAACATAGTAGTATTCGTTTCAATAGAATTACTTTCATTGAGTTTTTGAGGGCTTTCCAAAGAATATATATATGACATGAGTGCCCTTGGTTTATTTTTTTAAATTTACAGGTTATTACGCGCGTATGACAAATGTTTCAAGATCTTTAAAGAAATACAAAACCTCGTTTCCGTCTCTGCTAATCGGAAAGGAAATTAATCTACATGTCGTGGCTTGTTGGCATCAATGATGCTGTAAAGCGTGGATCTGAAGAGATTCTGAATTTATTCAGGGAATTGAACTCAGAAGTGAAGCAGGTTGGTGGTTTCGAGAGGGTTGACATGACGCTCTCGATCTGCAGCCTAATACCGAAGGATTGATCGTTGACCTCTAGTTTGGAGCCGAGTGGAAGACATCAATTAGGGGTTGCCTGCTTTCTGAAGAGGATATCGGGACATCCTTCGTCGACCTTCATCCGGAGATCCAATCGTGTAGGAAGTCCATGAACCGTTTTGGTGCTCACTACACGTCTGGGGCCGTCAGATGTGTAGCGGGTATGATATTTCAGCACTGCATGGTTATTTTAGATTAAAGTGCAGGTTAACGTGTAGGTCAAATAATGAGTCTCCAAAGTCTTATTTACCAAATTATTTAGCTATTAATGAAGTGAGATCCAGTTCTAGCAATAGTTCCTTTAACATGAATCAGAGAGCATCGGACGGATAATTTTATAAGGAATCAATTATTAAGAAGAATAAGATCCTCACTATTATTGAAAAAAACCGTAATGTCAAGTAAACATTTGTATTAGTAAATTACCGAAGTTTAAAAACAAAGTCGCAGAATATCATCACCTTATCCAAGGCACAGATATAATTATTGGGACAAAAAGCTGGTTATCTTCTGATGTTGTCGACGGTGAAATTTTCCCAAAATTCTTTTTCATTTACAGAAATGACAGACGAAACAGATAGGCGATAAATTTATTGCAGTTATAAATTTTCTAAATTCTTGCGTCAGCGGAGCTGAGTTAATTCGGGGCAATTGTTTGGTGCTCAATTATAAGTCCTCAATCCAAAAGAATTTATGTATGCTTATTTTACAGACCGGCAGTCGACATATATCATTTAATACTAGAATTAGATCAGAAAAGTATACATTTTTATCCCAAAAAAATGTCCGAGACATTACAATCGGTGGACATTTCAATATCCCATCTATTGATTGAAGCACAATTTACAACGGGGGTAAAAACAAAGATATCTTCGAATACCTATTGAATTATTTTACGTTGAATTCATATCATAAAATTATAACATCACCAACTAGGGGGTAATATTAACTCTTTAAGGAATTGGTGACTACAGGGTAACAAATGCAAATTGTTGCTTCATGGGGTACGAAATATGAGGCCCAAAAGGAAATTTTACTCGTTTATAGAAAGGGACTACAATGACCTATAGTACGTACTACAGAATCAATTTGCAAGTTTTATGAAAGATAAGTGGAATCGCTTCCATGAGATCACGCGGCTTAGCAGTCAACGAGTTCATTCCCAGTAAATTATAAAAGATAACACGGATCCTAGATGGTACCACGTGGATGTTAGAAAGGCAATACGACATCAAAACTGTGCAACGAAAAGATGAAAAATATTAGGGGAGATATCACTAACGACAAGAAGAATGAGATCAATTATGAATACAAGAAATCTAGGGCGAATTCCAAGAATTGATTTCGGAAAGCGTTAAGGGATTTCAAAAGAAAACATTAAGCAGAAAATTTGACAGAGAATCCAATAGCACTTTGGTCATTCGTCAGATAAGGTTACGGTGAAAGTCAACCCTTCATTCGCTCAAAAATGATTAAGGCGAAAGAGTAATCAGCGATTTGGAAAAGGCTAACTTTCCAAATTCATTCTTTAGAAGTGTCTTCACCAAAATCTCACCGAATTCCACAGGTAGCTTACCAATCCTACCGATGAACCGATAAACAAATTTGAAATCTCATATAATGGAAGAGAACGTTTGGTAAAACATATTAAGCCTAATAAAACTTCCGGATCCAATGAAATACCCGCTCGTATATTTAAGGATCAAGATTCGGAAAATGCGCCGTGTCTATAAATAATATTTAAGAAGTCGCTGGTAGATCACAAGGTTCCCAAAGATTGGAAAATGGCTAACCTAATACCTTTACTTAAAAAAAAGATAAGGAAGAACGGAGAAGTTACCGACCTATTTCCCTCACGCCCATTTTCTTTAAGATTAAGGAACATATAGATGCTCGTTCGACCGTGAAGCACCTCAATAATTAGGATTTATTAATGAAAAATCAGCACGAATTCCGAAAAGGTGCGTGGCACAACTTGCGCTTATTGCTCATAACATTCTTAATACGGGAGAGAGCAATGTTCCAGTAAAGGCCATTTTTCTAGATTTTAAGAAAGCCTACGATAAATTACCTCTTATTTAACTAAGCTAACTAACTAACGCACAAAGCTAGAAGACTGTGGCATAGATAAAAATATCTGAGGTTGAATTAAAAACTTTTTGAATAGTCTTGTACAAAGAGTAGTAATAGATAGAGTTATCTCAAATGCTGTAGAAATTATTTCAAGTGTTCCCCAGGGAAGTGTTATCGGACTACTTTTATACGTGTTTCCAATTCTACGTAGGAATTTACACTGACTCCTGAGTCACTGCTAAGGATCGTTTATTTGCCGACGTAATTGGTTTACCGTGATCTCCGTGATCCTGAGGACACGGCAGCTTTGCCAGATGACCATATGCTGTCAGATACTAAACAGCGCTGGTGCGATGCTTGGCAATCAGAATTAAAGAAAAGTGCATTGTGATAATTTTTTGGAAATAGGATAATTCCCTCCCTTTTATTATTTTTTATGATGAATTAATTTGCTGTGTATGAAGTAAAATATTTTTTAATTTTTTATTATAATTTTAACACAATTTGTATTAACAGCCACATTAAGATTAATATACAAAATCTACTGAAGCCATTAGAGCCATAGATGCGGAATCGGACACGAAAAATTGATTAAAACCTGACCACATTAAGAATTAAACACTTTTACCATCAAGATTTATTGTCTTTTTAAATATCTATTAGACACAAATGCGATCGAAAGCAGGTTTAAATTATTCATAAAAATATAGTTAATAAAACGCATTAAAATATGGAAATATATACTGCATTGGATATAGGGAAAGGGAATGTGTGAACTCAATTAAATACCTAAGCGTTAACTTCACTCACGATCTCTGCGTGGAGTGAAACATATACGGGGAATATGTGGACCAACTAACAAATAATTAGGATTTATTAGTGGAGTACTAGGTAAATGTGATGAAAAGGTCAAAGAGAATTGTTATCTGTCGCTGGTCAGTCCTAATTTTAAATTTTCTGAAAGTATATGGGATCGTCACGGATTTGGGTTAATTACCGAATTAGATTGCGTTCAGCGTAGAGGGGCTACCTTCGTACAACGATTTTATGATAAACTTAGCATAGTATCCAAAATATTAGAAACGCGAGGCTTATATTCACTAACGAAGCCAAGGTTAAATAACAGATTGAAGCTTGGAGTCGGAAGGGCGTCTCTTTAGCAGTGATATTGAATATGTACTATTGTCCCCATCGTACTATGGTAGGTGATATCCTCTTAGTAAATTTAGAGAGAATAAGGGTAGAACAGATCAACTTGGTATTATAGATTAAAAATGTCATTTTTCTACGAACGATAAGTGATCATAATAACATTGTCCGACCGCGGTAGGTTCCTGTTCGAGTAAAAATTATTCTGATGTGTATTCAACCTTTGCCTCACAACCTATCGGTGGCTTGCTAGGTGCATTAATAAATTAAATTAAATAAAACTATAACGCCTTTGCTTCCACGAAATACTCCGCAAGCCTCTGTAACTGTACTCGTATGAGCGCGGGGGACTGTGATATCTTACTCTCATAGGATAAACCTTTCATTGATGCTCCATTTCTTTGTACTTAAACATATGATATTTTTAACCTGTCAGTCTTGCAGTCTATCTGTCTAATCTTATATTCGTGATCCATCCGACCGTAATACCTTGGGATTCGTATTATATTCTTGATGTCATTGGAAAAGGACCCATCTTTAAATGTTTTTAATAAGTTTAACATAATATAATGAAAAGAGAAACTTTATAATTCCACATAGATTTATTAGACTGACGACCTAGGTTTCGGCGTGGCACGTCATCATCAGGCACGTTCCTCTATCTTACTTCATTTATGAGGGTTATATTATTTCAATTGTTTTAATCAAGGGCTCGCATGACACTTAGCTGCGAAGGAAGCCGAGAATTTTTTCGTCCATCAATAATTATAATACCTTCAGACCTGATGATGACGTGCCACGTCGAAACCTAGGTCGTCAGTCTAATAAATCTATGTGTAATTATAAAGCTTCTCTTTTCATTATGTTAAGTCGATTCCATGAAGTCACGCCCGAGACAACGAATTATATCAAGTTTAATCTATATTGAAAACGCCGCTGTGTAAGAGAATCCCAACCTAAATTCTCTAGCAAAGAAGTGACGCTGCTGCGTTGGTCATAAAAAATGTCTGACCAATCTAGCCCCCCTCCGCTGCACTAGATCTAATCCCGAAATCAAATTTATATTTTGAGGATCCCATATACTGGCAGCATACTAGCAGTAACAGTAGTTGCTGAACAGTGGAGGAATGTCACCCTTTTTGTACAACACATTAAGATAAATAATGAGAGAAGGTGTCTGCCAAAATTTCAAATAGAAAACTGCCAATTTTAATACGGAGACATCGTTGCAGATTTTTTACGGAATGAAAACAGCATTTCACAAGTTGTTCTGAACATTTAACCAGAATGAAGCATGAAATGGAGGCCCCGCAATGAGCAATTCCATGCGGTTGGTCTCCACATTCGAGTCTTTCCGCCTCCGCGACTGACGATCGTTAACACTTCCGCCCAGCGAAGGGCCGCACACATTGGCAGGAAGACATGGAGCATGCGCGCCGCCTTCTCCCTTCACCCTAGGCCGTCCGGTGTGCCGGTGCGTCCGTCAAGCTGCGTTACTACCTGTGGAACGATCGAATTAGAGATTACAAGACTGATCATCCGATGGCTGTCGGCTCGCTCTGAATTGATCCCGAAATTGAGGATGCGTGTACCTAACAGCGGCTCGGATGGGAGTTGTGGGGAATGGTCGTATCGTGGAGCTGCTACGCAACCGTCGGGACCTCTGGTGGATGCCGAGGGGAAGCGATCATTCAAAGTTTTACCATCCGGAGCTTCGTCCGCAGGATGATTCCTGTCTCGATTCCTCCCGCAACCCTCTCCCCTTCCCCCTACATCGCTCTCCTCGCCACCCTTATCCATACTCAAGTTATCTGGCCTAAGTTGTAGATCTGAGAATTCCTTATAATTTTTTTTAGTTTTTGATAACAATGGCCATCATTTTTTTTGTGGATATATTTAATTGAGTTTCATCACATGCAAGCTGGGTAAATGATTTACTTTCGAATTTATTTGACGAGTTCCTGCTCTTTCAATGACATTGTTTCTCGCGACTTGTGAGTCTTAATAATGAGAACTCAGCTTTCTTTTTAAGTGCAGATTGTTATGCAACCTACAACCTTAACTGGAAAAGGTTATTTTCTTAGTTTGAAGAATAAGACTTTCTCATTCCTAATATTAATAAGGACAAGATCTGGAAGAAACATTACCGCACATCATAATTTAATCTGTTAACAACTGATCATAGAAATACGAGTACATGAACGGAATAATAAATGGTGTCGTTTAATGCTATAAAAATAATTGGTCAGCCAAATGAGATCAAAGTTTTCCTCATGACTTGAAGTTCAAAAAGTGTGATATTTATAACCACCCTCAAAGGCTGAAGTTTGTTTTGGTACCGGACATTTATGGCAAGCCAGAGGTGGAGCCGGGTAAGGAAATGGCCCCCTACCCAGGTGTGTGAAGTTTCATAGTCGTATTTCATTAGCTATTCATTCATATAAAACTAGAAATTGTGCTGATTATTTTTAATGATAAAGTAATTGGTTATGTATAAAACAAAATAATTTTATGATGGTTTATAATTATTTTTAACAGAAATTGCAGCAATAACCACATTAAGATTAATATTTACAATCTACTAAAGCCATAAGCTGCGGATTTATACACGAAAAATTTATTACAACCTGACCACATAAAGAGTAAATGATTTTACTATCAAAATTTATTGTGCTTTTAAACATCTCATATAATACACAAATGCGATGGAAAGGAGTGTTGAATGATTCCAAAAAATATAACTAATAATGCACATTAAATGATGGGAATACCTGAGATAACTTTTGCATTCAATTCGGTAGCCAAATTATAGTTGCACAAAATATTAACATCAAGAGAAAAACCAAAATTTCCATTTTAGGCCGCCTTCTCTAAAAATTATATTCTGAGAGGATTTCAAGACCAATATCTTTACCACTCATGGTTTTCGGAAAAAAATGACAATTTGACTAGTAATGTATCTTTCTGCTCGATTATTAAATTCTTGTGTGATTTCATGAACTCCTCTAAAGCAGCGGGATAATATGAAATGATGATTAATTTTGTAAACTATGAGTATTTCGTGGGTCAGAGATGATTTGTTTCATATTGACGTGAGAAAATGAGTATTCTAAATTTGTGGTTTATATGTAAAGGCAGATCTTGAATGGACAGACTGAATACCAATATATTTATTTCTTAGCCTCACCTAACAAGACGTAACCTGACAGCGTAAACATTAAAAAACCGTCCTTCAATTTCGCATTCCCCTTAACTTCCTTTTTTTTCATACAACATGCTTAACCTTTTTCTGCCCACTCTTAGCTTTCATAACGTTATCTCTTCTGCCATGGTCTTCAACACTCCATCGCCAAACAAAACCATCTGCATCCACCTTGCCGTTTAACATATTTTATCTAATCAATTTTCTCATACTTAGGCTACATTTTCCTCAAAGATATTGCAACCTATGTTTTGCTTACAGTGATTCTCATCCTGTTATCATTAAAATTATATTTTAAAGCACTTATCCATGATTCTAGCTTGTTGACTTGCTGGCTAGTGAAGTTTCGCAAATCTGATGCATTAATTTAATAAAGTCCCATGGCTCTCTTGCTACGGTCGCTAAGTATATTACTATTCAATATCACGATTCTCCATCCGCTAGACGTAGTCGAGCAGACAGACATTCAGATGTTAAATTAATTACGCTTGTTTGTTAGGATTCGTTCTCAATAATACAAACGCGGTTTTATCCTCATTGGTCCTTTGTCTATGATAGCATAAATTATTAGTATGTAGTTCCTCGTTTTTGTATTAGCTGTAAAAGGTGAAACTGTGCAACAGTTATTAAACCTCCTTTCGAGAAATGTTGCTGAAGTATATATGGTGGGATTATGAGTTTTAAAGAGAATGTGTTTATGAATTAAGAATAACAGCAGAAAATGCTTAGAAAAACTGAATGCTTTACTGAATGATTATCTAGTACAAAAGGGTTCTTGTTTATGAAGGAACTCGCTATGAGGGTGTGGATAAATGACTCGTTTTATTATGTCACAGTAAAAATCTTTTTACACCATAGGTATTTAATGTGTGCGCTGGAAATTAATATAAAAAAATTTAGAAATTAAGTTATGCATTTTTATTATGATTCCTACGTCATACAACCGAATTTTAAAAGGCAAGAAATCATTGACCATAATTAAAAATGTATGATTTCCCAAGGGATGGAAACGTTTTGCTGTTGACCTTTATCCCGTTTGCTGCCATTTTGAACGCTCTACCGAGCAGTAACTCTTTGGAATCCTAAGTAATATTGGTTGATCACGTGTAGGCAAGCCAAATTTGTTTTTTGTATTGAAGTAATTACTTGTTCTTCCAAATGATTTCCCACATTATCATTAGTACATGCCTGCAAATTTGTGATGAGAAGAAAAGTTAATGCGATCGTATAACTGAAGAGCCATTACCACTCAAATCTAACTCTGCATTATGCTAGAATGTTTTTTTCCCAGACGGCGTATTTGTACTACTGTTATAGGTTAAGCTTCTTGGTAATGTGTACATATTTCGACTAATTCCACTAAAATGCACCATACATTCAATATCAAAGTTTTTAAAGAACACCTAAGGTTTTATCCCATCCAGTTCATTACCTTGGCTCTAACAACTATGCCTCCATAAAAATCCCTATTTCTTCCTGTATTTTCCCTCCTTATCTTATTTACCCGCCATTTCTTCAAGTTTACCTCCCCTTGCCTCTGCGACAACCATAGTGTTTTCCTTACTCCCAATCTAAAACGCCCGTAGCCATTAATTCAACCCGCTTTCTCTTTGCATAAACTCCACCCCACATTTACTATTGAGTTTTACCCTCTCATGCCTTCCTACCTGGCCTTAAGGGTCAATTATTCCCCTCATTACTACTTGTGCCTTTTTCCATTAACTTTGCTGATTTTATTTTTTTCTCTTTCACTCGCTTGCTTCGTCATCCGTAGAGAACTCTCCTCCATTTCGTCCACCGCATTTCCTTCTCCTTCGTTTCATCGTCCTCTTCAACCCAGGCTCACTTATTGAATTACCTCCCGCGAAAGCGCCCCGCAACCTCGGCGCACACCTTCCACTCCCCACCACCCCTAGTCCTCAACAATATAAACTCCGCCCATCTCTTTATCCCCTCCTCTCTCTCTCTCTCTCTCTTAATCCTTTTCTCACCTACTTCTTATCTGCCGCTTTCCAAATCCTCCCGGATTTCATCCGCACCGCACACACTTCTTAATTAACTCCATTTCCTACCCTTTAATTCCTAATAGGGTCTTCAAAAGTGTTTCCTTTGAAAAACAATCTCACTTACTCCCTCCTTTCCCATCTACCCTCCCTCCAGCCCAACCAATCCAACCTCTAGCCTCCCCCGAATATGGTTTTCATCCTAACTTTTATTCGCGTCTGTCGTTACACCTTCTGCCCTCCCATTCTCGATCTCCAAACGAGTTCAGCCTCCCGTTCGTGACTTTTCTTTACAATTTGTTTTACTCTCAGCCCGCGATTGTCTCCTTCCCACGAGAATTTCTTCGTCTTCCCTCTCCCGTTTTATCCAACTCCAGCGATGATGAGACTTGTATTTCAGAACTTCAAAGTTGAATTTTACCCCAGTCTATGATTCACCCGGGGTCTTACAGGGGAACAGAGGTGCCAGGATCAAGGTGGCGGGGAAGACATTTTTTTACGAAGGCGAGGGAGTTCGTCGACTTTAACCGTGGATGCGGTCTGTTGGTGGGCGAAATAATGAGGGAGACGATGAGCATTTGGGATTGTAGAGGTCTGGGTGGGGAAACGCTCCAGTCCCTCAGGATTAAGGGGTCCGCGGAATTGAGTGCTTCCACTCCGGAGAGAGGGAGCGGTAGTTGGGGCGGCAGGAATCTCTGCTTGTATTATACACGGAGCCAACAGGATCGTGCAGTAGAAGAATTTATTCCCCGAAGGAAAAGTGATCCCGTTTGTAAGGATTGTTCTGCTGGAATTTATGTCGGTAATGTAAACCAAACATACTTTGTGGTAAAAAACATACGTTTAAAAAAGAATCCAACCAATCTGGTTGTTTTTCTTTGTGTCGTGAATTTTTCCCTTGATTATAGACAAGTTTGTGCGTATCTCATTTTCATAGATCCTATATCTTTAGTTCCTAGAAAATGTTGCTTAGATGATAGGGTTCCATTCCAGTTATTAGGAACAATGCAAATGCGGGAGCAATTCTAATGTTGTGGTGAGGCTATATTGCTATTTTTATTTCAAAGGTCCGCTCGAATTACGTCTTTTATGACGGGTAAAATCCGTAAATTTAGGGAAAGAGAGTTAACTATTTTCTTACTGCTTCCTTGGGATTCAATTAAGATTGGTTTTCTGAAAAAAAACATAAAGGTTGGGTATGTATAAATCCATTTATTCATTCTTGTTCACTTAAAAAGAAGAAGATCGATCGCAGCATACTGTTTAGATTGGAAAATTTCTGTTGAGATTGTATTTGTATTTCAAAATCATCATACATTTGGCTTCCGAAACGTTGAAAATGCATTTATTCAAAAGAAAGGTATTATTGAAAGGTGTGTGTCTATCTTATTTCTTTACTCTTTCCGTAATCTCATGAAATTAACCTCTTCGTTTAGTTCAGAGTGGTGTAACATACAGATTATGAGGGTATTCCTTTGAATATAGCATTGTACCCCATTGTAAATAAATATATCCATTATATTTTATTGATATTTTCACTTCAACATATTCCGTACATTTAAAGTTATTTTGTTATAAATTAATTGATGCAAATGAAAATTAGTGTGAATTTCCTTCAAAATATTTCCGAAAATCTGGTTACTATTTATACCATGTGCAAAATATCTCAGCCGTAATATAATGAAACCGAAATGTATTATATCACAAGATTTAAATTTTCATATAGGTTAAAGCCCCTCACTGCATACTTATCAAAAAAGCATGTGCCAATAATTTTTTCATTGATCAATTAACACTTGTTAGAGCAATTTATGTAGTACCTGGTCTTGAAAAGATAGCAAATTTTACTTCAGTCATAGAATACATTAAAATTATACCAACATTTTTATATCTGAAATAGAAACTAAATAGACACGTCGAAGAACTCAACATGCAGAAGACAACGAGTTTAAACACGCAGTTAATCTTTTTTCAATAAAATTGAAGCTTCAGATGTTTCAGGAATAACTACTTCGGATGCCTCAAAAAAAGCTCTCTTATCTAGAAAATCCTTGTCATCATGAAAATCGAATCAAAAACTCAATTATTTTAAAAATATTTTAATAAAATACAAACCTTTAATCTTTCCAGATTGTAAATTTTAATGTTATTTGGATGAGATTGAATTTTTGAATTTATAATCTAGGCTTTTCCCATTATAGTATTTAAATAGATACACCTAGAAAATATTTTCCTGAAAATCAATTAACATTTTTATTCAGGCTACTCTTCTTTTTATGCGATTTTGACCAATCGTACATGTTCTTAAAATATCGTTTTACTTATATGTACTCCGTCACTTATTATATTGCTGATATTATAATCTCAAAAACGACAGTTAATACAAATCAAATAAATATGTATCCTTCAAAACTGATTCAATTTGGGTTTTATTTGGTTCTCTACAGCCATTAAATTGAAATTTCGATAGAGACTTTTTTAACTATTTTTGAAAAATATTAAAATAAAAAATTAAGTTAAGCATAAATCCTGAATGTGTAAAAATATTTCAGAATAATTATGCTGTTAATAAGTATCGTTTCCTTCCCAGTGAACTAAATTCACCTTGATGTGGTGAAAGGTATTGGAGGATTTGATGATCCTTATAGCTCTGCTGGTGTGAGCAGTGGTAATTGCTCCTGGTAGGGCGTCCATAACCAATAGGTCAAAGGGTAGAAGAAAAATAGTCCTCGCAGTGCCTGTGCCTCATAAAGATAGCTGCAAAGGCGTCTGACCACTAGTGGGACCTTCAGTAACAATAAAGACAAGTAAGGAGGGAAGCGGGAAAGAACAATTATTTATCCCATACAGCCATTATGGGTAAGGATCAAAGTATGAGCCCTGATTACTAGAGAATTCACCCCGTTGGGCCGATTACCACGCCCGGCAGCGGAACAGAATTGGCTTCCTTGCTCGTCATTTCAAGATAACCTTGTAAAGCGAAATCGATGAAAGAAGTACATAAGACGGGGGAGAGGACCGAACCATTTTAAAACGAGACTGGAAATTTAGGGATGATGTTTTCGACTGGAAAATAAATATATTGCAATTGAGGGATGAGATGGAAAATATTAAAAAGGATATTTTACTACTATGCGATGTGTGAAGGAAGGATAGCTAAATAAGCCGGAGAAATCGTTATAGAGTAGTATACAGCGAAGGGGGAGTGAACCAACCAGGACTGAGAATGATTTTAAATTTTAAAAAGTGATTGGAAAAAGCGTAGTAATTACAGATCATATGATTAAAGAAAATTATGAAATCAGAATCAAATAACAAAGTCATAGCTTTGGCCTGTATGACACCAATAAAGGAAGTAATTGAAAAGGCGATTGAATAGAGAAAAATATTCAGTGTTCAAGGAAAGATATATTTGATACGGATAGAGAAGTAGAACGTGGCCGTAGGCAAAGTAAGAGGTGGTAGTGAGGTAGGGGATTACATTTTAGGAGCAAGAAATAGCCACAGGGAGAAAGAACTAATGTTCTTCTGGAGAAAAATCGTAATCATAATGATCACATTATTTAACTACCATTATTGGCGTATGTCTTCTTTAAAAATTCCTGAATATTCAGCTGGATCATTTTAATTACACGTATTACAGCTAAATTAATTAATTCCCAGTTTTTCGAGCAAGGCTGAGGGGTCGGGTAATAATTTTGTATCATTGAAGTGTAAAGTCAGATTCAAGAAACAAAAGTGAGAATACAGGATCAAAGGATCAATACAGGATCCTGTAAGATCATATAAATGACAGTTGGACAAAGTTATCCAAGACACAACAGTGTATAAGGGTGTATGTACGAAACTTAGAGGTTCTTTGAAATGAAGAAAATTAGATATTTCATTATAATGAACCAGAAAGAATCGAAAAATGTTTCTTGTCGATAAAATGATTTATTCTTTGGAAAAGTAGAGTAATTTAATTCTTCCGAGTTTCTTAAGTATTCAGGTAATTAATTGAGAAAAACATGAAACATTCAGCATTTATTTTTTAGTTTTGTAGATTCTTAGGCGTACAATAGAATGCCTTCGGCAGAATAATTAAATTTACCGAAGAAAATTGGAACAGATTAGAGGAATCTTATCCGCAACTTGTACATGTCTTACGCTTTCAGTTGGGTGTGAAAAAAAATTCAAGATGGGCAGTGTTAAGAAGATGGGTGAAACAGAGATCTATCTCCTGTGCTTTTCAAAATATACGTGCAGTGAATAGTAAGAAAAAGCATGTGAAGGACTGGAGACTGGAAATAAATTTTGGTGTTGGATTAATAAAAACAGCCTTGCTGATGATGAAATTTCAAGATATCTCTCATCAAAGGGGTTGCAAGCGTTATCGGACACATTGGAAAGTCAGTTCGTTAGATATGGGATGAGAATAAATGTTACTAAAAAAAAGATTATGTGGTTTTCCAGGAAGAGAGAGGCGAAGTTAAACTTTAAAAAAGAAGGACAAAAATAGAGCAGATGGAAAGGTTTACGTATCTAGGTAGTATTTTGGATCAGAATGTGTTAGTAAGCACCATTTGGTAGCTTCTGTTCGCCAATAATCTACATTCACCGGTAGATTACCGAAAATTATAATTAAATTAATTCTATTCTCCTAAAAAATTTTTGAACCATTTTCAGTTTCTATGAAAGGTTATTATCAAAGAACCAGTTTACTCCGATAGCAGAGTACCACCAGGTACTCTGCTATCGCGATAAAATATTAAGTAATTGACTCGATCAGCAATTTTCTTTCACGCATCAGTATCATTTGGATTTACAACTTTAAATATATACTTATCATTGATTTTCATCAAAGATATTTTGCATGGAAAATATCATTTCTTTCAATTTAACGATGTTCTGGAAATTTGTTACCCTGTTTACGGTGAGTTGCCCTAAAATGATACTTGTGTACACCCGCGGCTTTTGCCTACATACGTGCACTCACGTTCGAGCGTATACGTGTACACACGAAAGCAAAAGTGCTTCTCTTTTGTACTAAAATCCAAAACCTTTTTCATTTTTGACGCTTAAATTGTATTTGGTGAAATTACATAGGACATATTTTAGATGTTTCACTGGGGTTACTCGGTTTCCAAAACACAACTTCACCTATCAATCCTCTAAAATGACCCCGTACTCGGAGATGTACAGCTCAAACGTTTCGTTTCCTCCTCCACTTTGATGATATAAAATTACATCTGTTCACTTTCACCTCCCGTGGCAGGAAATAACGTATACGAAGAACGTGTTGCCTCTAGCGATGCCATTAGCTTTTGAGCTAAAACTCCTCGCCCCTCCCTCTGCATCAGCTCCTTTTCGTGCCACGGAGAATAATATTAATGAAAATTGCTCGTCGGTTTTGGTGGGGTAGGAGAGAAAAAAGAGTAGCGCAAGACGATATTTATTTGGAGAAATCCCATTTCCCCGCAATGGGATGTAGAGAAATAACGCGCGCCTCACTATCCTTTGATGATCCTCTATTCGTGAGGATTGGTCCGAGAGAAAAAAAATATAACAAGAGATGAAGGAGCGAGAAAGCTTAGGTTTTTGCTCTCTGTGGGAGTGGGGAGGAGATGAGAGGACGGGGACGGGATAAGGAAAAAAAATATTGGAGTAAAGAGCACCGCCATTGAAAATTGAGTTGGTGGTAAAGGCGGGAAAAGGATTGAGGGTTGGCACTAAAAAAATAGAAATGGAAAGAAAGCAAGAGTAAGGGACCGCGTTGTCATCGTCTGGCGTGGTTTTTCCCCGAAATAGGCTGCCGAATGCGTGCCTGTCGTTTATTTCAGTGAAAGGGACTGGCATAGAGTTTAGAAATGATGAAAGGGAAATTGGAGAAGAGAAAATGACGATCATATTTACCCTTTTTCATCGATATGAGTGAAAATGGAGAGAAGAGGGCTAGGATTAGGAGTACAATTAAGTCAGTTTATAAAAAAGCGACAGTTTAACCTGAGAGACGACCTAACGAGATGCGCATTAGAAGAGTTGTTAGCGGCATTAGTCGCTGACGTATATCTATTAGTAACGGAATAGTAATTATGTTGCATTAGGTTATTTTAACGATCATAAGGTTCAATATGTGAATATTAATTTGAAACTTAAGTTTTGAATAGTTTTAATGGCAATGCGTTAAACTTCCAACATGCTCCAATTATTTAACAAAATATGGAAATAACCTCAAAGACTTTAATCAGGTGTCTATCGACACCTAGATCTTCATAACATCCCGTAACCCGCGAAAGGGCGTGTGGCGGGGGGTGTTAGGTCACCACCCGTTAAACGGAACAAACCACATGCAAAATCAGCACATACATGAAAATCTATACCCACAGTGGTGTACATCTATGCAAATATCCTTTCATTCTACTCGCATGTAAATACATATACTATAATATAACAAATAATTACACTTTGGGATGCAGTAAAAAATGTATCCAATAATGTGGAAGCTAGAATTCGATTAGTAAGAAGGTGAAATTCCAGTACTACATGGGCATGCAACATACGAGTACAACGGCCTCCTGACCAAGGACACAGGTACGGAATGTAACCCAACGCTGCAGGTAGCGGGAGGGTTTCCCCACAGAGAGAAACGAGGGATGGAGGGGAAAACTTGAAAACAGAAAAGGCAGAGCAAGGAATACTGTAAAGAGGCACTAAATGATTTGAAGGAATTCTAATGAGGTCATGCGGAAAGAAATGGTTTTGACAACAAAACACACGAGGTTAGTAAAAGTGCATGCAAATGGGTAGAACTAATTAATCCCTAGACGCCGAGGGTGGCAAGTGCAATTTGTGCTATCTGTAACCCTATAGTTGCTATTCCATATTGTCTGTGGGAAGAAGGAGTCCTTCAGTCTACTAGTTCTGGAATCTATTTCTCCAATTTTATATACATGATCCAAGCGACCAATTTGGAGTTTAAATAATTTGCGAGACCGGATCTGAACTTATTTAGTACGTTCAATATAGCGTTGAATCGCTTTCTTCTAATGATTCCCACCCCAACTCCATAAGCATCGCAGTGACGCTTTTCGGTTTATTGAAAGAGTTTTTAACGTAACGGGCTTTCCGGCGTTGAGCCTTCTCAATTTCCCAATCGAGGCCTCACAAGAGGGTGGTAAAAACGTTCCTTAACCTTGGAGTCACTTCTGCCAACAATGCGTCCAATAAAACCAATTTTTTATACCCTTGCCTGCAGACGATACGTATGTGGATCCCCTAAGTTGTATTTAGTCATTGTAACCCATAGATATTCTACCGTATCAACTACTTCTAGGTCAACTCCAGCTAATTTTAAAACGAACCCCGTTAATCTTTAAAAAAAAAAATACCACCAAATATTTATTAAGGTTTGATGACAGTCTCCAATTTGAACACCATTTTGTAATGCAATCTAGATCCTGTGCTATAATTAAACGATCCTCATCCCCATATATCTCTCGATGAATCACAGTGTCATCTGCGAACATCCTGATTTTACTTTTCACTTCGCGATTCAAATTGATAGCAAAAATCAAGAAAACCAGCCCGATTACACTTCCTTGAGGTATCTCCGAGGTCACTAGTACGCTGTGGAACTTTAAGGACTACGCTTTGTTCCCGCTCTGAAAGAAAGTCGTCAACTCAAATTTATTGCGCCCTTGCGACCTGCGACCTTTCATTTATGAATAAGAATAGATAGGGAACCTTATCAAATAACTTATGAAAATCTAAAAGAATCTCATCCACTTGCCTACTACTTTCACCCGATAAAAGTAAGTCATGTGTGAATAATTCTAATTGAATCTCGCATAAGCGGGCTTTCCTGAGCCCGTGTTGATTGTGACTTAAAAAGTTAAATGTTATCAAGGTATCTCATTATGGAAGTGACAATTAGGCGCTCCAAAATATTGCAGCATAAAGAAGTGAGAAAAACTGATGTGTAAGTACTGGGGTCCTGCCCGTCACCTCTTTTAAAAGTAGCGTTACTTGCGCGATTCCCCAATTCTTAAGGGCTTTGCAGCCTGTGAGGGATTCGTTAAATGCAACTTCGAGGTACGGGGCGATGTTAGGAGCTAAATGGTTTATCACCCTAGCTGGTATATTTTCGGGACCTGGGAATTTGTAGATTTTTTCTTATTGAGCAATTTGACAATTCATTGTTTGTCCGCTGTTATTTTTGCCATGGATTCAATATGTACGTACTGTTCCTTGAAGATACACGATGGCAACACTTTTCGTGAAAACGCTTTGAAAGAATGTATTTACAATGTTAGCTTTTTTCTCACTGTCAGTACGGATGATATTGTTACAATCCCTTAAGCAAGCCACGGTTTGCTTACCCCCTTTTACTTCACTAACGTATTACCAGAAAGCACTTGGGTCAGTGTCTAAATACTCGCCAAGCACTTTACGTTTAAGTCTTGAAAGGTGCTACGGAATTGTGTTTTGGTTTCAATTTTAGAGGATCTACGCAAGTCCAATAACTATTTATTCTCCGAGGATGATGTGCTCGCGCCCGCTTTCTCTACCCTAGGGTGTAACATTCTCTGCTTTCGAAAGGCTTTTCTAACGCCTTTATTGTACCACCTGGGGTCACAATTTGCTTTAACGTGTGCATGATGGAGCTTGAAAATAGTGATGTGTAATGGGTCATCGGTTGGCTTAGCTATAATGTGAAGCATGCCGAAAAACCGTTATTAAGGAAGTAGAGAAAAATATCATACCTTTTCATATAATACATGCCGTGCATTAATTATTATACGTCTACTAATGCATTTGGAATACATGCATGAGCATAGATTTTGGAGATAGGCACACCATGTAATAACTATATTTACGATTTCTCTTTTTCGTCATTGGCTCACCATGATTGCAATTCAATGGAAAATAGAGCGTAAAAACCATTCTTCCGGACCAAAATGTCGGTAAAAGCGAATGGTTTTACACGCTGAAATTATTGCTTTGCAATGCACATTTGGTGGATGACTCCGTTAAAAGTTACTGTGGCAGCACATCCCGCAGTTTCTTTGAATTTAATTTTGCACTTCTTTAATCGTTATTACTGAGATTAAAATCATTTCATATTTGCGTATCTAATCATTATCAAGGTGAGAAAAAATTTTGAATCCAATTCTTTAGCATCATTTTTCCAAAAGAGTGAGGAACAAGGAGGTATCTTTGGTTTTTAAGTATATCGGAGTATTCATCTCAATATATTTGAGCATTTATGATGTCAAGTGACTACTTGATGTCGTTGATCATCTTTATTCAATACCTTTAATCATCTTCATCGCCCTGTGTGTTTATTGTATTGTCCAAAAAACTAAGTTGAATCAGCTTGTGAAATAAATTTTATTTGTCAATTTTAGAAATGGCTGAATAAAAAAATATGTTAAAATTTTTCAATAAAAATATCAATAGCAAGTGATTATTTAACTAAGTATATAAAACATTGGACTTATTGAGAAATGAATTAAAATCATTCTACTGGACAATTCATCACAGCTAATGATTTATTCTCGATTCATTTCCATTAAGTATTAAAAATCCGAGGAACATATGATATATCTTGCCAACAATTTCTTTTAAAATTTATTAACTCAATGTTCGAATAAATTACAGTTTCGTTTAAGTTAGCATATAATGGTGATACTGCAAACTTGGGAAGCGGTGACCTTTCCGAGCGTTCAACACGATGAGATGGTCTCTTGCTACCCTTTGGTCTTCATCAATTCGTCCACAGTTCAGGAAGATCTAATTTACGTAAGTGATTTTCGAAACGTTGCCAGAGTACTAGTCATATCTTCAGCTCGTAAAGTGTTTCGAGTTCCGAAGAGAGTTCAGAAGCCTTACATGTATCGTGAAAAGTTAGGGGAAGTTTAATGACCGGACGAAAAGTGTAAGCCGAGCGGTGGTTGACTCTAATTTGAATAATTACACTAATATAATTCAGAGGTAATTATTGAATTCAGGGATCCCTCTCCCCTAAAAATTAAACAAAAATTTTCCACATGTTGCTCATCCTCTTTTCTTTTCTGCAAACCAGTATAACTCTATTTTTAACTGTAGTTTTGTAAATGAAGAGGATTTATTAATACAACAGAGTACAATTTGAATGAAATTTTCTGTTCTGTTTAACACAAAAAGGCGTTTGATTGGGTAGAATAAAGAACAAATTGCAGAAAATAGTAATATATTGGTGAGATGGGAGACCTATACGCCACCCATAGATAGAAGAAACTTGTGTGTACAGGATGTGGATACTTATTATTAAAAAACGCACACTTATTGGGTGCGAGTGACGGATGGAAAATTTTGAGGGGCAGTGTTATGAAGAGTGGTAAAATTGTGATCTTTCCATTTTATCCTGTGCCTTTGAAGGTATTTATCGTTACAGAAGCATAGGAATAACTGGAAGTATGAATTTAAGACTGAAAGGAATTATGAAATCACTTAGGTTTGCTGGCGATCCAAATTTAGCCTGATAGTCAGCCAAGGGATTACAAACTTTGTTGAGTGCGTTGAAAATTTCAGTCGAATAGGTATTCAATAGAAATAAACAAATGAAAAGTTATGCTGCTTTTGCGAAAGAAATGCTTAAAATGCTCCATATTTTAAAATACTCTCTATCACTACAAAACACACTGCCTTGATAACATTCACACACACACAATTAGAAATGTAGTGAGCACTTAATGTGATTTCACTTATGGTTACAATAACTTGACCAATAGTATATTTTGACTAATGTTACAACTAAGTATTTACATATATTTTACTTGTTCCAGCAAGGGGAAATTACAGTTACGGATGGGGTAGAATAGGTACAATCTTAACTAATCTCTAATTTAATATATTAATGATGTCGGAGGTTATATTTTGACAAACATAAATTTGTCTTTTTGTTCATTGATAACTATATTAATACCATGCACTCATTCACTGATATCATTTAAACCAAATACACATCCTGAATAGCTAGCTGCTTTTAGTTCCCGATAATGGTACCGCATCATCTCAGTATCTTTTCAACTCACGGAAATAACAATAATCGAATGGGTCATTTATATATATTAAAAGTATTTTTATAGAGTCAAAAATAAATCTTTATGACCCACGTATTTTATATCATATTTTTTAATTAAGTACTACTTTTAGTGACAAACATCCTATCCTTTAAATAATCAGACTCGTCACCAAAGGTGTGTGGGTATAAGAGCCCTGTGTTGAATGAATTATTATTTAAAAAATATACATTTTTACTTATTGTATCAAAAGCTTTTCAAAGGTCTACAAATATTAATACCGTGTTTAATGTCCTAGCTATTTCCAGTTGTGATACTGTTTACTATTTGCAACATGGATAATGAGGTTTTATTCCTTTTTGTGAGGATACTACTCCTTTGACAAACAATTTGAAATTTCGATATTCCATACTTATCCAGGAAATTTAGCTATTTGCCTCATATAAAACTTATTATGATTTTAAATAACCTCATTATTACTATTATTTTTTATTTATCTAATGTGACCTAACGATTAGGGCTGGCTATAGACTCGAGTTACCAAACAGTACAACAGAAACTCAAATTCATTCCCCCTCAATCACAGCTCAGTTTTCGAACTAAGGAGCAGCAGAAGAAGAATGAATCTTCTTGAATTACCCACGAAGATGGAATTATTCTTCTGTCTGCTCTCTTTATAACACCAGCTCTTAAGATAAAGAATTAAAGGAACTATATCAATTATGGTTGTAAAGAGTCAATTCATCAAGCACAAAAATTGAAAATATCGAACTTTTATTTTATATTCGCAATGATTTCAGATTAGGCTTGCTTATTTGCGGATTTAACTGTAGTTTGAGCCTTAAATTAACGTCTTAAACATATTAATAAATAACAGCATGTAATATTAATTTATTTACAAGTATATTTTTCTTGCCACATAAATATATATCAGATAAAAGCTATTTTATTTATTCGCGTGCTGAACAATTTAATAAATACAAAATCTCAGGCAGGGCCATTATAATTTCCTTGAAATTGGACACAATGCTTTAACCATTACACTTTTTCTAGGGACGTTTGCATTACTTATATTTAATCGCTTTATTAAATAACATGCAATCTCTAACGCCTAGTGATTATATGTAAAAATCGGAGTCATCAGCATCATATATTGGTGATTAGGAAAATGAATGTTTGAATTCGTAAATTTACTGGCACCGCTGATTTCTCGTTGGGATTTTTTTAACGTGCCATCGACGGAAAGTCACGTTCGCATTCCCACAGAGGGGATATTCAAAAGAAGCACGGGAAAAGAGTAGCTGCGTGAAACAATTGCATTCGTCTATTTTTCCCGTAATACCACAAAAATCTGAACTTCTATACGTGACGTGGGGGTATTTAAAGGGAGGACTAAGAGGAAAGGCGAAAGAGACAGTCAGAAGGTGATGGGAAGGAGTGGCACAAAAAATAATTCGACGAAGCGTTAACGAAATGAGAAGGATTTTTTTCACGCGAAACAATGACAGCGCGTCCCCAATATTCCAAGTTGGGTGCATTATTAGAGAAACGGAGTTTCGGGTGAGAGAGAGAAAAAAAATCCAAAGAGCACTCCCATTTTTCCTTATTCCTATCGTTTTCTCTCTTTTCCTCCCTCTCCTCGTTTGCAAAACATTATATTCTATTTTTGTGAGTTTTTCAGCATAATTATTGAAGAATCGTTCGAGATTTTTCACGCTAAAAATGAGTATTTAGTCCAACAGGGAACCAACGCGACGGGAATTTTTAATAGGGATTTAAAGAGTGTAGAAGATTTTTTCGTTCGCCAATTTTTAGCCAAATATACGTGGTTTCTCGAAGTCTATGGCAATTTTCTCTGTTGCAATATTTCTTCTCTTAGGCTAAAATTGAACCAAAAATATTACTTACTGGCTTTTTACTTACAGATATTGCACAATGTGAAAAGGAGTTCGGCCAAAGAAGGGGAGTCTTTTGTTCAACTTTTATCAATAATTCATGTATACAAAAACATATATACACATATACAAACACACGCGCACGCTAACACACACACATATATATTTATATATTACATTTCAAATCTATAGACAAATTTATGTACGCTTAGTAGTATGGCAAATATATTTTATGTTTGGCAGAATATTCTATCAAGAAAATAGCTGATTGAATAAGGTTATTAGGGCTATTTTGTTAAGGGACTATCCCCATCTTGTCATTATTTAACATCTAATGCTTTTATTGCTAAAATATTATATCCAAGAATGAGAGAGAATGTCAATCAATCAATAAATTCAGACAGAAGTTTCGAATAACCATTCTCCCAAAACTCAAGAGAATCACAAAATTTAGCTCAACGAAAGAAATTTATGTAATATAATTAGAAAATCAATGGGGGATCATAAGCGTACATTTCGAATCATTGGTCCATATCGTCAACACTTAGGCATTTAGTTTCTCCAACTGTTCAGTAATTGATAAACGTAAATAACTTATTTTGTTATTCTTTGTTTACTTTTTGCTATACCATAAGCGTCGTAAGGGATACTGGAGTTAACATAATGTTAGTTATGCGCACATGGAAAGGCATAATACAGGTCTCTTTAATGCGTGATTCTTATGCATGGCTATCTATTGAGAATTTTGCTTTTTCATCGTCTGTTGGGTGCATACTAATAATTAGCATGCGTACTCAAAATAGAAGAAATCCAAAATGCGTTATTCAAAATTTTCCGTGACCTAAAAGAATTTTTTAACACATACGTTGTTTGAAGAGAATCCGTGTGTATCTAATCTAAGCACTGTGCATGATGTTACTGTGGAATTACATAAGAGTATCGAAAACCTTTTTAGAACATCGTGGCGAACCAAATTGCCGAAGATAAACCAGTTGGCACAACGAAACAAGGGAACTTACATGAAAGATTGAAATATTATCAGAAAGTCCAGTAACATCTGTATAATTTAAAAATTTTTAGAGTGGACATCTGGTATTATTTATGTGCAAACTCTCATTTGATCTATACTCTAAACACTTAATGATATGAAATGATATTCTATACTTTGTCTCAGACGAAGAACTCCGTGTCCTTCATTCCTTTCTTTCAAAAAGAATTCCGATATTATTTTTTCTTTTGTAATTCATAGCTTATGTCATATCATAAGAATATAGTAGACTATTACGTATCATGTTTTTAATTAATATTACATTGAAGGTATCTTACATTTCTGCTTTAGTGAAACAGACCTGTATGGTTCTCTGTATGATCAAGCTGCATTTTCTGTAACTGTGCCTGTCCTCTTAGCTTTTTTTGACATAACGAGCATCTACCTATTTATTTCAATAGTTAACAATTTTTTTATCGTGTTGTTAAATATACCTATGGGATATCTGTGATTAAGATTATACCTTCTAATGCCTGTCACCTACTGATTTATTGAGAAGCTATAGCAGCTTCTATATAATATATAACTATTTCCAAATTCACACCTAAACACCATAAAAACATCCTGTAAAAATGTACTTCTTTTCGCCAGATAGTATTCACGTAGCCTCTAGAGAAATAAATTAAAGGAGTAGCATGATTTTATTCAATAAAATTAAGAACGGAAAAATTCTATTACTTGAGAAAATGATTATATAATACCTCACCATTTCTTAGAGTTAAGTTAATGTATAATAAAATAAGAATATTTGTTCACATTTATTCACTTTATTAATCCTTAAAGATATATCAGATTATTTCATTTTAAATTTGGTGCGAATTTGATGAGTTTATGTGATTCGAATACGCATTATCGTGCGTTAGTTTTTCCTTATGAGCACAAATATGACAGAGTAGGTGCATTATTTTAATTGTTTTGGCGAACTACAAGCAAATAAAAGAAATATGCTATAATTCTCATGTACGATTAATATGATAATCCCGGAAAAATCTTTAACCTAAAAACTTTGATAGTAATTCAGGCATGAAATAGTGGATGAATTCAGAAGTTTCCACTTTTGAATATCAATTTCTCACTTTAATAAGAGAACTTCAATATCATAGATAAAGCTAGATAGTATATCTGATATAAATAGTATTTTTCATCGCCAACAAAAATATTACGGAAATTATTTCAATCAATCGACCCGCCTCTGTTGGGTTTCTATTTCATTTTGGTATGTATTTTCGTGCGATTTTAGATTATTTCGTCATCGATGGAAAACAGGAAAACAGTTTATGAATGGCATATTTGGATGGAGCATTCCATTTTTAGTCGTAGGATTTTTAATGGGATTTCTTTAGAGACTTTCGCTAATAGGTAATTTAGTTCAATCGCGGTGTTTACGCAAGCACTTCCCAAATAAGGAAATTTAATGAATTTTTCTGTAATAATTCCGTTAGAAAAATTGAAATCATAAATAATGGGTTACTCGGGAAAATGTGCGTTAGTCATAATCAAACGAAAAAACCCAGTACAAAATAGCCAGTTTTAATAACATTGAACTACCGTTTCAAAACAAATCTTGATTGTCTCATTTTCAACAAGAAAAATTCAGTCCAGTTCACACAAAATAGCATATACTCGTATAAGACGCTTCTCTTACCAACTGCATTAAACCCAAAATCTTAATTTATGATAGAAGTGGCTCTGGTGTCTTAATAATTGATTTCATTTATGATGAAGGTTCCTTTTGGGTCGAATATTCTGCTGGAGCACCTGAAAATTTGCACCTTTGTTTCTATATTAATGTCTCCCCTGGTGTTTTTTCATTCTAATTCCTATCCCCAAAATCCCCCAACGACAAAACTCAGATAAGGTTGGTAATTGATGGGAGCAAAATAATTTTTACCAGAATTAGCTCATATTTCTCTCTCTTTCCTTTCCTTGCCTCGCTTCGCGCAACCCTCCCTGCTTTTAAAATATTTGGCATCACCTACGAACTACCATTGGCACTGCCTCCCCCAAACGGTGATGCAGGGGTCTACTTAATGTCTTCCTCCCGCCTAACTATACTTTCTTCTACTCCCTGGCAACGAGGGTCTGCGGATGGAAAGGACCTCTCCCCACTCCACCGGTACCCGTGAAGGAGGGAAGGCACACAACGAAGATGGAAGAGGACACGGATCACAAGGCTTACAAGAGTTGCACGCGGGTGTGGCAATTAACCTCGAGTCTCATGTCTTTCCTCCACCAGCCCCGCACCCCAGGATCTCCCACGTTTGCCGGTTCCGCCGTGGCACCGTCCTTCTCCCCACCAACATCATCACCCTTCCCGCAAGGGGTCCTCCCCCCTAACACGTTGAAGGAGGAATTGGGGCGCCTTATTGCCTACTTATTCACAAGCTCACACTAGAGTTGGGTGGGGTGGCGTAAGGGTCTTATCCCATGGGCACGACACTATGCTGCCCCCCAATGCGAGACACGTGTGACCGCGTGGGGAGTTCCGCTTAAGGAGACACGTCCGCCTTCGCGAGCACCCCCGTTGAGTTACGCGCCCAATATTGCGCTGCTGCCACCTCGACTCCGTCTTTCTCTCTCACACCAGCTCCTACCCATCCACTCACAAGCACCCCACAAGCACTCCACAACCAACCCTCTGGGAACCCAAAAACTTCCGCTGTCCAGCCTTAGTATTTCCCGCTCACAAAGAAATATTCTGAGAGAAAACAATTAGAAAGGATATCGTTTTTTTATCAAGACATACGTATGTCTCCTGCACCATGGGGCGCATTTGTTCTGGTGGGAGAATTAGGGATAGGTTTAAGAACCAGCCATGAATTACCGAAAATGGGGTGTTATACTGAAAATACTACATTTAATCCTTTTCGTATTGTTTCTTCAGACACATCAGAAAGGACTTCCAGTACTTAGCTCGCAAAAGAGGAATCATGTAAGATACTTAAACAACAACAGTTGGTTTTACAAGTTTAGGATTGTCTCAATAGTTTCAAGAATTTACCAACACCCCTATAAACAAATACACATATATCGTTTGTATAAATATTGTATTTCACCTGTGGAGAACACTTTTGAGGTAAAAATTCTACCGAGTTTCTGTCCTTATGCTAGGGTTGGTTTATAAGTTACAATTACTTCCTATAAAAATAAGTCCTTGAGTTCAAACCACTTATCTTCGTGACTACGACTCCATGTCCTGGAGATAAAATTGCTGGATAAAACTTTTATTGTTTTAAAAACTTATATGTAACAACTACTTTCAAAATAATTTCTAAATTTTGAGGAGTTTAGTTAGGCTATTGATTAGAGAGTCCTGCTTCTAATCCTTCTGACTCTACTAGCCACCCTTAGCTTATTTATATATGTATTAAATAGTACATGACCGCCTCCGCTAGGGTGAGTGACATGTGTTATTACACCTCACCATCTGCATTATGCAAAAATTTGTGCAAGATGGGTCCCTCGCATGCTTACAGATGAGCACAAAACCAAGCGTATGGCTGCAGCACTGACGTTTTTGGGACGTTATTCTGATGAGGGAGACTCTTTCTTGACTCACATAATTACTGGTGACGAAACATGGGTTTGTTATGCATCACCTGAGAGTAAACGACAGTCAATGGAGTGGCATCATGCTCATTCACCAAACAAACCAAAAAAATTCAAGACAGTTCTGTCCACCAGGAAACTCATGGCAACCATTTTCTGGGATCGACGAGGTGTATTGCTTATTGATTTTATGGCCCGTGGAGACACTATTAATGCCAATGCGTATTGTGAAACATTAAAGAAATTACGGCGGGCAATACAAAATCGGCGGCGAGGTCTATTGTCTACTGGTGTCATTCTCGTTCATGACAATGCCAGGCCTCATGCAGCTGGGATAACACAAAAACTTTTGCAGCAATTCAAATGGGAAACTTTCGACCATCCACCGTATAGCCCGGACTTGGCCCCTTCAGATTTTCATCTCTTTACAAAGCTTAAAGACTTTTTGGCAGGAAAAAGATTTGACAGCGATGGAGAACATAAAGAAGGAGTGACCCTGTATCTCAATGAGCTGGCGGCGAAGGACTATGCAGCAGGAATACAGAAACTTGTCACACGTTATGACAAATGCCTTAATTTGCTTGGAGATTATGTTGAGAAGTAGTTTAAAGTATCCTCTTTCAAATAAAATTTTTTATGTTTGTTAATATTTACTTTTGTGCCTTTATTTCACGAACGGGTACTACTTTCCGGATGACCCTCGTAACATTGACATTTTAAAGTTATGGGAATAGAATAACCAACCATGTTTTGGTAAACTTAGTTAAACAATTAAGTGACTATTGATTATAGTTTTTCATGTTCTGAAAGTCATTTAAGGAGATAATATTTCCGTCATATTTCCGTCATAATAACATATTTCCGTCAAATAAAATTTTAATGGGTGGATGGCTTGAACGACCTGACACCAGTTTTCTAACGTCCTATCAATTTCAATTAGCTGTAGTTTTTAAACACCGCGTTCAACACCGGAAGTATGCATCTCTGCATGGAATTAAGCTGATTGACTGCGCTAAAAAAACGTTTTACCAAATATTAAGTCGGAAATACAAGGTTTTAACCGCCATCTATAAAGCGGGCTATCGATCGGAACCTCCTTCTGGAACCAAAACTCTTGATACTTTATCTTAAAATTTAGTTTAAAATCAACGTCATTTTGATGTCCAATTAATTTATTCTCTGATACTTCAGCTTCCTCAATATCTACAAAGTCTGGAATTCAAAAACCTGGTCTGGAAAAAAGTCTGGAATTTCCAAAAAAGATCTTCAAATCACTGTGTCACATTTTTATGCAAGGTGGCTGAATTATCACAAAAAACTCAACCATTATCACCTATACCAGCTTGCTCTTTATAGCTTAAGCAGGGCAGGAAATGGATATAGCTCGTGGCAACCTATGCTTAAATAAAATCAACTTGAAAATAAAAAGGCACCACAGATGTTGTTTTTATAAGATTAGTATTATTTCGCTGCAATTGTAGATTCATTTCATTGAACTTTGCAAATATTTAAGACAAAAATGCAACGGCACTTCGAATATCTTTAAGGTTGTCGCTGAGAAAAGCACCTTAGGTCTCAAAAACTGTAAGAGAGCGTTAACAAGATTATAGAAGCGCCTTATACAATTGCCTTTTGATAGCCAACGGACTTCTGTGTGACAAACGTTCCAAATTTTTGTCGTTCTCATCACAAAACTCTCGAAAGAGTCGATCTTAGAAATTGAAGAATGGAATGGACTTAGAACTTGTTAACCGCTATAATTACAAATTTTAAGGACTTGTGACGGAAATTAATTAGAATTTGAGCCACTAGATGTTGTCGGTGAATGAAATAATGAAAAGCTAAACCATTTGGTACATATTTTCTCATGTATGCAATGCAACCACTGTGACGACCAGTCATCGTCGTAGTTCCGACAGTTGCAACAGCAAGTATGTTAGAAAGTGGAATATTTTTTCTCCTGAAGAACTGCTCTACGAATCGAAGTTTTGACTCCCCTTTGGTGTCAGTTTCTAATTGTTTTGCAAACATCCACTCTTGAGGCAGATTTTCATCTTTATTAAAGCGTACGTAAGCCAGAACACAGATTCATTGCCTGGCAAAGTTGACTAATCTAACTGTAACGCAAATTCTGTTGTTCTCAGACTGCTGCGCAATCTATCTTCCATATTTCAGCCATTTCATCTATTTGTCTTTGAACTGAAATATTGCTTAAGGGAATAATTTTTCTTGTCTCAGTACTTACAATTTCACATACTACTGGTAAGATGACTTCATCAATTTAACGTGGCTTTCCACATTTGGAAATTTCTCTGCCATTCTCTTTCTACAATAAAGTTTCTACATTTTGTTCATATAAAATTTAACATGAGTTAACTGAATAGAATATACATATGAGTTAATGATAGTACGTGGATTCAATGTTTAAGTGGTAGCTTTTTAAAATAAAATTACTATTAACTACATGTAAAACATCAAAATAAAATATTTATTTTCTTGCAGCATAATTTCAAACATATATAAGGTGCGATCAAAAAAATGACAGGACTGATTTTATAACTTGTTTATTTTGAAGGATAGAGCTTAATCGAACTTGTTGCCTTCAAAGAACATGCCTAGGCTTACGACACACATTTGCCAACGTTTCTTCCACCTCTCAAACCATGGCGGATAAGCAGCCTTAGGGATCCTCTTCAGGTCCGCCGTACAATTGGTTTTAATATCCGCAATGGAGTTGAATCCGTGCCCTTTCAAGGTTGATTTTAAATTCATAAGCAAACAAAAGTCTGATGGAGCCATGTCTGGTGAGTAGGGTGGCTGCGGGATTACGGAAGTAACGATTCTGGTGAAAAACTCATGTTCATCAGTCAGAACCCGCGGGACGAATTTGATTCGACGCGCGTCATGCCCAAAATAGCTGAAAAAATTGTCTGATAGGATCCAAAGCTAATGTTCACTTCCTCGGCTATCTCCCTAAAATCGGCGATTCGCTCTAGCCAATTCGTACACCAATTTTAAATGGTTGGGGTCTATCGTAGTGGAAGGCGGCCCCGTTCCCGAATCCTCATCTGTCGAGGTTCTGCCCGATTCAAAACGACTGTACCACACAAAACACAGGTTTCGAATCATAGTTTCATTAACAAAGGCTTACTGAACCACTCCAAATGTCGTTTTAGTCGCCATATGTGTCGCTAAATGGAGCACCGTGTCTCGTATTCATCCGTTGAACGGTTTGCGCAGAATAAAATGAGTCCGGTCTTTCTTTGATCACATCTTGTATAAGCAAGACTGAACACACATATTTGTTCTGCATACCTACATAAACCAGAATTTATATACACATTATTTTTAATACTACAAGGTACAGTTTCGCTTCGGGAAAACTGGAAATATAAATAAAGTTTATGTATTTCATTTCTATACTGTACATTTCATATACAAAATACACTACATTTACCACTCAAGCGCAATTCGAAAATGGTACATGTAAATTTTGTGCTGGAGGTCTGCACATGAACCTTTGCCGTCTTCCATAGACAAACCAGACACTCGGCTGCAAATTAAGCTCATCTCGAATTTCATTTACAACACAGGTATAGTTAGTCGAGAATGGAATAACATTCTTTTGGTATCCAATATGTCGTTACATTCATATTGGTTCATGCAATTCCCTAAATAGTATTCATAAGAATTCCATTTTCAAGCTAGTTCAAGGGAGCGTTGCAAGGAATCAGTCTTTGATTCAATTTTTGGACACCTTCACTTGATGATATATTATTCAATGAGCTTAGGTTGAGGATTGGGAGATGCATGCGTGATGCCATTTCAGTAATGAGATGACAATAATTGAGAGGATTACAGAATGCAATTAAGACGTATTTGCCTATCTCGTAGATTTCGAAAAGGTGTTTGATAGAGTGAGTTGGAAAAACCAATGAGCACATTGTAGAAAATCGGAATAGGTTAGAGAGACAGGAGGCTATTTCGAAACCAGTACATGTCTCAGAGTGCTCAGGTGCGAGTGCGGAACGGGGAGTCCGCCTGGCCAGTGTTAGGAAGAGGTGTAAGACAGGGTTGCCCATTATCATTGATGCTGTTCGACGTATATCTGGAGGAAATGATTAAAGAGGCATGGGAAGAATTGGAGGTAGGAATGAAAGTCGGAAGGGGATTCGTAAAATCGGTTAGATTCTCTGATGACCAAGCATTAGTTGCTCAGTCAGTCAAGGGGCTGCAAGCATTGCTGAGTGCATTGGAAATTCAGTGCGAAAGATATTGATTGAGTATCACTATAAATAAAACAAAGGTTATGCGATTTTCCATAAAGAAAAAGGCTTAGGTAAACATTAAAATGGGAGGGGAAAAAATAGAGCAGGTAGAACAATTAATGTTTCTCGGAAGTGTTTTGGGCCAACACGGTCACAGTAGCAGGGACGTAAGGAAAGCAGGGGGCGTAATTGCGCTAGGTAAGGAGGCTTTCTCAAGGAGGAGGGAGTTAATGACGGGAACGTTGAGTAGGGAGGTTAAGAAAAGAATCGTTAAAACTTTGATATGGATCGTAGTTATGTACGGCGCGGAAACGTGATCACAGAAGCAAGACGATGGAAATAGATTGGAGACTTTTGAAATGTTGGTGTGGAGAAGAATGGAGGTGAAATGGGCCGAAAAATATATCCAATATTCTTTCGTAAATCACTTAATCTATTGAAGAAATTGGCTCTTGGTTATTAGATGAATGGATTTCAACAAAATTTATGTTGATTCATCTTTCTTCTTATGCAAAATAAGAATCAATTCTCTTTTACCTTAAGTATGTGACTAATAACCTCTATAAATTCCCTATAATTTAATGAACCCTATACATTAGGGAGAATAAAAATAAGGTCAACAAGTTTTAATTAAAAAATGATTTTCTGCGAAGACATGTTGTCGGAAAATGCGCTGATTTATCTAGTTTTAAAATACCTCTGGAAAAAACCTTGAGGAAGGTTGATTAAAATAAGTGATATACGTTCATTTACTAACAAAAAATGCTGCGGTTCCCGTTGTACATCTTCGTGTGATGACAGAATGTTAAAAATGATTTCCGACATATCTAGTTGAATTTATTCAAGTCGTCATAAAACGACGAGATTCATAGACCACGTTTTCCAACCTCTGGGAATCTCACGGAGTTAAAAATTTCCGGGTCGAGATTGTGCAGTGAAAAAATATCTTCCCTCGCAAAGGCAAACGTCGCCACAGTGATGAGAATGCAAAGGGGAGAGTCGGATCTTCTTGAAGACAGATGAGGAGGACATGAATAAAAACTCTGACGTATACATTAGTGCGTCCGCGAATCGAGGCGACGTATGCAAGGCCGGAAGGAGGCAGGGAAGGAAGGGGTCGGCCATGGCACCATCAAAAAGGTGGCTTGTGTGGGGGCGGTGAATGAGGACGACTTTTGCGGCGGCGTTGGGCTGTGGTCGTGAGATGGGGAGGGCGCTTTCGGTGACAGGGGGCAATCCTCTCCCGGGATTTAACGCGCGTAAAGCGAGGAGGGATGAGAGAAGCAAAGGGGCAAAGCAAGTTCTCCTCTTTTCCTGCCACCTTCGCCTTTCCCCATCTTCCCTCCCGATGGAAACTTCCTCCTGTTTAGGGTTACTCCAAAATCGCAGTTACGAGCGACGCAGCAGCACTCGTAATTTTTAGGGGGGGGGGAGAAAGAGTAAGGGTGAGGGAGTGAGTGAAGGGAGTTGGAGCTGGGGTTTTCAGAATGGGACGGCGTCTATTTGCGTAACCCAGTTCGAGGCCGAGACACGATCTCGCACCCGCCCTGCCTCACCCCCGCCATGCCCACAAGAGAGAGGGAGGTCGTCGAAGGAGCGCTGAAAATTTTTCTGTTATTTTTCGGGAATCCGTACGATGCGCAAAATGCGAATCGGAGTCGCGAGACGCTAGGAAAGGCTATAACATTGGGTGGGGGCGTGAGATAATCGTGACAAACGACGAGAGGCTCGGGAAGGGAATATTCTCCATCCGTAAGGAGCGAGGGGCATATTAAAATATGAATGAGGATAAGACTGCAAGTGCGGGAGTGGAAGATAGGGGCTGAGGGGCCCGAGAGGATGGGGTGTGGGGTTAAGAGAAGGAACTCGATGCCCAGTTGTGTAACACAGCATCAAGTGCTTTCAGCTGCGACGGTAGATGCATTCGCTCCCATGCATTTGGGGCTTTCGTAATTTCCGTTGCGCGAAATGGTGGAAAACCTGATGCCTATGCTCTCTTCACAACTGTTAAAAGTTTTCTTTCTCAACTTGCGCAATCGGCCAGTTCATCTCCGTCGTAAATAAAGTGTTTTTTACTTCTGCTGCTGCATATGTAAAATTTATTCTAGGCGATGAATAGCATGAGACTGATCTTGATTTTGCTTAGAACAGAGGCCTTAAAACCCATAGCGTTCTGACATTTTTTTTCTGGGAAAAGGATCGATTCTCAGAATACTTCTATTAATATTAAAAATATACTAGTTTTCAAATTATTATTATTAGGTAATCTACCGGTTAAGGCAGGTTTTTGGATGGACACAACTATCAAATAAACATTTTGTAACTCCCCACCTAGCAAACTAATCTATATCAGGTCCCTCTTCATCTCGGTGTACTTCTTTCCTCCCTTCATCCCGTCCAACATCCCTATCCTGTTCCTACCCTTACCACGCTTGCCTAACATTCTCCCCTCTATTACCCTCTTCAACATTCCACTACCGCTCAATACGCCTTTCATCCATTTTTCCTGCCTCCATAGGATTTCTCTCAACAAACCCCTCTCCTCCCCCACCATTTCTAGTACTTCCTCATTTGTTTTCCTTTCGGTCCATTTCACCTTCTCCATTCTTCTCCATACCCACATTTCAAAAGCCTCCAATCTACGTCTATCCTCCTGCTTCAGCGACCACGTTTCCGCGCCGTACATAGCTACGCTCCATATCAGAGTTTTTACGAGTCTTGTCTTAACATCCCTACTCAACGTCCCCGTCATCAACTCCCTCCTCTTTGAGAAAGCCTCCTTGCCTAGCGCAATTCTTCTCCTTACGTCCCTACCACTTTGACCGTGTTGGTCCAAAACACTTCCGAGATATGTAAACTGCTCTACCTGCTCTATTCTTTCCCCGCCTATTTTAATATTTAGCTTAGCCTTTTTCTTTCTAGAAAATCGCATAACCTTTGTTTTATTAATATTGATTCTCATTCCATATTTATCGCACTGAACCTCCAATTCACTCAACAATGCTTGCAACCCCTTGGCTGACTGAGCAACTAATGCTTGGTCATCAGCAAACCTAACCGATTTTACGAATTCCCCTCCGACTTTCATTCCTACCTCCAGTTCTTCCCATGCCTCTTTAATCATTTCCTCTACATATACGTTGAACAGTACCGGTGACAATGGGCAACCCTGCCTTACACCTATCCTAACACTGCCCATCCGGACTCTCCGTTCCCCACTCGCACCTGAGCAGTCTGAGACATGTACAGGTTGCGGATCAGTCTCCTGCCCCTCCAATCCATTCCTATTTTCTGCAATACACGCATTAATTTTTCCCAATTCACTCTATCAAACGCTTTTTCGAAATCTACAAAACAGGCAAAAACGTCCTGATTGTATTCTATATTTCTCTCGACTAGTGATCTCATTACTGCAATGGCATCACGCGTACCTCTTCCTTTCCTGAACCCAAACTGATCATCCCCTAAGTAATCATTTGCCTTACTCTCTATCCTTTTGTTGATGATCCTGAGAATAACTTTAGCTGCGTGGGATATCAAACTTATTGTTCTGTAATCCTCACATGACGAAGCCTTTGCCTTTTTTGGAATAGGAACTAACACCGATCTCACAAAATCTTCCGGCCAGATTCCTTCCTCATAGATACTACGAATCAGTCCATATATGGCCTTCTTCCCACCTTTCCCTAACCATTTCAACATTTCTACAGGAATATTGTTTACCCCCACAGCCTTGTTTGCTTTCATCTCCTTTAATGCCCTTTCTATTTCATCGTCGAGTATGCCTGGACCTAAGCTATCTTCTTCTACCTCATGTTCCTTTTCTATGTCTAACCTTGTCGGCCTAAGTTCTTTACCATACAGTGTTTCTATATATTCCTTCCATCTCTCTTGGATTTTTCCTGGTTCAACTATTATCTTACCCCATTTATCTTTAACTGTTAGCACAGATCCTGCCTTCTTACTTCCCGACAATAACTTAACCTTGCTGTATAGAGCACCAATTTCACCCTTCTTCTGTAGACTTTCCATATCCTCGCATTGCGTTTTCCACCATTCTTCTTTTGCTTTATTTGTGGCCCTTCTCAATTTATTGTTTAACTCTTTGTACTTCATTTTGCCTAACTCTGTGTTTACATTTTTCCATCTTCTTCTCTCGTCCATCTTTGCAATCATCTCATCCGTTACCCATGGTTTCCTTATCCTTTTCCCGTTAACGGTTCCTATAGTGTCTTTAGCGGCTTCCAATATCCCTTTCTTGATACATTCCCATTTTTCTTCGATAGCACTCAGTTCTTTACCGTCATCCATCATTTTCTCTACAGCCTCCTGATACTCCTTCTTCGTTAATTCATTTACTGCTTCTAAATTCCATTTTTTAACCCGCCGCCCTTGCCTTATCTTCTTGAAACGAACATTACATTTCATAACAACTAAATTGTGGTCAGAGTCCGCGTCCGCTCCTGGGAAACTGTGCGAATTTATCACACTGTTCCTAAACCTGTGCCTAACCATAATATAATCTAACTGATACCTTTCTGAGTCACCTGGCATTTTCCATGTATACCTACGCCTTTTGTGGTGTCTAAACCATGTGTTGGTGATGACTAACCCCTGTCTCCTGCAGAATTCAATTGCTTTCTCTCCGCGTTCATTCCTCGTGCCTAACCCATAGTCCCCCACCTCACCACCATCTCTTCCTTCGCCTACCGTCGCATTCCAATCCCCCATCACTATTAAATGTTTCCCTGCAGGAACACTCGCGATGATATCCTCTAACTCATCATACATCCTATCGACTTCTTCCTCCTTGTGGTTGCTCGGTGGCATGTATACCTGAATAATGACCAAGTTCGTCGGCTCTGCTTTAATCTCTACGAGTAAAATTCTATCTGTCGCTTGCTCTATGTTGACTACGCTTCTTCCTACTCCTTTATTTAAAATTACGGCAACCCCTCGTTGGCTCTCGTCCCCGCCGCTGTATATTACTCTATAATTGTCACTCCAGTAATCCCCGCTATCCTTCCATCTCACCTCGCAGAGGCCTAAAACATCTATGTTACCTCTTTCCATCTCTCGCTTAATATTTTCTAATTTGCCTCTCAGTTTTCAAATGTAAAACTTTAAATATTTTTTATGAAAATGACTTTAATTTGTTGACTTTAAAATTTTGTTTTTATTTTGCACAGGAAAATATCATATATGCTTTTTCACTTTTTTTTAGTTTTCCGCGAATTGCTTGTATTTTCGCAATGTAAATAAAAAAAGCAAATCGACATTAATATTAAAATGTGAATAATTAAAAAAATCTGATCATTTTATCGTCAAAACAAAATTGTATTGAAAATTTGCTTCCAATACTACACATAGTTGCTTGTTGTGTACATACCTTGAGTATTTTTTCAACCTATATTGTGTATTTTTTCAAACTATGGAATCAATCGTAACGAAATAAATTTGAGAATCGGCAGTGGAATCCTTGAAGAGACCAAAAATTCAGTTCCGTTCCTATGAAATATGCGAACAATATTCACTTTGTGGTATAATCATTCCGACCTGTTGAAAGTCCTAGCAAATTAAATGAAATGAAATACGAGTAAATGACAGAGGAACGGTAAAAGCATTTAACAATCGGTCGAAAACCTCATGGCCAAAATATTCGAATGATCTGGAGTAGAGAAAGAAATTTGTTAAATCAAATACTTTATTGTGTAATTTGTACAAACAATATTTGCCCATATTTTAATATACGGGCATAATTAAGGTATTATACAGTTTTTATTTATTTTGATAATCTTGAGCAAAAAAATGGTTTATATAATCGACCGCAGCGGAAATTTTTGCGTAGAAAATACTGCAAAATTAAGGTAGTACGTAAATGAAAGCCTGAACTGACATATTTTAGTGTACCTAGGAAATACATAAAAGAGTTATAAGATTAAAATAGAAAGTTTATCATTACGGAAGCATTGTTTTATTATATTTTAGTTTATTAATTCCGACTTTATTCCATTGCTTTAACTTAAACTCTAGTTTCCTCTTAAAAAAATGTGCCTCGTGCGCGATATTTCTGTAAGTAATTCAGCTGATATCTTGGACGCAGACGGTACATAGGATATCACGCCTAGTTTACTTATTTTTGGCACCAGAGTATCACTATCATCAAAAGGCGCAAGGGTGCTGCTGGTGCATTATTAATGCGTAATTAGCGATAGGATTACTTTACCTTAAACGCTGAAATATTCTCTGTTCAAAAATGTTTCTGATTATGAAAAAACTCAGTCATCTGAAATCGTCATTGGATTTAATTTTTCATTATTTTCATATATTTACCAAATATTCTCAATCAAATTAATATTTCAATATTACCAAATTTTCTAAATGAATGAAAATCAGAAATCAATTTTGAAGTAGAAAGTGTTTTGCGGGTGAAGGTTGCTCCCATCACTTGCTCAATCAACCGTGGAGGACTGCGTCAATAAGTACTTCAGCAGTGATATGAATCATTGAAGTATTTCTGTCCTGGGAATTTGACATAATTTATTTAAATATGTGTATCAATATACCAGATGATCTGGAAAATTTGAATTCTACAAGTCGCTTCCATATTTTAGGATTTTTACCAGCTTTATGAGAGCAAACTTTGGTTCTTTTTTACGACTGATCGGTAGAAGTGCTGTTTTTGCTTCCAGCAGCCCATCTGTTAATGATGCTACCTCATGAAAGTTCGAGAATCGACAAAAGCTCTCTCTCTCTCTCCCTCTGTCTATCTTTAATGTGGTTCGGCGCTCAACTCAAAAATCCTTGCACCGACTACAAGTACTTTTCTTATAAGGTGAACTAGTAAATGAGGTTGGACGGAAAAATTAATGGTGCGAAACAAGGAGAAATGATAAATAAATAACTTTCAGAAACTTTTAAATCCTAATATTTTATAAATCACTCCAAGAGAATTTAGCTAACTTTTCAAATTAGTGACACTTTATTTTCTTGGCATTTTATTTAACTGTTAAAATCAAATCGATCCCCAAATATGAGGAACTATCAATATACGTAATAAACCATAGGTCAAAAGAGCATAATGGTGAATTTAAACAATGCTACAATGCAATTTTGTTTCAGCTGCTTACAAAAAACATTTTGTATTAATAACTTGTTTGTACAGGTACCTGTAGGTTATAAGTTCTTCACGTAACTTGATTTTATGTTTTGTCGGTTATTAAAATTATTAATTTTATTATTATTGTGGTAGAAAACACTTTCTAAAACTATTAATTTCCCGAAAGATAAGGTCCTTTCTGCGATATATAGTCAGATTCATCAGATAAAATCATCCTTGAGATTGCGTACATGATATGGATTCAAATAAGAAATATACAATGCAAATTGTCAGATGTAAAATTGTTAGAGATTATTAAAACTACATCGAGTATACTATCACATCAATTAAAACTATATCAAGCATCAAGTAAACTTCAACGAGACTTTTATGGCTTGATAAATTCATGGTCAAGTAAAACAGTGACATTCAAGACAACTAATCATTATTTTTCCAAATGATTGTTTATATTTAATCCTTTGCTTTAAATAAGCTAAAATATTATTGTAGAACTCACCATTTAACAGTTATATAGTCTTAAAAAGTTAACATAGACACACAAAAATTACGTTTAAAGTCCTTAGATTTAGGTAGTCTCTTTCTAAATAAAATTATGTTTGGTGTGACTAATTTTGATTATATTACGTTTACAATTTGCCTTCATGATGAAAACAAATTTAATTAATTTTTATGCATTACTTTACTTAAAAATGTATTTTTTCAAAATTAATTCCTGGTATATTTGGAAACCAGTTTAAAAAATCATTTTTTAAATGATATATAACGCAAATACATGATTATATTTCATGTTTTCCGCTCCAAAGTATTATTACTTTGAATCTTTCGTGGTTATAGCATCTTGAAATAGAAATACGAAATAAATAATTATCATTATCTTATTCACTTAATTCTTTAGATATCCTAGCAAACTTCATGAAGCAATAATTGAAGTTGACATATAATTAATACTATTTTTACCTCATTTTTTACAGTAAAACTTTCTTTTCTTACTCTTTCAACTGACGAAACCTGTCACCTGAAAATATCACCTATCATACAATAAGAACATTAATTATAAATTTTAAAGTAATGACGAAATTTACTGAAAATACAATTCATATCCGTAAATGGCCTCATCAACAGTTAGGTCGTCTACGTTCACCTCTGCTATATTTCTCAGACTCATATATTTCCTTGTAATATTAATACTAATAATTATAATATAAAAAAATGCCATTGGGAACATTTTTAAACTCTACTTTATCATTGTGTAAAGTGAAACGTGGAAGTCTTAGTATTAAATGAAACATTCTCTCCGGAGTTAGGATTATAGCTAACAAAAATAATAACGCTGGACCATTCCCAACTAAACTCTTCAGAACTAGTCCAAACAGAATTCAACTTGACATAATCCCTTGGGGCTCACTTTCATGTATAAATAATAAAAATAAATGTATTTTAAAATAAATAAATTTTGTATTACTGAAATGACCATAAATCTAGACAACAAAAACGCATGACCGTAATGCTAACACCATACATTATAAGAGCCTTCATACGATAGCAATAATGGTTAGACTGCCTTATTACCGTACATTATTCTTTAGCGATAATGTACAAGCACAACAGAGCTTTAAATATGTTTTTGTGGTATTTGTCTGAAAATATTTTAGGTGTACATCTTGTTAAATAACCAGATTTTATTTAAATTCTAACTATTTAGTTTGGTATATAAAATGAACATTTTAACATAAAGCTAATAATTTTCAAAGAATTATTTATGTTCACTACGCACATAAATTGAACTCTAACATTAATATAATATGTATCATCCTATTAATCGCAATGAATGTAGTGCTTCCAGAAAGTCACAAATGTTTAAAAAACAAATACGAGCATTTAAGCGTCTTGCTCGTTGATACCGAATTAAAGCTTACTTCCGGAGACAATAGATTTTATCGCATCATCCTCGTAAGCGCTAAACACCCTCGATTCTGGAAAACTCGCTGCTAAATGGAATGAATGCCTTGTATGGTGGGAATAGTATCCATAATTTACATTTATAGTTCCCCTCGTTCTTCTCATTGTTTTCTACTTGGCTACGTTAAATGTGGATGCCTCTGTCGCCTATTGTGCAATTTCCAATCCACTTCCGAGTTCTATCCCTTGCGACCCAATTTCTTCACTCTACAAGGGTTTAGGGATGAGGCAGTAGTAACAGCATTCGTTTACTAGGAAAAGAGTCAAATTATGTTGATATATGATTTATTCTATCGCATAAAATGAGTAAAGATAAATAAGATATCACTTTAATCTTTATTAAGCTGGTATTTTAGTCTGAAAAACGGGACCAGATTTGGAATTTGTACCGATATAGGCAATTATTTAGAACAGTATATATCTTCAATGTGATATCTTTAATTTCCCGATTAAACCAAAGATAATTGCGATAAAAATTTTTTTATAATGACCGTATTTATATCGAAGGGGAGTCAAGGAATATTACGGAATGGAATTTCAGTGTTTAACAAAATATCATCGTAATCCTTAACCACATGTGAAGTAAATGAGAAACAAGTACTTTTTGGCATAAATAGTCAAATTTACCTTGACTTTATTGGCCTCTGTACGGGACTCTGCGAAGCACGAAATGGATGAATTTCCCGCTTTAGAGGTAAATTTTTTAATGCCAGTTGTGCGGGTTTTATGGTAACGGTCACCTGATGCGTTAATATCCGTAACGGTGTTTTGGGCTCGCCTTTGATTGCCATGGAGTTGTATAAAGATGTACGTAATCTTTATGCTGACAAGTAACAGATTATCTTAACTTGTGTGCGGAAGGACCATCTTAATGTGGGCGGAAGGACCATCAGTTCAAAATAAAACATAGAGGGCACAAAACAAACATTAAAAAAAACTCCTTCCTCAATCGTGGAATAAAAGAATGGAATGAGTTACCTGAGGATATCTTTAAGTCCTTACCTTATTCATTAAATAAATTTAAAACGAGGTGTATGCTCGCCTTAAAAACGTGTGAGTGAGAAATAAAACCGTATGTACTTGTGCTATGAATAATGTGTTAACGGGACGCGATTTTGAACGGTATATGAAATTGAAGATACGTGATTACGGACGAAGTGTGGCGATGGACGGTGCGTAGTATGTACTCGTGTGGTGTACACCCAATCCTTGTGTGATAGTAAAGGAGAGGTCGGTAATCTTAAAAGTGTCATTGAATTTACGAGCATTTTGTCTCATATCTGTTCTTCTTGTGTGTGTATGTATGTGCATTGTAAGAGTGACCAGTGATCACACTGGACCGTTGCCACCAGGTAAATTGCCTAATTGCAACGAAGTATGTAAATAAATAAATAAAAAAAAACTTAAGGCAATGTTACCACTTATTCTGCTTAATTTACTTTCTTTAATTAACAAAGAGAAATTTTAAAAATAATCAGCACTAAGTTTGAAAAGAAATTTGATAAAATTCATAGAGTTACAAATATTAAATAATATATATTTTTAAATATAATGCCAAAAGTATAGTCGGGAAATTATTAATATTTGTACACTAGGAAATAAGAAATGCATGTAAATCAGTTGCATAGTCATGAAGTTCGGTAAGAAATAAAATAATTAATTTCTATCCATTGGCTTAAAAAATATTAGGATTTGAAATTACAAATCAGTCATTTCAGTAATAAATAATAAAACAAAATATCAAGGAATAGTTTTGATGCTAGATGCAAATAGAAACTCTATTGAAAGACTTTTACCGACAAATGTTTGACAAATATATGAAAAATAAATAATTTACTTTTAAAATATTAAATCTGCTTTTTACTATACCTGTTTTATGGCATAAAATTACATTATTTGCAAATTGGAAACTTAGCTTTTACGAAAAATAAGTTGATAGTAAAAGGTAACCGGAGATATTCGTTTAAAATTCCCATTAATTAAGGCTAGTATTTTTATTATTTTCTGTTCTCGTGATTTTCGCACGAAATTAGGATAATATGGGTATTATAACTCAAACTTGGTTCGTCAAAACTAAAGAAAATATAACCACTCAGTTATATGATTCAAAATAGAAAATAAAGCGCCATATTCCCACTTGGAATACGATAAAAATAACTTTTTAAAGGTCCTGCGGACTTTTCAATGTAGTGAGGTATATGGTTGTATTCAACTTCATTCATAATTTTTAGTTGAAATTACTTTCTATGAATTATCACTAAATAAAATGCACATAAAACATTCCCACAATATTTATGATTTTGAGTATATTAATAAATATTCAATAAAATTCTATTTAAATACTGGTGTCGGATTTTAACATATCGATTTGGCAAACGTAACTCAAAAACGCATTCAAAATATATTTGTTAATATTTGATGTTCCAACAAGGTATTGCCTTACTTTTATATTGTTTATTAAGATCGATTAAATGAAATTCTTATTTGCAGAGGAAGTCATTGAAGTTGTTTTGATCTTTAAATTCCCAAATATTATTTTGTTGCTACAACACATTAAATAAATAAATACTTCATATATATATATATAGTATATGTTATTTGCACATAATTTCAAATAGAATAGCTTTCGTCAAATACCCACTGCTTGGTGGTGAGAGTTTCTTTCTGTAAAAGTGTTTGCAGGGGAAAAATATGATGGTACATTTATTATGGAATATCATCTGTAGACCTGGGGCACTCCATCTACTAGATGACGTTAAGTAATACAGTCGTCAAGTTACATTAAAAGTTTTGAAGTAAGGAATGTCTTGCATGAAAAGCGCTACGTACTCATACCATAATTTATGAGAGTAGCCTGTATTTGAATCCTTCGATAATTAATATTAATAGACCTGGACGCCTTTAAACATCTACATCACACCCGTAGATCATCTAGTGGATTTTGAGGTCTCCCGCTCCGGTTTTCGATAGAGTATTTCTCAGGACTTGCAAAAATCCAATTCATTCCATAACCCATCAGCTCACTATTCGGAAAACCCCTCACATCTCCTGCCCCACACTCCTCCACAACAATCCAGGCGTATCATCCGCCCCACCCAAGCAGCGTGGCGGCGGAGGCTACGGTCGACGCGTGAGTCAGCCAGGCCTTTTGGCTTGGAGTTAACTTCCGCAGGTGTCACGGGGAAAACGACGATATATGACTCAAAGGCACGAAGCTTAATGGCAACGGTGGAGGTAATCGGGTTGCGTAAAAATTGCCTCCTCCTTTGCCCTCGCGCCCTTCCCTCCCCGTCTCCCCTTTCCCTTCTGTGTCCCTCAGGAACAAAGGGGGGGAGGAAGATGGGAGCATACACGACGACTACCGCTAAAGAGGATTAATAGTGCTACCTTCGCGTCCAATCATTAAGCGGGAGAAAGACAGCAGGGCGTGGCTGAATGCGATACTTTTTGCGAAAAGGAAAAAAGGTGGAGGCCCTCTTTTTCTTCTGTGTTCTTATTAGGAATTATTATACCACCCACATATCTTACGGTTAATCTGCAGGAGCATGTGGAGGGGCGTACCAAATAACAATAGTTCTTTTGTTGCCAAGAAAAGGCGTTACCCAGGCGATCTTTTCCGGCTCTTCACTTCAAATTATCACGCATGAACATACCGTCACGTGCTCTCAGACCGTATTTCTTTTCCAATCCTTAATAGAGGAACATTCCCTCATTAACATCTCAAATCATTTATATCCACATTGATTCATAAATGTTCACTTGTTAACACTAAATGAAATCTCCACTCTATTGAGATATGCTTACAGATATGTTTTACACGATATGCTTTAAAATATTTTGCAAACTATCGTATATACTTTTGTGTGTGGTCTCAGCAATCTATTAGTATATCATACACTTAATTCTGATATTACAAAGACACCATGGCGTTCAGCAAAACCCATGTTTGGAAGGCAATGTTGTTTGGTTAGGTTCCACATTTCATTTCATTTTGCAATTATTTATTAAAAAACAATGACCTTAATGAATACCAATTTTTGGAGCATAATTTAATGCTCTGTACTGTAATAACTGTAATGCCCAATAGTTTACTTATCACTTAATGTTATTTTGGTGATTCAATCACCGAAATATCGCTTTCTTTCGTTTATATTCCTACCCTAGGCGATCCATTCGAGTTCATTAAACATATTTACTTCGAACGTACACCTATGGTAGAATGTCGATTAGAAATCACTATCCTTTAGGTTAGCAAAGCAAATTCATCACCCATCATATCGAAAATTTAATTATATAACATAATATATTTATTATATAATATAAGTTTTAAATAATAAGTATTTAGCACGGGTGGTTAATGGAAATTAAAACTTAATATTTCTGAAAACGTTTATTAAGTAGTCAAAAATCCTTGAAATTTGAAATAAGCCTTTTAAATTTATTTATATTAATAAGAGATCAAGTCACGTATGTTTTACATTCCACGGGCAGCGAAACACTCAAAACACTTTTGCCTGCCTTTTTATTAGACTCGGGGCTACGACTGCTTGTTTTCTGATTAGTAAGCGCAATCACGCTCCTTTTCGCGCAAAGCCGAGAAATTTTATTCCGTCGCTGTACCTTACAAGTATTTTTTCACGTCAATTGTGGATCAAAAGACCATTGGGGCGCCCTTTTTAATTAACCCTTTGGACCGAACAAGAGACTCGCAGGGACTTCCAGGCGGCACTGGAGAACGTACGTCTGGAAAGCGACTGAGCTCTCCGTGGCGCGACATGCCTCGTTTTAAACATGGCTGGATAGCAGCCGACAGTGCAACGACCGCTTTATTGAGAAGCCTTAGGAAGGCGGAGAGAAAATGGGGAGCGAGAGAGTGAGTATTAGAGAAATCATGCAAAAAATATATTTTAATCAATACTTTGCGAAACTTGGCTGAAGAAAAAAATGCAAGAAATGAAGGCTCATTCTACCAACTTTAGATGTGCTTCCAATCAGTGAGCGAGTCAAATAAGTATTAGAAGGAGCATTTTTGGCACTAATTGAGGGGAATAAGATTCTGAATGTCATGTATTATAACTGTAATTATATTACCTAGAGTAAATCTTACTAATAAGTGTATAATATATTCATAATACATAATAGACAAAGTACATAGAGGCAGTAGATAATATGAATGCGTCTTTGCAGCTAGGCATTTTTGATCCTACCGCGCATCCCTTAGGATCATATTTTATAATTTTAAGCAAAATGAGTTGGTAACATACTGAAGTAATTAAAACTGTGTATCAAATGGAAATGATGGCAATATCCGCAATATCGTAGTAGTTTATTGAATGCCATCATCTAATGCTTATAAAATAATATTTCCGCGTCATTAAAATGCACCCATGCTCCATAAAATTACTAATGAAGCGACAACTATTGATATGCCATAAATGTGAAAGTAAATTATATGTTTACCAATATTGTATTATAAATATGTCCGCCTATATTCTGTTAAAATGAAAGAGATTTTACTTCATACTTATTCAAAATAAAATTTGACCATCCATTCTGCAAATGGATGGTATTTCTATAATTCGACGCCACAAATATTTCTGGAAAAATATAAATTATATTGTAACCTTTGCATGAATATTGATTCATCGCATATATTGTAACTAATACAGTAAGAAACATAAGAAAGATTATAATATTTTAAAGGTTGGTAAAATTATTGACATATCAATAGACTATTTGATTAAACCTCAATTACGTATATGTTAACAATTAAATTGTTTGGCACTACCAGTCATTGAAAGCTTTTTAATATATTTTATTTGGTTTAAGGGTTAAATAGGCGGAATTGTTATTTTTATATAACATATACACTCGCATACCGATTATTATTTTCACATTTGGCAAAGGTAGTTATGATAGTTTTTAATAAAAATGTCCTTGTCAATCAAAAATATTCAAGAAAGTACTTTTGGCGATATTACAGATAAGAGAACAGTAATAGTAATCAATATGTACGTATGATGTCGATTACCGTTGTGATTACTTCGATGTGACCGACAGAATCAAGGTAAACTGCAAGAACTAGTAAACTTTAGAGGAAGCCTACATATTTAATTTCAGTGTGTGCATCAAATGCGGCACGTATGAATGGCAGTAGGGAATCGGAATTTGCAATAGTAGAGTATAGAACAATATGTATAGGGTATGCACCTATAGAATATAGGCTGTAAGTCGGTACTTTGGCTGTTGTTTTCGGAAGTATTTAACTGACGAAATATAATGAGTTGCTATGTCGGAGTTTGATGCAGATATGTTAGTGTATGAAAAGTCTATTCAAAAAGTTCTCGCAATTGGGACATAAAGTCATGCTTCAGAAAAAAAAGGTAAAAGAATACCAACTTAATGTAATTATCATGAAGAACGATTGATAAATTTAAATATTGCAACATCACAATAGAGGGGGAAATAAATTTGACCAAGTGCAATAATTCCCTGAGATATTATTTGTTGAAATATAGATTATCAGTGGGTACTTTAGGGGAAGCATTGCGGGATCAGGAAGCGTCTACCCTTGGAAGGGAGCTTATGGCACACGCCATTTGAGAGATGGATATTTAAAGTTCTTCATTGGTTCAAAACCTTGCTTTGAGGCAAGAGAAAAATAAACGATAAAATGTAGATTTGAGTAGATATAACGATGTGGACAATACCTCGGATGAATAAAACTATGAACGGTAACTTTATACGATCATCAAAAGGAGTAAGGTCAAATTATTAGAACTGGGAGGACGGAAAATACATAGAATACACAGAAAGACGAGAGAATGTATATAGAAACGAATCAAAATACAAACAAAGTGTTTCCAAGAACAATATGGAATATGCTGACGAAATATTTGAACCTATATATAATTGGTCGGCCCCGATGGCGGCCGGGTAACGTCCTCCTCTTCCAATCCAAGGGTCGTGAGTTAGATTCCCGCCTGGATGGGTTTTTCTCTACCTATTGCTTGGTTGTTTGTACTGTTTTCACTGTTGTATTGTCATTGTTGTCCGATGTTCAGGCCAACAAGTGCTGTTTTCGGACCAAGAGGAATAAATAAATAAACGAAAATTTTATTTTTCGGCCTTGGTACCCCATAAAATATAGTAGAACTATCAGGAGAAACTTTAAGCAAAATATAACGTACATCATCGCTCCTATAACAAGCTGCCGTTCACAGGAAAATTTACAACTGATTTACGCGTTCATTGGCTGTAATTGAAAATATACTTACCGAAATAATGCTCTGCTCTGTCAGTAATATAACTTATGTTACATGTTATAAAATTTGTATTTTGAAGTTAGTTTTTGTTTCCTAGAATTTACTAGACATTTTGGTATTACTTCAATATATTTCGCTATTCTTTAGAATTCTAATTGCTCAATCCACCAAAATCTTTGAAATATCCCCTACGAATTTTTCTGATCCTACTACCAATTTTTATTATTGTTACTCTTTTTCGTCAGCGCAGATAGTTTATTAACCCAAACATATTTCAATTTCACATGGATGTTTTAATTAAAAATATAAATATATATATATATATATATATATATATATATATATATATATATCAGAATTATATTAATTTAACTTCTTTTAAATCATTCGAGTAAAATAACCGATTACTAGCTGTACAATTCTTATCATTTTAATGTAAATCACAATCTCGTAAGAATTACATTTTAAGCTAGCTATAGTAAAAAACTCGAACTCGCTCAAAGTTCAGTGTCCGAAAAGGAACCTAATTTAGTATAAAACTGTCATTGAAGAACTTACACATTGAAAGGTTTAAGAGAATTTTTTTATTACAAGACTCTCCGGAGACCAATATTCCACAGATTTAACAAAGATATTTTCGGATGACAAAGTGCTTTGAATCATGACATCCAATCACCCTCACGCTCGGAAAACGCCAATATCACTCGGAAATACCTCCGCTGGCAAGAATGATCAATTCGCTATTTTCCCCTTCGCACGTTTAACACCCGCCCCACCCGGAAGCCGAAACCACTCAGTCCCTCGTAAACATACGAACTATTCAGATGTCTAAGAGAGCACGCCCTTTAAAAAAGAGAGGTGCCTACGGTGACAAAGCAGAATATTACAACGGACCCAGATGGAGTTCAATTCCCTATCAGCCGACTCACCCTCAATTATCGTGCGTCTGCTCCCCTGCGTTATGTAGGTATAGCACGCAAGACTTCGGTCGCCAGCTCAGTTTTACAGGCGAATCGGCAAAATGAAGTGCGGTTGTTGTGTTGTGAACGAATGTGGTGGTTAATGCATCAATATAATACAAAGGCACCTTGTGATTAAATGTGTGAATACATATATATATATATATATATATATATATATATATATATATATATATATATATATATATATATATATATATACATATATATATAGACTCAGATTTTAGACTCCACCATCACCTTTCTTGATACAGACATCTCAATTCACAATAACAAATTCACCACTTCAGTACACATCAAAGCCACTAATCATCAACAATATTTACACTATACTGGTAGTCATCCTTCTCATACCGAACGCTCAATTCCCAACTCTCTCTCTATCCGCGGACATCGGATTTGCAACACCACAGCCACCCTCAACAAATACCTCCACAATCTACACCATGCACTCCACAAACGCGGTTACCCAGAAAAGCTCCTACAGGATAAAATCTACCGCTCCACCCGACCACAAACACCACAGAATAACAACCCCACATCTGACGCTGGACTCAACCTTTGCACAACCTATTTCCCCGGATCCATCAGACTGAAAACCCTTCTCAAAGAACTTTATCCTATATTACATGACAATGACGCAACCACATCCTTACTGCCCCAATGCCCCTCTGTCGCTTACAGACGACCAGCCAATCTCAGAAACCTTCTGAGATCCACCAACCCTTTCGCACCCCGTCCTGACAAATTTCCACATACTTCCCCTACCTGCAATCGCCCCCGATGTAAAACATGTCTGCTGATCAAATCTGCTCCCCTCTCCCCACATCCCCTCATTGTCCCTTCACCCCGTTCCCACGCTAATTGCCTCTCAAAAAATATTATCTATCTTTTATCGTGCAAACAATGCACCTCATTCTACATAGGTGAATAAATTACCCCCTTATCCATCCGAATGAACAATCACTGCTACTCCTTTAATTATGCTTCACTCTCTTCTCTTCCTACATATATTTATATATATATATATATATATATATATATATATATATATATATACATACATACATATATATAATGCCCTCCGGTCACCCTCTCATACGCGACTGCCTTCCACGCGCCACGCGTCGTCACCCCCAAGGATGCACTGGCCGAGCTTCGCGTAGACTATCTTTGCCTTTAGAGCTGTATCCGTTAAATTGAGACCACCCAGCTCAAACGGGTCATAGAGCAGGTTGCGGGACACTTTCTTTACGTAGCCGTTCCAGATAATTTGATTGGACGCTCCAATGAAGTATGCGTTATATTTAGGGGTAAGGGCCACAAATGGGCCACATATCATAGCCTCGGAAAGACAATCTGTTTGAGGAGGCAGACGTGGGTCACTATCGGGAGGGAAGGGAGTGAAAGTTTCCCAAACTCCATTTTATATGGTGGTCTATAGTTCCTCAGGTCCGCCAAATCGTGTGAGTCAACTCCTCCCATCAGAACCCTAAGATTTTGACGGAGGGCGCTTCTGACCAACCGATAGAGATCGGGGGCCGGTTTCCCTTCAGCAGGAGAAACTTGGATTTTAGGTTGTTGAGGAAAAGACCACCATTCACAAATGACGTCAAGTTGTCGTGGGCGAGAGCCATGTGGGACGGGTCGTCTATAAGATGGGGGTGATGTCGTCAGCGAATGCGACGCCCAGGCAGACGGTGCCGTGACGGCGTGCCCCGATTCTGCTGCTCCGCAGTCGCCTGAATAGTGGGTCTACGGGAAAAGCAAACAGCAGTATTGACAGCGGTCAGCCCTGCAGGACGAAGTTACTGACGGGAAAGGGCGGTGAGGTGGCATTCTTTATCCTAATTCTAGGAGATATACCGGTGTACTTCTTTGAGACGGCCCGTATGAAGTGCTCGTGGAAGGCCATCGTCTTGAGCACGGTTAGGATTCATTCGATCCGGACCAGATCAAATGCTTTTGCAAGATTAATGGCAAGCACTGCTAAAAAACTATCACCATACGAGGGTGAGGAAAAAATAACGTCGCGAATTACAAGTGCGGCATAGAAAATGTTTCGCGTTTTCGACACGGCGTACTGGGATGGAGAGAGGACAATGTCGGCAACAGCCGTCATTCTATAGCGCAGGACGTGTGCCAAAATTTTATAATCAGAATTTAAAAGGGCGATTGGCCGGAAGTCGTTGAACGACTTGGGCCGCGTCATCTTTGGTATAAGGGCTATCACGGCGGTCCGCTGACTTGCAGTCAGAGAGCCGCTAATTAAAATGCAATTAAAAAGTTTGGCTAAAATGGTTTTTAAAACATCCCAGTACGCGAAATAAATTTCAAAGGGTAGGCCGTACAAGCTGAGTGCTTTGCCCTTTTGGGAACGTTGAGGAGACGCAATCCAGTTCGTCTGAACTTATGTCTCGACCTAAATCGTCCTTTTGTGTTGAAGACAACATAGGGATAAGGGGGAAGAGAGGGGGTGTGTCTCCCTCCTTCCACGGGGGATACCTGTTAAAAGTCTTTTGAAAGTGTCGGGCCGCTTCCCTAAGGAGGTCGGTGTCACCGGCGGCAGATTCTCCGACAGGGATTCTGTCGGTGGTGGAGCCGGAGTTTGATTTCATCGAGCGCCGAAGTTCGAATAATGTTAGGGGTCCCCTATATCTGTGTCTAATTATTTTTTGCCATTTTTGGGGAGCGTATTTTTGGAGTTCGTGGCCGAGTATAATTTTTTGAAGAGACCACACTTGGGCGTGGAAATCCTTCGGGTCGGCAGCCTTACGCAGGAGCCCCTCCAGCGCCCGGCGGTAGAAGGAGATGGTGTAATTTTTTTCTACGCCACTCAAAAGTTTTCCTTTTGATGTGGGTGACAATTTGGGGTTTGTAAAATTTGTCCCACCGTACCGCGAGGTCTGCACTGGGACGGAGTGCCGCGATCAGTTCGCACACCCGGGTGCGAATGGAGTCGCGGCGAGTGGCTTTCTCCAGCACGCGGAGGTCCATGCGTCACACGGTGGGCACGCACGGCCGGGGTTGTATCCGGGCACGTAACACTCATGATCAGCGCGCAGTGACCAGAGGACACTGGGAGGGTGTACACTCTCTGAACATCATTCTTAAGTGATGCCGAGAGGAACAGGTAATCAATCAGCGTCCGCGAGTGAAGCCCTGATCGCGTGAAGGGGGCGGGACCGGCGCAGAAATACACACTGCGTCAATCGCTCCTATGCAGTCGAGCGACAGTGAGAGTGCCCGGCTTGAATAGAATGTCATCCTATCCCTTTTCGAGGCTCTATCCTCTCGGCGGTAAATGGAGCTGAAATCCCCGCCCAAGATGACCTTCCCCGAGAAGGAATACAGGTAGGGGAGGAGAAGTTCGTTAAAATAAGGTTCCCCCTCTACCCTCGCGCGCTCACCGGAGGTAGCGTAAAAATTGGTGATGTGGATGCTACTCACGATAACGGACGTTATTCGATCCGAGGCGTGGCGGCGAACATGACAGAAAGGAATGCCATTTCGGACTAGGGTGGTGGTGCCAGAATGACAGTCGGTGAAATATCGGCAAGATAGCCTGAAAGGTGTTCGCATCCCAGACTATGTCCTCCTTTATCTCTTGAAGGAGGATTACATCAGCCCAGATATTGCGGAGAAAACGTTGTAGGACTGCAATTTTTAAGGCACTATAAACGCCGGAAATATTCAGGGAAATGATATTCATTGGTAAAATGATTGGACAGCTATGGGCACCGGACATCACTTACCAGAGTTCTGGTCGTGGCTCACGTCGCTGAAAACGTCGTTGAACCCGGGCAACGAGTACTTCGCCGCTTCCAGGAACGCTTCATCCGACGGGTCGACGATCGAGGTCACGAGTTGTCGCCGCATCCCTCTCCCCCGACATCGTCCGTAGAGGAAGAGCCAGCCGTGGTCTCCACGGAGAGCGGGCTGTTCGGCAGCGTTCCACGGGGGGCCTTCTTCGAGCGAGCCCATTTGGGGCCGGTCCCAGGCCAGGAGGTGGCCTCAGGAGGGGTCAGGGTGGCGGACTGGGGGACATCTGCCGAAGGGTCTCGAAGGAGTTATCAAGGAAGATAGGTCGATTTGGTCTGTATCTACAGGTGCCCTGGGAAGATCGATGACATCTTGATTGGGTGTCCGTGATGACGGGATCGAGGTGCCAGCCGTTTGGGATGTGGGCCATTCGCAATCAGATGAATCCTCCACCGTTGTCACCAGTGGTTATCTGGGGGATGGAAGCCCGTAATGCAAGGATTGCGAGTGGAGTTCTTCGGTGGCGTGGCCGCGGAATGGAGGGACTAAGGATGATCCGTCATTCTTTGACGGGGTCACAGGCAGAGGGTTGGCGGTTGTGGGAGAATAGGCGAGCTGGTAGGGACTGCAGCTAGATCGATGTTCGAATCCAGCAGTGACAGTGTCGAAGCAGCAGTTCATTGTCGTCTGTCCTCTTCTTTTTCGCATTCTTTTCTTCCGTTGACCACTTTCGCTCCCTTTGTAATTTCCCTCCAAGTGAAGGGGGATGTGGGTAGTAGGCGGGAGCAGAGGAGGCGCACCCTCGATAAGACGCAGCGACCGCGCCCTCTCCTCCACAGTCACCTTGGACTCGTCCATCTCCTCGGTGTTCGGGTTGGAGACCATGACCATTGCCTCTGCATAGCTCTTTCCTCTCTGGTTCCGAGGGCAGGTCTTGCGCTCATGGCCTTCTTGGTTGCAGTGGGAGCAAGTACGGCGCTGACCCTCATAGATGATGATGGCCCGGTTGCCACCGATGTGAAGGTTCGAGGGGATATTTCTCTCGACCGTTATCCGCACAACCCTGGTGCCAGCAAGCATTTCCAATGGGGTCTCCACGGGGAGACAAAGAGCCCTGACATTACACGGGCTGCCGGAAGTCTCGTTAATAGTTATATTTGTCCTCTGATCCCTTAAAGACGGAAACGGTAGTTTCCGCGGAGTATTCTCTAAAATCCTAGTCATTGCAGCTTTAGTTGCCAACTTCAGGAATATCAAATGGCGATTGTATCCCAATTGGATCGCCACTATCTCTTCGGGTGTGAAGCCCATCGACTCTAGTGTGAAGAGGTGGACTTCGAACGGCTTCGGGGCTTCGCCTTCTCGTCAACTTGAAAAGCGAGCGTGTTTACGCGACGTATGACCATTTTCAAAAGTAATCAAATTATTACGCGAAAGAAAGGAGAGCTGGCTAAAAGCACAACCACTCCAAGGAGAGCGAAAAAAACAATCACTCCTGTACACTCCCTCCCCGCTACTCGCCTCCGGCGGTAACAAAACAGAAGGGAGCCTAAGCTAGCAGCCAAGGTCAGTCATGAACCAGTAAACAAAACGAAGGCACGGTCTTCCCGGTGGAAGAAAGTCGAGAGTCAAACTTAATGATCCTGGAAGCACTAGCAGGTCAACCGCCGCTCGAAACAAAGCACGATCGGAACCTCGATTTCCGAGAGAGTGCGGTAGTGCCGCTCTCGAAATCCCGGTGGCCGATGCCTCGGTCGCCGGCGAAATCAGGCACTCGGTAATCAGAGGCACGTCCAGTTATCGAGGAAACTTACTTTACATTGATATCTGCGGCCTTAAATGTAGCCAAATGCCCCGATTCTTTGGCCAAGAGATAGCGTCAGGTAGCTACTTGACCCACCAAAGGAGAAATACGCAATGAACACAAGAAGAAAGACAGTAGGTAAGCAATCTTACGACATAAAAAAGGATAGCAACAGTTCGTTTCGTGGCACGCTTAGCTACATCTACATCTACGCAATGCCTCGCAAGCCGCCGCAAGTGCGTGTGGCGGGGGGTGTTAGGGCACCACTCGTAAATTAGGGAAAAAAAACCGCAGCTAGCGACAGCAGATAGCTAGAAGAAAGAGATGCGTTACATTGGCCAATTAAACATTCAAACACGTAATCCCGCCGTATGGTGAACACATATTCATTCATATGGAAATAGATATCCCCCTTTCCTTATATTTATATATGTACATATGTATACATATATATGCATGTGTAGGTGTAGTGTAGGTTGCTGGATTGGGTTTTGTTTGGAGTTGCAAAATATTTATTTGATAGTTGTTTCCATCCAAAAACCAACCTTAACTGGTAGATTACGTAATTTAAAAAAATATGTATGTTTAGGACAGGCATGAAAAGTTGCCGAACAAAAAATAAACGAGGCTTTTATCCTTATTTTACAATGTAGTCTCCTTTTAGGTTAAGATATTTATTTCAGTGATGCTCTGTTTTAACCCTCACAAATAACGGTTCACGTGTTTTTCCGCTAAATAGGCGTTTACTTATGTGTTGACACTCTCGCCTGGTGAGAATCTTTGTCCTCCAAGAAAACTTTAAGGCTTGGAAATAGGAAAAAATCGTTGGGCACCAGATGTAATAAGGTGAGTAGTCAAACAATTTAAGATGTAGTCGTGAATGTTAGCCTGGGCAACCGCCTAAGTGCGTGCAGGTGCGTTGCCCTGATGGAAAAGCAATTTTTTCTTCAAAGAAGGAGACATTTTTTTTTATATTGGTCAAATGTTTTGCCATTTCTGCCTTCAGCTTTTGTATTAGTGATGGACATTGTGGTGGATGTGGTAATAGATGGACATTCGCTTCGGCGAAACCACTGTAGCATGACCCTGGAAGTACGGATGAGAATAGGTTTTTGGGCCAAATTGAGCAAACGCGCCACTCGGCGCAGGAATGAATACCTTACGCTTGTCCTATTCTTCAGTCAATTTATGACAAACGCAATCCTTCATCATCATGTATTTTTTCCCGCAAGCCAAATTCACCATTATTTCATCTAAGTCATTAAATACCTCTTCCTCCCTTTGAATGCCTGTTGGCATGTATAACTTAAAAATGACCAGGGCCGTTGGTTCCGTTTTTACTTATGCTAATGGGGTTCTATAAGCCGCTTGATCTGTGTTTATTGACCTTCTCCCTACCTTTTTTTATTTTATGGCAACCTATCGCTGGCTCTCATCTCTTCCACTATTTATTACTCTACGACTATCACTTTACTAATCTCCGCTTTTATTCCATCTCACGTCATACAGTCCTAAAATAACTTCATTCCTCCTACAATCCATCACATACGACTATTTGCATTTGGTAACCCAAGAAAAATACAGAGTAAACAAAAAAGAAACCCAAGAGGAGTGTTTATCATTTTCATTTCGCAAGCTCATTTTTAGTGGAGGGAAGGAGTAAAGTAGTCGGATTAGTTGCTTTAGTTTAATATTATTTTGACTATTCTCCTGCCGTCCCCTGGATAAAAAGATATGCGGTTTTCTTATTTTATAAAATCTTTTTTATAAGTCTTAGTCATCTAATTACTAAATGTCACTTCGGCACCCAACCTCGATCCGTGAACTTACTAATTTAAGCTCTAAAGTGAACATTTTTAACATTTTTTCATAAATATTTTGGCTCCTAAATATGCTTGCCACTACCTCGACCTCTGGTAACTGCCAGAATTAGTAAAGGATGCCTCTGATATAATTTAAATGATATATGCCTGGAATTCATGGTAGAAGATTGGAATATAAATCTGCTCCACAAGGGATAACTTGTATCGTTAAAAGATAATGTTGCATAGTTTGGAACGTGATATATCAAGAATGTCCGTAGTTTTACCTAGAGACTGTATCAATGTCATCCCATACACAACTGTATTTCACCCTCAATAGCAAATAGTTTTATTTTCACTGTAGGACTGTAGGATTTTCAAAATAGGACTGAGTCGATAAAAAGAAATTTTTTGCCAGAATGGATACATTCAGTCAAATTTCTTCGAAGTAGAACCCTTTGTGTGCCCATATACGATACATGCCAGTGGGTTTTTCACGCCTCGTACACTTCCTGGAAGGCGGAGGCCGAATACTGCTAAGCTCCCTCATCTACGCCTGTTGTAATATTTCCACCAAACCGTACACCTTTTTAATGCCCATGCTTTGGGTCAAAAGTTGATGCACTTTTAAGGATTCCAAGTTTTTTTTTAAACCGTGCAAACACTTAATCTGCAATCGCTGTCCAAAGGAAAATATAAATTTTTGCAAAATTCGTCGCTTTTTCTGATTGAAATGCGTCCTGAGCGTTCAGGATCTTCAAAATGTGATGGCATCGAGCAGTTCCAATAACCGGTCAATTACGGAGAGTAACGAGGTCACATTAAAGAGGTTTCCCAAACGAAAATTTGGCACTGCGCAACAGCTCGAAGCCAACTGTAACCGGCCTCTAGCCTTCTTTGAGACACTCCTCCCTCGAACTTGGCCAGAGAAACGGCCGCCCGTCCCTCCGTCTATCCGGAAAAAAATAAGGCACACTATTTTGGGACATCTTGTATATCCTTTTCATCGATTTTTCTTACCAATATTTATTCAGATTAATCTTCTTTTCACTTTAAAACTTGTTTGAATTATTAACTCAATAGGTATTGCAAAATTTATCAGATAAAAAGTACTTTTTTTGCGAATCATTTACATTAAGCAATTCTGGGGCCTTATAGCCAATTGGAATCTCATTCCTAAGAAATGGATGGTAAGCTACTTTAATGGAGTAAACTGATATTTTCTTTTTTTTCCACCGTACAAGGAATGGCATTAGTGACTGTTGAATTGACTCTTGGTCCCATGTAAAGGAATGCGGGAGAAACTTAACCAAACAAAGGCACACATTTTTATTTTTTATTCAATTTTTCAAAACAATTTTTAATAGTTGGTGAATGAGATTGATTTTTCATTTTAGTTGACTTTCCTAATGGCATGAAAACCATAAACGTAAGAATCAACGGCCGGTGAAATTCACACACTAGGTTAGATTGGCCATTTCCATTCCCTGTGCCGGTTATGGTTTCTCACGATGATCTGTTACCTAAAGAATCACGTAGCCACGATGGAGCTGAGAGTGCTTAGAGAAGCGTACCCGAGAATCGAACCCGGGCCTTTCGGCCAAAAATTCAACAATCTACAGCATACTACTGTGACCCACTTACATAACGATTAACTTGTAAAAAAGTAATTCTAATAAATATTTTTGCGTCATAAGAAATTGTCATTACACTTGAGGTTTTCATTACTGATCATGAGAAATGGATATCCTTAAAGAATCTCATGAAACTCTTTGTCGCTTTATTTAAGATTACACTGGAGCTATCAAGCACGCCTCTTGAAGTCTTCAGGGCATAGGCGGGAACAATATCCCTTCGCGTTCACGAAAGTAATCGCTGCATGGGGCAAAGCATGGGGAAGAAATGACGTTTTACAAAGATCCGTTGACCTACATACACCAAACAGTATCAAGGTCACTTGTGTATTCATTTTTGTCTTACAGATACAGATATCGTACCATTGCTCCGTCATAGGGAGCTGTAAGCGTTTTGGTTCTCCTTTCCTCCGGCCATGAAACGACTATCTTTATAGAGATACTCCTGAAAGGGGCCGGGAAAAGGTGCCTTTTATCTTTGTTAATGTGTATGTGCATCGACTACAAACTTTGATTTATTTCTTTGTTAATATTCTTAAGTAGTAATGACTATCCGCGAAATATCGGACTCCTTTTTTCTGCCGATAGTGTCTTTTCTGCCGTTCTACAAAATTTTCTTTATTTTAAAGTTTCATCAAACAAAATACGATTTATATAGGGTGTGCTCTTTGGTTTACTAAAATGGTAGATACTCCAAATAGCTTTTGCTAAACTTCAGTTTGTCAATCCAAAGAACACATCCTATGTATGTATATATTTTTTCCTCATAAAATTATTTCATTCTTTTTAAGATTAGAATAAAATACATTTTTGTAATAATTACTTTTTTGATAAAGCGTTATGAAAAAGATAAGCAATAATGTAATTTTAATGAAACACTTGAAAATCGTTGAAAATTTCCTAACTCTTTGGCCATTTCATACCTCTTCCTATTTCATAGAACCCCACAAATGATCTAAAAAGATAACTTCACATTTTACTATTTTTTAAAATCATGACGGTTATTTCTCACGATTATTATTCTGATATGCTCGTACTGTGAACCACCATTACTATATTCTGATACACTCGTACTTTGAACCTTAAGAGCTTGATTTTAGACTTATATTTTTAGCAGCATGGTAATTAAAAAAAGAAAATTATATGTTATGCGTCCGATTTAACTAAAAAATGTTTCCTATTTACCTCAAGCCTTATAATAAGCACTTTGAAAAACAGTGTGTCGGTGATTCTATGATAATATTGTTCCACATCAATTTATTTAATATTTTGTTAAGTAATAATTTTTCTTATTGACACTATATTCAGAAGAAATAAGCGTACCTAAATCTTTGCATTTTGAGTTTCAGATAAATGGTGTCTAGTTTTGTAAGCCTATCGATTACAATTCAATTGAGTTTTGCGTAAGTTCATCTGTTTTCAATGAAAAAATACTTTGATATGTAGGTTATGTGCTTTACGTTTAAGTCCTATCGATTTCAGTGTCTCTGTTTGCTTATGCACATTTATAAAAAGCTGAAAGTACTAGAAAAAGTGAGAGTTATCTCAACATTGTCTCGTAAATTCATTCTGGCTCGTTTCCTATTCAAATAGTTTGCTGAAGTTGCTTGCTTGCTTTAGCTTCATTAGACTATTTGGTGACCTAAAAAAGGATGTGATTCCTCGAAAAATGTTAGTTGATAGCAGAGAAGTAGGCCAAAGTTATATTTTGAGTTTTTTGGAGTTGTCGTCGATAAAGATTTACTAGTTTAATGGCTTAACAAAATCGTATTTCACAAAAAAAATACAAATTTTCACACCCATTGAAATCTTCCACGGGCAAAGTTAAAGCCGTGTAAATTGCAATAGTTGGCAATTCTTGGAAAAGTACAGCTAATTAACTAGTGATTAATTGGAGAACGTTGACCGCTGCTTAGTTCACCAAATTTCTATTCGAAAACGAACGAAATGTGTCCTTAGCCCTGCAAAAACGCAGCTAAATTTCATAATAAGTGTACACGAGGTCAAACTAGCCACCTGAGAGAAAATTATGATTCATAAAATATTATCTATACCATTTAGAATAGTTTCCCACTGATTTCTCTTGGAGAGAGAAAATATGTTTTTAAATATTTTATTTAGTGTGGCCTCATGCTGATTAGAATAATTTTTTCAGTCGACGTTGTGATTGATATTATTATTAGGTAATCTACCGTTTAAGGTAGGTTTTTTTGGATGGACACAACTATCAAATAAACATTTTGTGACTCCCCACCTATCAAACTAATCTATATCAGGTCCCTCTTCTTCTCGGTGTACTTCTTTCCTCCCTTCATCCCGTCCAACATCCCTATCCTGTCCCTGCCCTTACCTCGCTTGCCCAACGTTCTCCCCTCTATTACATTCTTCAACATTCCACTACCGCTCAATACGCCTTTCATCCATTTTTCCTGTCTCCATAGGATTTCTCTCAACAAACCCCTCTCCTCCCCCACCATCTATAATAGTTCCACATTTGTTTTCCTTTCGGTCCATTTCACCTTCTTCATTCTTCTCCACACCCACATTTCTCCATTGATTGATATATACTTGAAATATTCAGTTTCAATTCGGCAATATAATGTTTTCGGGTGGAAGATGATTAAAATAATATCTTTCAATTGATTAAAAATACGATGAAATCGTATCAATTTGGAATGTATGAATCACGAATTGTATTATAATATAACTAAAAAATGAGTATTTTTTAAATTTATAAACTTATGCTTCATATTATATGCCAGAAGAGTCAGCAAAGGGGTTGCATGCATTGCTGAGTGAATTGAAAATTCAGTGTGATAGATATGGGATGAGAATCAATATAAATAAAATAAAGGTCATGCTTTTTTTCCAGAAAGAAAAGGCTAAGCTAATCATTAAAAAAGGAGGGGAAAATATAGAGCAGGCAGAACAGTTTACTTATCTCGGAAGTGTATTGGACGAAAACGGTCAAAGTAGTAGGGACCTAAGGAGAAGAATTGCGCTAAGAGGCTTTCACAAGAAGGAGGAAAATTCTTCTCCTGCACTCGAACTTACATGTCTATAATATTTATCGCAGATATTCTTTTTATGCAATTAAAAACTCTCTACGAATGTTTAATTAAGGAGGAAAAATCAGAAATTGACCCTGGATAGTTTGAAATTAGTGGGGAAGAACATAGAAGTCATATGGTAAAAATATTACGCCACGGAGTTAGGTCAATGAAATAAAATTAGGATGCCCTTGGGACAACATATGTTCACGAATTCTTTTTAGTGGTGTGGTAGGGACTTTACGGGAATTGAAATGAAATAAGGAAAGGGGGACGCACGAAACAATTTTAGTGATTCGTAATGCATAGAAGAAAGGATTTTAATAGACCAACCCCATAGTCTAGTTTTTTTGCGGAAGACCAAATAATTTGACAGATTGATGATAGGTGCCCATCCCAAATAGGAGTATGTGGTTCACATGTTAGCAGTTAAGAACAAAAAATGTGATTTGGGAACTTTAATAAAAGAAGAAGAGGGTATATTGTTACTTACAGAAATGGTGAGGTGACAAATATAGGGAAATATAGAATACAATCAGGGTGCATTGTTTTGGTTCACAGATTTCGTGCATGCATTTTATTAAGTATATTCTCCATGCGGTCATTGCTAAATGTGTCCTAAAATTAAGGAATTTAGTAATAAAAGGAGAAAATAAACTTCTGTTACAATCAAATTGATATAGTAAGTTAGTGTAGCGTGTGAAACATTTGCACTCATCAAACAGGGGGCACACTGCGAATGGTTGAGTTGCATACTCAACATTTATACAGGTATGTAATGCGTTTGGATTCCCAATTTAGACTTTGTAGTTTTATTACTTATTTAAAGCAAGTGTTGATGGTTACTATGAGTATTATCTTGTTTGTACCAGGTCTGTTCAAAAGGTTCCCGAACTTTTTGAATACCGCGTCTCCAGTTGGTTATTTTTTAACCCGCTTGGAGGCGTTGTGTCTGCCAAAACTTCTCAAATAAACCTTTTCAACCACTTTGTTGTTTTGTTGACTAGTTTGCAGATGATTGGTTGATTAGTTATCTTGATTGGTGGAGTGGATTGTGGTGAAAAATCAGATCCGCGAAAATGAGTTCTTAGAAGAAGAGATGTTCTTCCGTTAAATTCTGGGTGAAAGTCTGTAAATCCTTAACGGAAACTTTTGAGTTCATTACTAAGGTTTTTGGTGAGGATGCTTGGAAACGTTTACGCGTGTAACGAGTGGTTATTTTACGTGCCTCAAAAAGGGTGGGCAATCAGTAGAAGACAATGAGCGTCCTGGAAAACCGTGAACGTGAACTGATGACCCCCATATCGAGAAACTGAACGATCTCATTCGTGCATATCGTTTCACTGCCATGAAACTTGTAGAAGATAGCATCTCGATTGGTTTGTGCTATGAAATCCTGAGTGAAAAATTGAAAATGCTATGAATCGCTGCTAAATTCGCGCCTCGCCTGATGGCAGCAGGCCATAAACACCCCAGAATTCCATTCTAGCAGGAACTGTTTGATCGAGCAGAAGAGGAAACCAACTTGTCCAGGAATATAGTAGGTGAAGAGTCATGGGTTTATTGATATGACAAAGACATAAAAGTGCAATATTCACATGGATTGGTGAATAATATCCCTCCACCCCAAATACGGTCGACAAGTTTCCTCGAATGTCATGGTGACGTTAATTGTTTTTCAATGCAAATTGCATTGCGCGATTTGACAAACCAAAATGCTGACCAGATCTTACCGATTCGTTTGATAACCGACGCACGAGGCCTTAAAAACAATTTAATGATTTTTTGCCTTATTAGCTTCCACGCTTGCTGCAATGAAGTGAATTATGGATATAATTGGGTTAAACTAATGATTATTTTTATGGTGCAGTCTTCAGAATTATCGTATCTGTCCTACTTAAAATATATAACGAAGAATTAAACATAGATATATTAACGTATCAGGAATTCCTTTGAAGATAAATATCTATATCTTCCGTCTCTTTTTGTCTCACTTGTTGACTGTATAAATTTGGGTGCTCAAATTAGAAGGAAAACAAGCTCTGTATTTCAGTGTGTAGTTTTAAACTTATTTTATAATATTTCAAATGCTTTTTCGATCCTTTTATAATTTACATGTTTATTATTAATAAGGCATATATACTTCAGGGAGCCTTTTAATTATTCCTATGAAGGAAAGGGCAAATATATTCCGAAACTGAAAGCAGAAATCCTGTAAAAGAAAGACAGATTAATATGGTTTTCATAAAATCTTGTATTGTTTCTTGTTGGCTTGTTAAGTCATTCACAAAGCCAAGTAGTCATTAAACTAAAAATGGTGCAAAAACAAATCAATCTGCAGTTTTAAAAAACCCTCAAATAAAGTAATAAAATAAAAATTATTTCATAATAATTCGCTCGTGATATAACTTGATGCATAGTTTTCTCTAAAATGTATCGATACAATCGGTATAAGTTTTAGAATTTCATGAAGATATATTGTGGTTTAAATATGATTGACATGGGAACAGAGTTTGTGCTCTGAATGATCTACAACCAACGTGATTTGTTAGTATTTGAATCCTTAAGAATGACTATTCCTGAAGTAGTCAAAAATACTTTGTTAATACAAAACATAAGTATTTACTAATTGTAAGTTTATCTTGCAAACTTTTAATGAAAGGATAAAATACATAAAAAGAATACTTGGAGGCAATACTTTGAAGTGAGAATACACTCCCGACTTCCCACGCTCCGTTGTAAAACTGTTTATATTTGAGTTAATTCATTTTCGCCTACCACATTAAACATGAATAATAAATTTTCGTTAATTCCACGCCATAAATAAAGCGTTATAAGAATGTGTTTACGCTAAACTTTACCACTTTATGCCTACCGCCTCCGGATTACGTTCCTTTCTGTTGGCAAAAATTTTGTACGTCGAGTGGCGCACCTTCATGCAGAATATAATTTAATATATCCGTAATAAATTACGTTTGATGTGTTAGGCGCCAAAAATCATGCCCACGGCAGCTGCTCAATAATTAAACATGGTTTCTCAGGATTACTTTCTGTTAATTAGTATTCTTTTGCCGCCGCCACCGCCTTTCCTAAGACGTTTTTCATTTCTCCTTGTTTTTACTGCATTAAGACTTATCACTGTAATTAGTCCCCCAGTCTCCGCAAGATTAGAGTCTTGAGAGAAGGAATATATCTCGTGCAAGGAAGAGAGAAAGAGGCACCACTTGCCCTTCCACGTAGGATGCCGACGAGCCATACTTTCAGGAACAATGGAACTCTACTAGGTAATGAGATGGAGGGGATGGAGAGAGAGAGAAGAGGATCTCCTGGAGAGGAAGAGTTCGGTGTGGGGAAGTGAGGGGAGGAAAAGGAGGGAGAAAGGAGAAGGGAGATGAAGGCGTGCAAGGACTTGGAGATTGCAAAGTCTGAGGGGATTATAAGACTTGACACTGAAAGATCGCGCTGGGGAAGGAGGGGTTTGAGGTGGGGTTATGTTGGTGGTATGGGAAGAGTAAAAGGGGGCTATGCGCATTTCCAAATCTGCCCGCACAGATGGCGATGTCGTTAAGACAATCGGGGGCTTGGTGGAGGAGGATTTATATGGGGAGGGTGAGCGGGGGATGTGGTGGGAGCGGTCGGAAAATGACGTCGAGATTTTGCGTGCGGAGTTTCGCGACGGCTGAAGAATGACGGTTATCCGCGGTGCCGCTTCTATGACTGTTTCACTCTATGTTAAAGTGTGTGGACGTTGTGAGGGGAGAGTGGGGGGGGAGGAGGTTGTCGGTGCCGAGTGTCTGTAGGTATATCAGTCCGCGAATTGCGAGAGTGCCTGGGTTGCGGCGCCGCTCGCGTGAATCGGAGAGGGATGGGTTTAATCACAGGCGAGAATGGCCGCTGATAATTCATGCGCGAAGTGTTTTCCCTGGTTTTGGAAGGATCGGAAGGAGGTATGAGGCAAGGAGGGAGAGAGGCAACCGCTGCGTTTAGCCACCATCAAAGCGTGTTGCTTCCTCTTCTCCCTCCCGCCATTCCCCTTGCGCTCCTCACCCCAGCCCCCGCAATTCAATTACCTCCTTCGCCGCCCACCCTATTTCTTCGGGCGTGGAATTAGCCATTCGGCGTCACTTTTTGCCGAAATTCCGACAGTCGACGGAAGCTCTCTCCAAGTTTTGTAAACATCTCGCTCACTTGGTTGATTATGATAGGAGTATTATGGAATCGGATGTGCTTTGAGTTTTCCAAACTCTGTTTTTTTCAATAATTTTCTGCTTTCGAGGCCTATATTCAAGTCACATCTAATTACAATCAACAGGAATATCCAGCTGTGTACGCCAATTTACCATTCAGCAGAATCACTTAAGGGAATATCACTCCAGTATGATTACAGTCATGAGGAACAATTTACTAAGTCCACTCCCAAACTTTTTTAACTCATATGACAATATTTTGCTTTACTTAACGAAGATTCAACTTGCAGACTCTGCTTCCGTATTGAAGGCTACAAGGCTTTATACTTCCTTTTTTCACAACGTTGCTGAAGGGATTTTATTTGTTATGAATACTCAATTTTCATTTTATATCTAATATTTAAATCATATGATGGATTATTGACCCAAAGTAAATATTAAACCCAAAGTTCATTGAGCATAAGCAGCTAAGAATATCAATGTTATTATGTTTGGCCAAAATTTAGCATTAAATATAGTTTATTAATATGGTTGCCCACTTCTAAGCTGACATACGCGATAACTTCATTTGCTGTGGTAACAATGCTGCTTTAATGACCACTTTATAAACATTTGTGCTCTACCAGTTTTTAACTTGGTCTCAAAGAGAACCTACGTTATGCAACGAAATATCAAGACTTTTTAGACGTTGGAATAGAGAAATACATCATTCTAAATCCCATGTGTCAAATGTAAGAAATGGTAAAGCAAGAAGAGACTTGATGTTTTTTTAAGGTACAAGAAATTATAATTTGCCTGTTTAGAAGTCCTTTTTAGACAAGTTTTCACTTCATCAGGGTAAACTATCACTTAAATTATGCCGCTTATTCTAACGTCCTTTCGTGCTATGCCCTTAGTTATAACTATAAGTTGATCTAATTATTATATCTTGAAAAATATTTGGTTACCACATAAGTCCTCTGTTGCGAAGGTCAACTAGTAATAAAAATTAATTTAGAGCGATTGAAAGATTATTCCAATTCCCTCCGATTATTTTACATTACAATACGTGAATAGGCCATTACTTATCCTAATGCTTAGTTTATGTAGATGGAAAAATGATTTACAAATGCAATGCAAACGTCAGTTAGGAATCAATACTTAATCATGAAATAAGTTTAATTTTTTCTAAGGTTTTTATCATGTAGTATAGCGGCAGTTGAACTTTTAATTCAAATAATTTATCATTATATCAAATATACTTAGATCGTCAAGGTTAATTGAGTTACTCATATACTTTTAAGTACCGTTCTGCTATTATTTAGTATATGTATCAGTGAAAGAAATCATTTCGTTTTACTTACCCTTTATATTTGTGCCAGTACTCTACACTGCTATGCACTATTATACTCATAAGCTACATCTCCCCGATTGTCGTTAAATATATATATTTTTTTGAAAAATTAAGATTCTGTTTTAATTTGCTGGAGAATTAGAGGATAGAAATTTAATTTCATTATCTATTTATAATTCATACATAAATGAAAATTACATTAGCAATGGAAACGAGATAGCCGAGACCTTGATTGGCACTGGGTTGGAAAGGAGGGGGAAGATAAAACAAAGTTTCATATATGGGAAAAATAGGGAACACACACTAGGTCACTTGGCGGGTCACTGGCATAGGAGGAACCCTTATAAACCTTGAGTGTGTGAGTTGTGTGTGTGTGAATGACTATTATTCTTCAACACATCCTAGTGATCTAGTGGCAGTAAGTTTGTTTAATTTTAATTCTTTTCGATTATTAATTTTTCCTTTTGTGTTTGATACGGTTTACGTGGGTCTGCTTACCAAACACGCCCAAGTGACCTAGTGTGTGTTCCCTATTTTCCGTGTACTTATTGCTTTGTTTCAACTCCCCTCCCTTTACTACCTAGTACCAATCAAGTTTACGGTCTCAGCTATCTCGTTTTCATTGATTCACGACTTTAGGTACGTTCATTTTATATTTACATTACATTAATAGTTTAACAAATAATTTCAATTCGGTTTCTCAACACAGATTCTATGGCTAGGTCTCTTACTAATAGAGTTGTAGTTAACTAGGTGGCCAAAGGCATGGGTAATTGTTCCCAGTGCTTTTGGTAGTATTGTGGAATTAAATCATCCACTAGCCGTGGAACACGCTATTACTCTACTAAATTTGCGATTGAAATTAACTACGGTTGGGTGATTGTGTACGGTGGTGGTTATTAGTGGTGATTATTCTATTAGTAATAAGTCAGCTTACCTATTATTATTAATCTAACATGGAATTATAATTTTTCAAAAATGGATTTTTGAAACTCATATGGTTTTCATATAGTTAATTCTTTCCCATCGTTTTCTCTCTGCTTAATTTTTTGCATTTAAATCCCCTACCATTAGCATATATACAATTTAAAAAAAACGTTCAAAAAGTTGCCAAGAGATCTCTCCTTTTTTCAGCATTCCTTCCATAAAGCAAAAAATATTTTCCGTTTCTAGACACATAGGCAATAACACACACCCACATATATTTATGTGTGCACTTTACATGATGACAAAGTCTACCATACAAAAATAACTATCCCAAATTGATCTTTTGAAAACAGGAATTTAATGTAATCTAAAATGGGAGTTGATTACACATTGATTGATAGAGCGTAATTGGCAATTTAATATGCAGTCTTACCTAATTTAAAGGACTTTCAGGTAAGAATAATTTTACGTAGAAATTATAGAGAACGTAGGGTGTGAGAGAAATTTGCAATTCGTAAATGGTTCCTAGGTAATTATCATATCTATTTCTCGTTTTGACAGCATCCTTTTAAAACTTGTCAACGGGTGTTATTTTAATTGAAGTGACACTGAAATGATTTCTTTCCACGGTCGGTGCTCTCCATTGCAGAGTGGTCAAACGTAAATACATTGATGATGGGAATGCAATCTTGTCATATATACGTGCAAACAGTATAAGCGTATTCAGAAACAAAACACGTCACTGACTGAAAAAAATAAGTTTGCCGTAATCTCTTAATATGGACCGTCCGTCATTGACGCGTTCAAGAGGGGTTAATCCCAGATTGATGGGAGACTACCGTGACTGATTAATCCATTTAAACTGTTGTCGCGGGGAATCAATAACTCCTTAACAGGAGAGCGTGTAGGTGTTAGCTTTTAGGGGCCATGCGAGCGTGTGAAACAGGATGAAATTGGAATGTGGGCGGCAGATAATGAGTGAGATGGAGATGAATTTTCATCTTTATAGCGAGTTGAGCTTTAAAATCTACGAAACAGACGACGTAGTCCGGCCTTTTGCTCATTCGTTGTCGACAGTGGCGGACCGCTAGTATTTTAGATATTATTATTGGAGATAGTTATGAATTTTTCTACCTTTGCTGAGTAATGGAGAAAAATAGTTGAGTGGAGAGGAAGGAAAATAAGGGAAATATTCTGAGTAGCCGACGTGTAGATGAGTTACAGAAGGATACCTGAAACAAGCAAAAAACTTTTGTGAAGGAAATATTGAATGGTTTGGGGTTTTGAAACCTGCAATAAAACAGATAAGGTTGATTAATAGGGCTATTGTTTAGGATAAGATTAATCTATTCTGAGTATTAACACGTCTGAAACCCCGATAAAAGTTGCAAAGACAAAATTCTTTATTCTTTATAGGACTGTGGATGAGCCACTTTTACTCAATTTCCTAATTACCTACGCAAGGGGTGAGGAAATAATAGGTTACTAATGGCATATTCTAATGTCCTTATTTTAGGCATTACAAAACCTAAATTTTCATGAAATAAAATATGTTACTACAAAAATAAAGGGAAATAAAAAATATCAACATTTTTCTAATATATTTTACGACCTTTCTTCAATATTTTATCTTCTACTGCATTACCACAGATTGTTCCTGCTAATATGAATTGTAGTGATTATTGTTTGATAAGATTTTATGAAGTATACTTCTGATTTGAGGATGAGAAAAATTCACAATTCTTTGGCCGTCGATGCATAAAGTTTTACCGTCCTGGTTAGTATATCGGTTTTACATAGTTGTTGAACATTTCTGAGAAAAAAAGAAAATTATGAAATTTTAACGATAATAATGTCACCATTAAAGGATGTCCTTGGAAATTACTAGTGAAACATTCCATAGATTATGAAATATCATAGCTTATGTTCGTGCTCATAACTGATTTGTGCAAATGAATGAATGATGTATTTTAATTTTTACCGTTTTATTTGACTTTTGCAAAAGAACCTCCACCAGTATTATAATTTATTACTCATAAATTTTACTCAATTTTACTCATTCGTATGGTAGGACTGCAGGTGTTTTCATTATGAATTGTTTCCTTTTTTTACTTATCATAAATAAACAATTTTTGAAGTTTAGTAGCATTCACTATTTTCATTTTTTCGATTATTTCCATTGAAACTCGATTAATGGGTTTTACAACTATTTTATTTGGATAAATTATTAGATTACTCAGAATTGAATCATATCATACCCTTATGGACAAAGTGCCCGTCAAAACGTTAGCAAAGCAGTTTATACTATAAATTAAACTTATTTGAAGAATAATATGCCATGTTAGCCCACGGGACCCCAAAAATATCACAATTGGGTAAACAAAAGATTCATAATAATTAGTATTTAATTAATACAGAAATATTAGATATTTATTATTTAAAAATATATTTGACTTTTAAAATGAATCAAAACGGTATAGCATTATATAATTTATATTTTTAAGGTAAATAACTATATTATTTAATACAAGTGGAAGATAGTAATATCGGGGCTGTGAACAATTTTGCGGAGTTTGCAGCAGATGATTTGAATAATGTATCAATGTCTGGATGGAGAAATGGTTTTGAAATTACAATATGCCTTTAATAGTACTGCAGGCACGGGCAATAGACAGTGACTGCATTTTAAATATGAAAATGGGTACAGGAAAGATAATGATGATGACAGGTAAAAACGATTGACAAAAAGCACAGCGTGCAAAAGCAATGATTACTATTTGTAAAAGACAATAACAGAACAATAACTTGGAATTAAAATGCTAGTAGAGTGAAATATTTAACTAAAACAAGGTTAGCAGAAAAAGTTAAATTTTGGAAATAAATGCAAATGAATCTGAGAGTGGCAGGTTTCATAACCCATAAGACTCCTACCACCAGAAAATTTGGCAATTAGTCAGAATAACAGCCCTGGAAGTACAGCGACATTATTAAAAGTGGGGAGGAAAGAAGTCTGTAAAAGCCCTATCAACACTCATCAAAGTAATATTCATATGATATGTGATAATTGGATGAAGAAAAAGAGTAAAAAATATAAAGAGAAGATATTTCAGGAAAAAAATGGATGACATGTAAAATAATTCATGATAGACGACTAAATGAAAGATTTTTATGAATTGATTGGCAAGAGAGACGATTCAGGACCTTTATCAAAGCAATTCTAGGGGCTTATTATTAATGAAGATGGCATTAACCTTTTCCTATTCTATATGTATGCCGAATCATGAAGAACTCTTTTTTACTATTTTGCTTCATCGTATCGGGAAAACTTTTAGAACATTTTTGATATGTTTCTCAAAATTCGTCTCTTGCGCCTGTTACTCTCGAACACAGCTCTAAACTATGTATTCCGAACGCCATTGTGGGCTCCTTGTTCTTGAGAGGACACGCCCAGCCATTCCAAGCAGGTATAGGCAAATGGCCTGATTGAATGCTAACCTCCAAGCCCGTGGGATTCCTCTCTCTGCTCCACTATTGTCTCATTCGCTTTATGCATTGTGCACTGGAATGTAATTTTAGGGGAAGAAATCGTAGTTGTCACCATCTAGTTAGCGCAGGTTGGGGTGTGGTTTTCGTTGTTTCCTTCAGTTTCTTGTGTAACGGAAGTAATACAAAAATTGGCTGATGAATGAACGGATTCAATCCATGAACCACAGAATATATGTTTCATGGCATTGGCACTCATATCTTCTGGATTGCATCAACTTAACATATGAATCTGAGGATGTAACAACGCTGACCCTTAGGTTGTGTACATCGTGACTTAATATGCGCTTAGAATTCTTTAAAGGGAAGTCTATAAGCATCGTCAGACTTTGAAAATTCGATAGAAAACCTAAAATTTACTTAAATTTAAGTCATACTACCTTCAAGAATGGATATTGGTCTGTAATTTAAACTTTTTTTAAATAGTTTGTCCAATAGCTGTTCTTTTTTAAGAAAAAAGAAGTACTCTACGGATAGAAGGGATATTTCAGGGGACATACATTTACGTCTATCAATATTCGATACATTATTTCTAACAGAGTGCGATGAAAGTCTCCTTGGCCATTTTTATATTATGGAAAGACGCCAGTAATTGAAAGGGAAGTGTCTCGCCCCGCGCTTATAGATTTTTGCTATCAAATGTTTCCTTAGCTATCAAGTCCTGAAAATGAATTCGGAGATATCGGGACTATATGAAATATCTAGAAAAGGCAGACACTCGCAAAGATTTTAAAAAATAAAGAGGTGAGAAAATAGAGACATGAATAAGAATGGAAATAAATATTTGTAGATATATATGGATGTGTAACACATGTCTGAAACTCAAGTTTAATGCTATGTTGCCATTATAAAAATGAAAACCTGAGGTAGGGACATGCTGTAAAGTGTTCTAATTCACATCCATAAGGTGCTCTTTTCCCCATATCTTTATTTATTATTGAGTTTATCGTTCGGTCATCTTTATGTGTCCAAAATAAAAAATTACGACTAAAAAGTCATGACTGCATGTATGATTTATCATTTCTTTACCTGATGAAAAAAGTATTAATTAAAGCCCTCTGAGTCAGGTAGTGGCATCAAATCTACGTGCGGACTTGTCATTAGTTAATTATACTTTGATTGGATACAATCCTATTTATTTGGCTAATTCTTATTGTTCTTTTTAACTTCTTATTTTTTTCATAAATCTGGAGCCGTACTTAACCATCCTTCGTAGTTATTTAATATCATTAATCTTCCATCACAACGTTAGTTTTTTCAATTTTATTTTACTGTACCTGCAGTTAGATTACACAGGCCTACAAAAAAATTTTTTTTTTGGTGCCGGGAAACTTTGTGTTGATTTTAACTATATTTGTAGAGCTGAATCCAAATATGAAATCCGTTTTTATTTAACAGCTCTACTTTTTTAGATATAGCACATCTTACGATTAGTTGTTTTAATATTTGATATATTCCGGAAAATAATTTTCAAAGTTAAATAAATCTATAAGTATGCATGGGAATATATGGTAAAAGAAAATAGGAAAAATATTACAGACTTTGTGAAACGTGCATACTTGGGATATTTTGGTGTTAAACTTGGTGACCAAGATAAAACATGAGCACCGCATTTTGTGTGTAAAACATGTACTGAACATCTGCGGCAATGGACAACAGGACAAAGGAAAAGTCTAAAATTTGGTGTGCCAATGGTGTGGAGAGAACCTGTGACACATATTGACGTCTGTTTTTTTTGCATAGTAAATGTTTCGGGAATTAATCGAAAAAATCGCCACAAGTGGACATATCCAGATTTGCCTTCAGCTACACGCCAGGTACCCCATTCAGAAGAAATACCGATCTCAATATTTCAGACGTTACCAGATACATCTAAGGAAGAATTTAAGTTATTTGAAAACATTTCTCATTCTATTGACGATAGTGGCAGTGACTACGAGGGGGTATCAACAATTCCTCAACTATTTAATCAAGATAAATAAGCGATCTTGCTAGAGAACTGAACCTATCGAAGGAAGCATCCGAACTACTAGCATCAAGACTGCATGAAAAGAATTTACTGCAACCCGGTACAAAAATAAGTTTTTATCGCACAAGGGAAAAGGATATGCTACCCTTCTTTACTCAAGAAAACAAACTTACATTTTGTTTAGGCGTTAAGGGTCTTTTGGAAAAAATGGAACTACTATCACAATATGATGCTAGTGATTGGCGTTTGTTTATTGATAGCTCCAAGCGTAGTTTAAAATGTGTGCTTCTCCACAATGGTAACAGGTTTGGCGCAATACCAATCGCTCATTCAACTAAAATGAAAGAAGAATACGATACAATAGCATTGGTCTTACAGAAGATAAAATACCAGGAACATCGCTGGGTGATTTGTATAGATTTAAAAATGGTGAACTTTCTTCTTGGGCAGCAAGGTGGCTACACAAAATATCCTTGTTTCTTGTGCCTTTGGGATAGCAGGGACAGACGAAACCACTGGATTAAGAAGGAGTGGCCTAAGAGAGAAAACTTGGTTGTTGGGAAAGAAAACATCATTGCTGAATCTTTAGTTGAAAGAGAGAAAATCATCTTACCGCCTCTACATATTAAACTAGGCCTAATGAAGCAATTTGTACAGGCTCTTGACAAGGATGGACCATGAGTGCTTCGCTTCACTCTTTAGTAGCTTCGGCTACTAAAGAGTGAAGATTCCCCATATAAGTATTGAAAAACTTAAAGCTGGTATTTTTGAGGAGCCACAAATCAGACAACTTACAAAGGATCCTTTTGTCGACTCAATGAATGAGATCGAAAAAATTAGTTGGATGTCATTTGTTGAGGTCATAAAAAATTTTCTAGGAAATCACAAAAGTGAAAATTATATTGAGCTGGTAAACATTATGCTCAGTAACTTCAAATCACTTGGATGTAATATGAGCACAACAGTTCACTACCTACACAGCCACTTAGACAATTTTCTCGGAAATTTAGGAGACACAATTGAAGAACAAGGCGAAAGACTTCACCAGGATATAAAAACAATGGAAGTTCGCTACCAAGGCAGATGGGATAACCATACGATGGCAGATTACTGCTTGTGCTTAAAACGAGACTGTTTGAACAAAGTGCACTCAAGAAAATCGCGCAAAAGAAGCTTCCGATGTGCTGAGTGATGTTTTTATGTATTTTTTCTTTTCAATTTGTTTAATTACAATAAAAAAATTCAGTATTTGTGTTCAATTGTATTGTAAATATCTGTTGTGTTTGTGGGTGATTTAACAGCTTTAGAAATAAATCAAGTCTTTATATTTAGTGGGTTTTATTATTAATATAATATTCCCATATCTTCATGTAGAAGATTTTTTTACGTAAGTAACAACATATCTTGAAAACTATAGCTGATATGAAAAAACTAGCGTCATATTTGGATTCAATTGTTATTTAAATCAACACCCCAATTGTTTATCATCAGCACCCCAATTGTTATTTAAATCAACATTAAAAGCTCCGGCACCAAAACCACTGTTGGCCTGTTTTATCAAACCGGAAAATTTTGACCTTATGTTTCCTCCTGTAATTCGCTACCTAACCAGATTTCCTACATTCCTTAATATGTCAAATATTGACGCATAGGTTGTTTAAAATGTTAGTTCCCTATCTTCTTCTTTGTCCTTTTGTAAGTGCCCATTTTCCATTTGGTTACATTTCTCAATAAACTATTCTCACGATATTTTACTATAATATTCTTTCTCATCACCAACTTTTGAAATGTCTCATTTCAATTTCCGATTCTTTTCGTATTTTAATTTTTAAAATAATTGTTTTACTTCATGATCACTTGTTAGTAGTTCTAATTAGTATGATTCTGATTTTAATGCTAAAGACAAAATAAATAACTAATATTTTTCTTCAAATTTAGCAATTTTTTCTCTTTCACACGTTGGCTAGCCTGTGCTTGAATCATACATTTTTAAATATTACTAAACACTTTCCAATAAATATACTTCAAACTATTTCACTGCGTTAATAATTTGTTCCCATATCATCATTATCAATATCATTCTAAATTTTCCATTTGTTCCGATCTACTTCTTCACCGGTATTAGGAATGGTATTCCTGAAACGATCGCTAAATTTGTTCATGAATGGCCTGAAATCTTCCATTTTGACGACATGTACTACTAGACTAAGGATTTTAATTTAATTCAAATTCACAAAAGTAAAGTATGCGAAACATTATTCATCTACATCTACATAAATACACTGCGAGCCACCAAAAAGGTGTGTGGCAGGGGGGATTCTTCATTCAGCAGCAGTCCACGGTTTAACTCGAGATTAACCTGGTCCTTGAAGAAGGGAGTAAGGCAGATCATTAAGCCTCCCCTTTTAAGTGAACAACTCTTTCAAATTGCATCATTCATTCCTAGGCTCTTCTTTAAGATTGCACGTTTCACTTTTATTAGATTTACATAAGATTATAAGCCATACAAATTTACATTCCTGATCTGCAAATACATCCATGAACATTTGGAACATAAAAAAAATCTCCACTCACAAAGGAAAGAAAACATGCCAAATGACCGACCTACTATTTATGTATTAACATTCTTATGGCCATAATCATAAATCTTAATCGAGACTTTGCTCTATGAATCTGCAACTCTCCACTATAAATTCATGAATGTTTGGACTATAAAAAAGAACAACTCATTAACATTATCAACATATTCATCCACATCATCATGAAATTATTGGTCCCCTTTAAAGCATTTCCATACAAAAGATATGTTCATGAGGAAATCCATTAAAATATTACTTCCTAAAAAATAGTAAAATATGTAGTATTTTATTGAAGTACAGCAAAGAAGCGCAGCGTATAAAACGTATCGTTACACTTTAGCGGGTGGGTATTCCAAATGTCTCGTAAGGAACCTCTGGATACTCCCATCCACAACTTATCTGCGCGATTTTTCAGTGAGCTAAAACTAACCGGAACTCCATGTGTAGTACTAGAAACACACTTCCAATAACCTATAGTGTATGATCGGCTTCACTTGGCTATGGGGTTGGTAGTACTTGGGATCTAATTCAATCTAAAAAAGGAGGCAAAATGCTCTGTAGTGCTAAATTGTTTAAAAAAAATTTAATCTGTAACAGCTAAGCTCGGAATAAATTTCTATCAGAAATTTTATTTTACTTATTCATCGGTTTTCAACTGGAATTTCGGTCTATAAACATCGAAATCATGGCCAAAAACTCTTGGAAGAACTTCAGGAAAAGTTGGCATTCTTGAATGATCAACATATTGATTCATTCTTACTTGAAACAGGAGTGGTTCATGTGTGGGTATTAAATCTTAATGATTGAGAGAGGATGAAATGAAGGGATCACATGAAGGTGAAAGTCAATACGAAGATTGAGATATTTTGTCTTGGAGAGGGTGGAAATTGTTTTCAGATAGGAAAAGAACATGGCTACGAGCGTACGTTTAAGGTAGTAGAATCTGAATACATAACGCCCCATGGGATGAAAAACGGCGATACCCCTTTGCAAAATAAATTAAAAGTTGTTTTTCTCTTCCGTGAGGATGGAGAAGAGAGGGGAATTTGAGAAGGAAAAAGAAGAGGTTCCTGCTGTCCAAGGATGAAAGGAAGCCGAAATGGGTGAGAAAGAATCGTAGTATGAGCCAGTGAAAATGTAAGTCAATAAACTATATGTTTCTTGTTGCCTTTCTCATGAACTAAGAACCTGACGTGGTGAAAAGGTTTGCTCGTTTCGTTTATTCTTAAGACTGAATTGGCGGTAGCAATGATGACTTTTCATAGTGGGGCCACATTTGCCAAAGAGATCGAATGGTGGGAACTAGATAAGAAGTAGTCCGCCCAGCTCCCTTTCCTCAGTGATGGTGCCAAGTTAAAAATACTATTTAAGAAGACAATGAGAAATTAATAAATGTGTCATTCTGACGATAAATATAGACGATCTCAAAAAGAAAATGAGTTATAAGTGACCGTCCTAATCCCTCATTCGTAGATGGATAGAATACACATCTTGAGTGAATGAACTCGTTAAAACTCCTTAGCAAGAATTCAAACATATTTTTTAGAATTCAAAGGTGAAAGAAAGCAATATTAGATACTAATTCAGTGAATATATAGTCATCATTCTACAAAAAATTTACCTTAATTTTAAACAATATATATTTTACTCTGAATTATTAAGAAACGCATATATTTTTAATTTGGTTCGAATCGGTAAATAATATCTATTACATGACACTAACATTTGCTGTCAACTACTTAAGCGTTACTTACAACTGTAAAACATAGTTTCATTTCGTTGGACGTAAAATGAAGAAACCTTTGATGAGATGTAATGTATACGATAATTATGCTCAACCCTACGATCTTAAAGTTGTGTCCAAATCTGCGTGCATGTACTTTTTTTATCATCACCAGTTCGTATCTGAAGTTTAACCAGGTTAAACACGGTTGGAAAAAATTAAATTCCGTCCCGTAGAATTAAGTTTTTTGTTAGTTTTAAAGCAAACTTAAAGGGTTTCTTTTAAAGCGGGACAAAACGATTCGTGGGCGTCATAGTTTTGTTTTACTCCGGGTCGAAACAAATCTCTCTCGTTCCGTTTCGATTACCATTCTTGGCGTGAGTGTCTGATGATCCCGAATACCAGGGCGAAACAGGAAAAAAAGCAACAAATGAAAAAGAAAACAGGGGCAAGAAGAGCATACTTTTTCACACAAACAGACGCAAGAGAAAACGAACGCTCGCACATACAAAATCGCACACAATGGGATCGAGAAGAGGGATTCGAAAGGTAAAAGAGATGAGGGAAGGTGAAGAGCACGCGTGAAAAAAAGTGAGAAAAAAATGGATAGAGGACTTGAACTAGGAGTGGAAGCAGAAAAAAATAAAAATAAATTGCACGCATTCAGACAGGGAAGCACTGCGTGGTATTCCGAGGGTACAAAAGAATTCATCGGGTGACCAAAAATGAAAACAAGAAAATTCCTTTCTACCCTTAACCACCTCCCCTCTCCGCCGCCGTTTATTTTTTCGTGGTCTTTTGACCTTCTGCCAATGGTCCATCTCAAATACCACTTCCTTCTTCTCTTCTCTGCCATTACGCAAAACGTAAAAGGATATTTTCTCTTTGCCGCCCACTCTGCATCCAAAGGCACACATCGTATTCCCGAAAATGTTCACCTCACCCATGGACATGGAGTATTAGCCGCTAGCTCTTATTTGCTTAGTGAATTCATTAACAATGGCCTCTAGGCAGGGATTGAGAAAGTACACGTCAAAGGACTGATGGAAGAGGTAAGGTTTAAAAGAACACTCATTCGCTTGCTACTGTAGATTACACACTCTCCTGTTGTCTCAAGTTTTTATAAAGGTTTAATTGCCCCACGCACATATATATATATATATACATAACATTTTGACGGCACAATAGAACACAGAATAAAACAGATAACACGTAAAAGGACACTCTCACTAGATGATTTGAGCTTTCGGCCTACTCCGAGGCCTTCTTCAGGTCAGACTTCAGTGTGTTCAGACTACTGTGTTCTATTGTGCCGTCCAAAAGTTATATTGCTCTCGTGAGTACTTCCGCATCATATATATATATATATATATATATATATATATATATATATATATATATATATATATATATATATATATATATATATATATATATAATCTTGAAAATGACGCTCTCCGGCGACGCACAAACACACAAACACCAAGATAATAGATATTACACACACAGAAACATAAAAGAAGGACACTTACAGTAGATATTTACGTTTCGACGGCACGGCCGTCGTCATCAGATATATATATATATATATATATATATATATATATATATATATATATATATATATATATATATATATATATATATATATATATATAGCGGCATGACAACGAACATCGTTGTTTCCCCGATGTTGGCGTTGAAAGAAAGAGATAATTTTATACCGCTTATAAAATTATTATATACCACAAACGCCACTTAAATCTTGTTTGTAATGGTTCTAGTTTTTATATTGTAAAATGCATATTCAATTGTAGGTGTTAACATTAGCACATATGTGGCTGGTGCCCCAAAACCCCCGCTATAATTCATTTCGGTGACTTACGGGATGATGTTTAAATATTATTTTATTTATTTATTCATTATACATCAGTCTGAAAACATTACTTCGACCTTTATATCGGACTTTGAACATTGATTTAACAATTTCACAATTACATACACCCATTTTGATTTTTTCTAACTTAAATACATTAATTATTGATAGCGTTAATACGTTGGTGGTTATTCTATATACAGCAAAGTTATAATTTTGTAGAAAACAAGGGCCATCTCTTTAACATCTAAAAAAAAGTAAAGAGCTAAGGAGTTTACTGGGAAGAGTTTCATAGAATCTATGAGCGGATACGTTGTTTACGTTGAATTTGGCATTTCAGGAATATTTCGTTCTTAGTTGGAAAAATGTTGAACTTTAATAGTAAACACTAGATGATATATCCATTCATACGAAATGAATCGAATGTTATAATTATTTGAACCATGATAATCCCATCAGATATTAGTTTTTATGCTACTTTGGTGCCACTTCGATTTTGATCTCAGTTTCTTAAAAAAATCGATATTCAATTTTATTTCAATAATTCATTCCACGAAAATTTACGATACATTTTAAGTTTTCAGCTGTGCGTTTTCAGTGATCATGGTAATCGTAAATGATTTAGTGAAGTGATTCTAAACATGCAAACAACTGGAACATATTCTTTATATTTTTATTTGGCTATTGCTAGTAATTCAGTAGTTATACGATTTAAGTATGCATAACACGAAAGCGGTCTTATGATGCTATAGTTTTACTCAATAAATAGCGCATTTCTAGAAATCACACTTCTGGGAAAGGATTGGTTCATCCACAACATGAATTATGAAAATTCCAAGATTCGCATAAGATCATTAGTATGGGTTTTAATATACAGGGAACGTAAATACCGTCGTGAAACAATATAAAAAAAAACCTGGACCGTAAACTTGTAATTTTTTCACGAAAGGTTAGGAATTAAAACTGCTGGCGGGGGATTTTGTTTTATCGGAAATCAAAGATACCAATTTTTTGGAGAGGGCGAAGGATTTAATGTGATATTTGTGTTGATAAACTAGGTGAGCTTTTGTGTCGAATTACATCCAAAGGTTAAATTCATTTTAATCGAGACATTTTGTCAATTTAAGGTGGAGGTGGTATGCTTGTAATTCGAGTTTTGCTCTCTTGGAGAAGAGGTATGGTAAGTTTATGGTCCCGGTATTTTTTGTTCACATTAGTATGGGGTTACAAATATGCACTCGCATGAATATTAGAATGAATTTTGTAAGTTACTATTTACGATTAAAATCATTTATGAAGAGATAATGCTATATCAAATTTTAGAATTTGAAGTGGATTAAAAGGAGAAAATTAAACTAATCATCATATTTTAATTTATTGGCTGGTATATTCAAAAATTAAAATTGAGAAGTATTGAATGCCTTAAAGATAGAGTGTCATTTGGAAATATTTATATGCACAAAGGTGTTCTTTAAGGTCATTGTTAACTAACAACAGCATCAGCACATTTTATGAAATGATGCATATTTTAACAGCTTAATTTGCATTTAAATCTTTAGTTATGATGTTGCTGAGTCAATATTAATCTTGAGAAGTTATTTAAATCGCCTCACGTCCATAAAGGTAAGGTTGTCTTCAATTTCTAAAAAATTCAGTGGAAGTAAATGGAAAAATAATGGCTGAATTATAATTCCCATTTCTGCCAGTACTCGTGAATTACGTACGAACAATAATACTATCCTCCATTTTACACTAATTATTACTGACCATAAATCTGAGCAGATATGTGATCCAAAGTTGCGTAATGCTCTCTCTATAGAAACCTCCCTCTTTTAATAACTAATAATTATGGTGTTGTATCTAAAAAATTACGTAACATTATTCTTCATACCCACTAGGTACTTCAGATTTTCTACATTTCTTGTTGTTGTTGTTTAATTATTTCTTGTTGCAAAATTGTTTATGCCTCATTTTCCAATTATTTCCTGTTTAATAACATGAAAAGTATTTTAAATTAGCCATTCCTGCAATTAACGGTATACCCGGTTCAAAACGCTTGAGGACCAATTCCACGAACTTTTTGTAGAAGGAAAATTTTAAACGTCTCTCCCTTTGAATAGGATGCGAAAAGATTTATTCCTACAATTGTTTCTGAACTTGTTATTCTCCTTTCTCTTATATTTCACATCGAATGGTAAAATGTTTTTTTTTATTTGTCCCCTCTGCTGAAAATGCACATTATAGCTTCAGTATATTGATCCTCCCCCCTCACCTCGGTCTCTGCCTACTCATCCTCCAACTATCCCCTCCTCATGCATCTTCCAACTACACACCAACCCCACTCCTTCCCAGTTATCCAAACCCCAAAACGCGGGCATCGGTGCACAGGTGTTCCGATAAGATTACCGCATCGATTCCCATGGTATAAGGCTAACCATATAAATGCAGCGATGCCGTGGGTGGCCAGAGGAGCTGAGCCCATCTTTCAAGTTTGATGGTGGTGGAGGCAGAACGGGATTCAGGAGGAGGGATGGGAAGGCCTGATTCTGTGTGAGGGGGTAGAAGGGGGTTTAGGCCTGGGAGAGTGGGATGAAGAGATCGTCATACGGGGCCGGGAGGAGGGGTTTATAGAACGCTGAGAATTGTTCATTTGGGAAATGAGGTTAGAGTGAGTTTTTCTCACGGGTAATGTTAATGCGTGTTAGGGAGTGTGGAGCGAATTCTTGCGGCGAATGTGTATTTGGATCAGTGGGTTGCAGGCAAAATGGAAGAATAAGTGGTTCGGTATGGAAAGGAGTAGACCTGACGGTGCAGGGTTAGGGAAAAGTGGAGTGATTTCCTCTCTTTGCTTGACTTCTCCAGGGGATCTAAAAAATGGCCCCGCAAGCAATGCGAGTCCTGGATCGTGGTTTTCTTTGAAATTGCTCGTATTATGGATGGCATGAATCTACTGAGAAAATAATTTTACCAGAGATGGCCTCGTTTTTAGTTCCATGCATCGCTAGGATAAATGGATAAAATTTCGAATGGATGAATTAAATTAAATGGAAAAGATCAAAAGGCACAAGATGGTAGTGCTTTTTCTAGACATGTAAAATGTTTATTCCCATAGTTCAGTATAGATTTTATGTATTTTTCGGTTAACTAATTAAGAGAATATTAAAATGGCAGTATTTTGACTAAGTACAGTTGATGATTTTATTCGACGTTTGACATGAGAAAATATTTCAAATCCCATTACCTTACTTGTAATTCTTTTACTATTTAGTTGTAAATATGCTAGTGCAATCCGATAAAAAAGTAGACATTTTCAATAACCTAAAGACAATTCATAATTGATAATATATTAAAGATTTTAAAAGCCAATATCATTTTTCAGTGTGTTCTCCGAGGCCACATTACTTACCAATGCTTTTTTATTCAGAGGAAATATAGGCCATTAATTCTATTTATCTGCTCTTTTTATGTAGCCAAATTTACTTCTTTATTTTACCTCATAAAACATTAGCCCTAATGATAATTGAAGACGATACGCGCTGGGTGAAAATGAACAAACGAAAAAAATACATTGTTTGGCATGGAATTGTTTCTAAGCAAAAATAATTTCTCCTCTTAATTTTTTGCAATGATTTCTCAATATCAAGTCATACATTATTGACCTTGTTAAATAGTTATGTAATATAGCCCGCAAAACTAATATGATAAACTAAAATTCATTTTAAATGCCACAGAAAAAAGGAGTTTTCTTTACGATTGGTTCCTCTATAATAAAGCATCTCCAGGCAATAACACAAGAAAATTCTAGTGTATTAGCTTAAGCGGGAAGATGAAACACTTTTTATTCTTTGAAAATGTATTTAATTTAATGTCTTCTTCATCATTCAATTAAATAGTATTCGAGCGTCCAGATTTGATTAGAGTAGTATTGATGGCGCGTGATTCTTATTTCATTGATTCAGAAACCACCCTGAAATATTTCAGGACGACAATGGCGTAAGGTTATGAAATGTATTTATTAATGTGCTTAAATAATTAAACATAAAAAATTAGCTATTTTGCTATGGATTGCATTATTGCTATGAATTTTGGAACAAATAAAGTAAAGTTTAATACTAATAAGGTACTGATTAATTACATGTATCCGAAAGGCGAAATTTTATCATCGAATCCCTAAGTAACGTTTCTCTTAGGCGTTTATATCTGTTCCAATTCTCCAATTAAATCAGCAATTTTCCATTTTCGTCATTTTCATAAGACGTGTCCAGTATCAACTCCAATGATCTCTTTGACTACCTTATCGTTTTTATTAGGCTTTTTCACTGTTCTACAAAGTGAATGTATTTATAGCTAGCTTTTATGCTAGTCGTTTATATGAAAAACCTTATAAAGATTATGGACATCTTTCAAATATTATTAATCCCGGTCATCTTTTTCCTTTCTTCACACTTTAAGTTTACATTTCAATTTACATTTTCGTTTGCATTTCAACTTTTGCTCTTTTATTATTTAATTTATATTTATTTTCCCTGAGTGCTTTTTGATCCTTCTTTGCTTTGCTTTTTCGTACTTCATATTGCCTTTATTTTCCTTACGGAAACTTTTCATTCGTTCTCATTTGACTATCTCTCACATTAATATGTATTATTGGGCTTATAATATTAATATTTATCATATATTATTATATTACATAATATTTAAGTTGTTTTATTTTATTCCACCACACAAAACACCTCCGTTTTTAAACCTTCACCTTAAAAACAGAAAATATTCATTGGTTTAAAGTGAATGCCAAGAATACGTACCTCTCATAATAGAAAGTTAATTTTCCTTTCACTAAAATATAGTTCATGTCGCACGTTACCCAGAGTTTTTAACCATTGCACTAGGTACTTTCTGAAAACAAAATAATCATATTTTTGCATCAAGATTGAACAAAAAATGTTTTAAAATAGGGATACGACTTCCTCCCTATTTCCCGAATAACATTCTGGATCCTTCAAACGGCCCGGAAACCTTATTATCTTCATCCGCCGAATATTGAACACCTCTATTCGACGAAAACCGTATCCCTATAAACCATCTCCATTCGTTTTCATTCTGCTTCCTAATGCCTGTCCTTGGTCTACTGGTATTCTCTTCCTATGCTTTGATCCCTCCAAAGGTGCCGCTCCAATCATGGAACTAAGGATCTTTAAGTTCACATACACCTGTACCTTTCATGTCTAATAAGCCAAAAGTTTCAACAAATTACATAAAATATTTTATGTAGTCTTCCGCGATATTTCATTATGAGTTACTGGAAACCTTTCGGTGTTCCATCGCGTTGGTGGTCTTCATATGACGACATTTTCGTCGTCGTTCCAGAAGGTATCTTCAGGTAAAAGTGATGCTGTTTAATTTGACCGTGTTTAAATAGGCGTTTGAATGTAATCCATGTATGCTCCATATTTACGAAAACAATGTGATGCTACCCTGGATCTTCGGTCATAAGTTCAACAGAGAAGACGGTGATGCCATTTTCAGCATATGGAAGAGATTATTTCAGCACATAAGAAGACAGAGCACTGGTTATGAAAAAGGCCTAACAAACTCAGACCAGAGAGAAAATAAGGACAAATCAGACGATAACATATGACTATATGATAGCGTCCAAATCTCAACATAATCTTTGCCACCGTTGCTGACTCTTTTTAGCGTCCTTCCCTCAATCTTCTCACCCCGAAGAGGAGTTTCTGCTAAAAATCCATTATATTTTTTTATTTATTCAGCGATTTTTTTCTTTCACTTTGTGCTTTATCATTGCAGGAAAAAAACGGGAGAACTATAAGAATTAACGGAAGCACCATAACTTGATGTCTATTGCAACAAGAGCGAAACTGTCGGCATCTGAATACAACCAACGCGACAGAATAACGAAAGCCTTCCAACAAATGATAAATTAAGTTTGCCCCTTCATCCACTACTACCTCATCAACTATTCCTTCATTCACCAGTTTTACATGTCGATGCAAGATGCAGAAACAGTTCAACGGCCGTGTGAATTTTTTCGCTGTTTCTATGCTTAGCATGCGTATATTGCCTTCGAGCATTCCAACTGCATCACTAGTTAGACAATATATATTATGTACCATTCGCACGTAGTCTGACCGATCACTTAGGCTTCAGATAAAAATGGTTTCGTTAAAGTTAAAACAAATATTTTATAGGAGGTACAAAGATGAACGAATTAATTTAATTGTAAATTTAGTTTAAAAGGCCCAGTTCCTTTTGGGTGAAATTATTTTTCCAGCGTGAAAGAAAGCAATAATTACTGAACGGTATATTGTTGAGGAAAATTATAAAAATTCCAAGATTTTTTCCATTTATTGTAAGTTTGGGAAGACGAAGAAACTGTTAATAATATTTAAAAGGTAAAATAGCTCGTCAAACAACTTAGAAAATCATCGTGCGCAATGAAAAAGACGTCATTTAAAGAAGTCCCCTTTTTTAAGACCACTTGATCTTTCCTGAAGTTTCATTATATAGAGGTAATATTTTTTCAACATTTATTGACAGATAGATCCTTATTCTCTGAAGATGCAACGGATTTAGCAATCTTAAGAAATACAGAAAGCTTACTTTGCTTTCAGAGTTCTATGGGGCAAAATAGGTGCTTGAACGAAGGTAATATTTCCTCTCTTCACTTTTTTTTTTCTTGCCTCTAATCCGAAGGGTTCCTTATACGACACGTTCCAAGGGATGCTGCTATAAATCAAAAGCGGATTCTAGGAAATGGCGGAAAATCTGTGATCGATAAGTTTAGATGGTTAGCTCAGGCGGCTGTGACTGCCACCTTTTGAAGTAGGTCATAAATGAACTGAAGGGTGTAGAAAAAGCACCTGACACCCGCGAGTACGCATTCGATTTTCCCAAGTATTTTAGAAGGTAGAAACTTGACTTTAGAATATGTGGGGAATTTATCCAGGGCTTAAAAGGTTGTTTTTCTTAACTTTAACTTATCATTCGCGGTTGGTTAAAAGAACACTCTTCTCTTTGGAAAAATTAAATTTTATTCCATAAAAAAAATTTGCGGTTAATTTTTGTATCCTGCTTGCAATACTTCCTCGTTTGATGAACCCAAATTCTTACTTTTTAAACATTATTATCTTTCATATATATAAGAAAATGTTAACAGGTGAAATATTTTATGTAAGTAACTGAATAAAATCTTGCATTTATTAAATTTCCAATTAACATTAGATTAGCCCAGTTTAGAAAAGAGTTTATAAATAACCTTCAAAGGTATTGCAAAATTTATTAATGTTCAAATAAAAAATTTGCATTTTTATCGAAATAATTAAGCACAAAATTTCTATACGTTTTATCAATTTCAATTTTATTATCCTCCGCTTACTTTTTGTGCAGATTTTGTATTGGTAATTTTAAATTAATCATCGAAGTGCCTCGATGATTGAGATCATTTGCATTTTTGACTAGGTTATTTGTTATTGAATTTACTTCCAAAATATGGACTTTGAGTAGTTATCAGAAATGTAATTCAAAATTAAATCTTTAATGAAAAAAGTGATATCACATAATCAACCATATAACACAAAATTCCTTGAACCACGGATATCTTTCTCCGTCGTCACATACAATTACTGCACCTAGTGCCAGTTTGCGTTTATTGATATGATCTCTGGAAAGACGTGGAGGTTCACAAAAAGTATATTTTATCAATGCAGATGGAAATTTAGTCTCTATTAAATTTTCAGCTTTGTAAAAAGTTCAAAAGGGTTTGAGGCGAAGCTTATTTGGATTTTAGCTCATATTACTTTCTAAAAGCAGTTAAAAGAGTAGAATTGTCCGCATAGAAATAACATTGTGCTCAAGGATACGTCTCTGACCCAGACAAGGGTCCAAGGCTCTTAAGTGCTGTGTGACCTGCAGGATGATAAATGCTTTCCCAGTCCCGGAGTTATGCAGCTTCAAATCTTTACCTTTAAACTTCTTAAAGCATTGATGCGAGTCAAAAGCTTAGGTAGAAAATTTGTTGTTTTTGTCCTACTCAGTCAACTATGACGGCCTCTGTTGCTGCCACACGGAGTGTTCTTCGACCCAGTTCGACTTGGAGTGCAAAAAAAGGGCCGATTAAAAGAGAAGATCTCCTTCCTCTATCCGGTCACTCCTTTTATTCCTTCGCCAACTGAAAATTCCTTTAAACCTATTTCCATACCTACCGTATGATTTTCCATTTGAGTTCTCTGAACGCCGGGCTCTGGGATAAGTCATAAAACTCTTCCGACAGACCCGGGCGGCCAGCAGCATTTGGACAGAAGAGGAAAGTTCACAGGGAGTGAGTGGCTTGCGCAGAAAGTCGGGAAGATATTTTCTGGAGTCAGAAAAATGCTCAAGGAGAGTATGCATATAAAGGAAATCAAATACTTGTGTTTGACTGCGATCTGGTCATTCTTGGCATTCCAGAAATTTGTTCTCCAAAAAGAAATGTGAAGGTTTGATAATATTTTCAACGGTCATGTGCACATAAAATTTATGAGCCCATTAAAATTATTTTGTGACTGATAAAATTGCTTACTTAGCATTGTTTATGTTAGTTCACTTTTCAATTTATTTTACGTTATTTTTAAAAATCAATAATCATTACCATAAGAATGTAATTTATAGTTGTAATAGAGAACGCAAATGTTATCTTACCTTTCCCTAACATTTTTGTCTACTTGAAGTTAATTAGTAACCGGATTGAGAATTTGTTGATTCATTTCCGCGCTAAGAGTTTCATTTAGTTTTACAAAATTTTATTGAATGAGTTAAAAATAATTTTAAAAAATCTATGGCTAATTTCCATTTTCTGTGGCTAAGAAATGATGTTACTTATATTTAATCCTTTATTTACAGACATCTTGAGAAAATATTGCCACGGATTATATGTATCAAAAGATTAAGATCGCATGTATCAAGAGGGGTTTTGTTTTTTTATAAAGGGATGGCAGCTGACTTAAATAAATACGTAAGAATGCATTTTATCAGAGAAATCTCTAGCCATGTCCAACAGTGTGAGCGCATGTGAACAAATCATGTTGGTTAAAAAGTATTTTTTAAAATGTCAATCATGTTAAAATTTTTGTCCTATGAAATGGCTATTTTTAAAATATTGTGTCGCATTTTATTTCTTAAAATACTTAGGACACGTTGATGGTCATGTAAACAATATCCATAAACAAGCATGCAATACCCATACACATGCATGATTGTGTGGTGGCGTATGAATGATGCATTCAATGTTCGTATATCGTTCATTCTTTAATAATGAACACATATACAATGAAACCTTTCTTATTTTATAATAACATTACTCACATATAATAATATTGGTATTATAAATTTGTCATACCCATGGAAATTCGTATGTATAACTATATTTACTACACTCGTATGAGAAATGTATTGCCATAAATAATTAGTATATGTAAATCTTAAATAATTGCCTATCACACGACACGATGATAGAAAACACAATTGAAAAGAACAAATGAAAAAAGTTGTTATGTTTTATCTTATGCCTTAATCTGAAAGAGAGAACATCCTACGAATGCTCTCTTAAGGATTATAGCTCGAAACGAATTTCGGGGCTTTCAACTAATTGTGATGTCAAATTTCAATATATTTTTTTCACTTTACAAGCTGATTGGCGATAGTCGAAGAGAAATTCAGTCTTTGGATGTCTCAACTGTACCTTCCTCAACGTGCCTTTTTTTTCTAAATATGTGTATTTGAATCGAAACCAAGGATGTAGCAATTATCTTTGGGAACGTAATTGTGTGTATCAAATAATGGAAAACAGGTTCGAGTTTGGCACCGCTTTCCATTCAATCAGGTTCTTATCCAAAAAAGGGTATCCAGTTAATAACCTTCCTTTTTATTGTAAAACCGTTCAAATAGCCTTGCCAGGTTCTTTTCATTTATCACATTTATTTAATCGTAACCCTTGTGCATGAGTGTGCGTCTTTCAGTTCTAGTTGAACGTGGGAAGATTGGTTTATTAGGTGGAAAATATATTCTTCCCAATAATACGATCTTTATCTCTCAAGTGATGATGCCTTTTGAAGAATCGAAAATCAAAATTAATAAATCAAATTTTCTGTCACTTTATCACAAAATATTATTTGCTTTGATCTATAAGTTTATATACTTGCATGTACTCGTATAATATAAAATACAATATTCGAATAAAAAACATTCCACTTCTATTTTCTTGTGCATGTCTTTCGTAGAGCAGGGTGTCAAGATATCTTCTACATCATGACGATTGATGATGCCCGGACACAGAGAGTAAATCGGGGGACATTTATTGCTATAGTTGGCGGAAGGAAGTTTTCAGTTGGTTTGTCCAGGGCAAGGTAGACATGAAAAGGTCAAACAAATTGCCTCCTGCTACCTTCTCTGTGTAAGGTTTTTGATATTGTTTTCATCGTTTGTATGATACAAAACATTTTGCGTCTGCGTCATCCAACGCGTCTCTCCGAATAGGTCGCGCTTGTTCTCTGACACCACGTAAATGAATTTGAATGTCACTTCGTGAAAATTGGGTTTCGCAGCCTGATGTATGTGAGATTCGTTATTAAGAGGTGGATTAAATGGGTATTTTTTTTTATTTTGGCCACGTCTCACAATTCCATTTTGCATTTCATCTTTAAAAATATCAATAAGCTGGCGCAATGGAAATATACTAGAATATATCTTCTTGAACATTGCGTTTGCAAATTTACTTTTCTCTGATATGAAACCTTTAAAGCTGCAAGTAATAATTGAAAATTTACATTGAATTGGTATTGAAGAAAGATTTGGAAAAATTGATATCAGAGGATTATTTATTGAAGTCTGTCTCAATTGCTGAATCTCATGTTTGCATAATCAACATGTTTTTTTCAATTTTTTGACATTTCCAAACTAATTTTCCGTGTTAGATTAACGGTTCCATTGGGTTTATGAAGACTATTTTATAAGTTTGAGGCATTTGTTAGTGCTATGATTGGTATTATCATCTTTTAAATTATATCACGTTAATGGATGTCACTTTTCTACCATTTTATTTTAAATATGTTAAATACATGTTTAGCAAAAGAAATAAAATTTGATCCCTTTATCATATTTTGTTTTATCTTACCTAATGTTTCAAACGGAGGTTTATAGTTTTTCCCTGTCATAATATATTTTGTATTAATTTTTTTCTTTGAATATGAGTTTCCACTAGCCATTTAACGAAGAAATTGATTATTAAGTAGAGAACAAACGGAGTAGCGAGTTATAAACGAATGTATAGTATTACAATAACCAATGTTACAGAAATTATGCTCAATTAATGCATGAGACTTTTCATATATAGTCCCTTTGCCTCTAGAGTAAGTGGCAATTGACTGATAATACCATAATTAAATAACTAATATATCAATTATTATAAAGTTACACAAATAGTAATTGTTTGTTTATAAATCATATTCACAGTGTTACCAGAAGTTGATTGATATTAGTTAAGTTCTTAATTGTATCTATTTAAAACCCATCGAGTGCAAGTATTATGCTGTATAAGTATACCCCTGAGTTGAAAATAAGCTTTACTTAAGGGTATTTATCAGTTGTTACGAATAAAAATTGAAATGCAAAACATACTAAATTTTTTATCGGTAAAACGTTTTTCAGTTATACCAAAAAATGCCTTAGGAGGTATTTGAATGAATTAAGGCGAACTCATACCGCCATTTGGAACAGAAAAATTTGGACCATTCGCATTAACTAGAAAATGTTTACTTTCTATATAAAAACCTAGTGTTTCATCAAACCTACTATTAGCGAATAGAATTCGGCCAAGAAAGCAGGGATTTTAAAGATATTAGTTATGAATAATTAAATATTATTGATGTGGTTTTCATTCAAAATCAAGTTTCAATATGTTTAAATATGCCTTGCGGCTTTGCCAAAAGTGCTTTAAAGTAAAAGAGTTTCTAGTACAGTTGAATGGGATAAACTAAAATTTCAATGGTTATTGCGAGGAAAAATTATAACTATACAAGAAAGAAGTGACTTTAATACTTTATTTGCTTAATTAATTGTTACCAGTTATATTATCCTTGGAGAGATCCGGTTTTCAAGTCCCGGTCGAGGAAGATATTTTTACATTCGTGATCTGCTCACATCCGCCAACCCCACCTCTCTTGTGTTCGTCCTTTATATGCGTTCCTTCACCATTTTCCTTATCTCTATTTCAATGTGAATGAATATATTTATATATATATATGTGTAGAAATATATATGTATATATATACATATATATATGAGAGATATTTTTTTGATATATACATCTCATATATATATATATATATATATATATATATATATATATATATATATATATATATATATATATATGAGATTTTCGAAGAACCACGGAAGTGTGAAATAATAAACTTAGATAGCACACATAAAACAAATTAGAACACATAAAAGGAACAGTCACACGTTATTCCTAGATAATTTCGACGGAATTGTTCTCCGTCTTCCTCGGAAGGTTTGTTAGGACTGACTGGTGAAAGGAATGTGAAAGAGAGAGAGAAGGGGACGGGGTAAGGGGAGAACGGGGGGTAGGGGAGGGAAGAAAGAAAGGGTTGTGGAAGGAGAAGGGAGGCCAGTGGGTAGCGGAGATGGGATAGGAATGAGGGGGAGGATGTGGAAATAATTCCAAAGCGGCACAGAAAACAAAGTCAATCCGCAGACATTACAAGATCTACGACTCAGCTGTCAACTTACCAAGCCATCATCAGGACTCAACAAATCAAAACTCAGGTCAAGAATAACACAATGTATGCGGACAAACAGAATATCCAACTACATCGCATGAAACAAATCTGCACCTGTACACTTCAACCCTCTATAATTAGTGAGCGGCATTGAGACCCGGGTGTTGATAAGCTTTACATAACCATATAAATTCCACTTCCATCGGTTTTAATTTTATAGGGTTTGTGGATGGGGAAAGGGATGCTAGAATGGAAACACTGTATCATTTGTTGAAGGGGGTGTTGTGGTGGGAGGTATGTTTTGGGATGGGAAGACCCACAGACGAGGAAGAGGGATTACATGAGGCGCGATGATTGTTTATCCTGAGGGTCAGGGGTGTGGAGCACTGGTCTATGTAAAATACCGGGCAGAGTTTGCATGTCAGAAGATTTTAGGCAAGTTTTACATGCTGCTCGCAAGCAAGGAGTGGGTGTGATTCTGGGGGTGGGAGGGGATTTGGAAAGAGACTTGATGGATTTAAGGAGATCTGATAGGTTAGCGGCCCATTTTAAGGTAACATAGGGGCATTTGGGAAAAAGTTTGTACGAAACGTTGTGGTTTTGGAGCATGGGGTACAGGTCTTTGAGGATGAATTTGAAGGACTGAATGCCAGGGAAGTAGGTGGTACATATTGAGAGAGGGTGGGAGTCTGTGGTTGAGGAAAGCTTGGGGGTGTAGGAATGTTTTAGGAGTATTTTGTTCTGAGAAAATGTTCTGTAAAAAACTGTCAAATACCTTGCAACTTTCTATACATGCTGTAGAAGAGTTAATTCAAAACAAAGGATTATTCCCCGTATAATTTGTTATTAACTATGCAAAAAAGGAATTATAAATAAACAAAAAACATCTATACGACAGACCTCCACAGGATGCTAAAAATATTGACCGGTATTTAGTGAATTTCTCTCCGTCGCCGTATTTAATGAAGGGAGTTTGGTGATCTAGCTTGCAGTCAATAGGTACTGAGCAATCTCATATTGATTTGAGAAAAACACTTTCAAATATCAGAGAGATACTCGTATCTTCATCAAATAACTTCAGTACTCCAGCAGGTATTTCTTTAGGACCAGGTGTTTTGTTGTGTTTGATAATTCGTAGCTGATTCTATTCTTGGTCGTAGTTCATTCTATTTAGATTCCATTCTTGGTCAATGTTACGTCACTCTTGTGTTCCCATGGTGGTTTTGGATGCTCTTTTGGTGGGTTTGTATCTATATGCAATCCTGTTGAGGGTCACAGGAAATGTCAAAACAAATGGCCCACCATTTCTTGATTGTTTCCAGCGCCACTGAAGTTATTGTGTTGATTCAGTACTGGTTTTGCTGTCGGTTAACAATGTACTCAAAAATCGCTCATCCCACCAATCCCGAAGTGGGCGTTATGATTTGATTTTTGTGTGTGAAAGGACAACAACCACCCAAATTCCTCGAGAATTGTACCTAGTTTATGGACCACTAGTAATGACTCTAGAAAAGGTTATACAACGGTGTGGACACCTCAAATATATTCACTCAACTGTGCATGATGAAAAGCGAAGTGGCAGACCCAGTATCCTGACTAATGAGATCGTTCATCAAGTGGACCTAGAACAGCAATCTGATGGACAATTAACGATTAGTGCTCTGGCTGATAAATTTATTTATGTTGGATATACCGCTGTTTACACAAATGTTTCGTTGAAGCTCGGATATCACAACTTGTGCGCGAACTGGGCATCGAAAAATGAGTAAACACCCATAATTTTGGGTCAACAAGCGTTTTTTGACCACTACTGACAAAGTGGAGACCTTGCACCAAGCAAAAATTTACTCTTCATGTACTTGAAACAGTGGCTTGGTGAACAACGGATTTAAGACGACGAGGAGCTCATCGATATCTAGTTCAATCAAAGGCGGTAAACTTCTATGCTGAGGAATGGAAAACTCTGGTGCAACTTAACGAAAAAGGCTTAAAAGTGAACGGAGATTATTTAGAAAAAGTTGTATATTTGTGGAAAATTAACGTCAACCTTTTCGAACGAATACATTTCCTATGATCCAATGCCCCTTATTCTTTGAATACCTCTAGATCAATTGCTCAACATTTAGTAACCATTCCTCTTCTTAATATTGACATAATAACCTCGTAAATGACTTTTAGCGAATATTTTACTTTTTAAGAACACGAAATATGCTATTAATGAGTGGGCATAAGAGTTACAACTAATCGTTCGTAATGACATGACTAATTTTAAAAAGAGTGTAATTTTTCCCAGTTACAAAATAGATATTTATTTACACCTAATATACTTCAGTGACAACCTTATTAGTTTATGTTTTCTAATAGATAAAAGTATATCTTTATTTTAACTTCAGATTTGTAGAAATCAAAAATATAAAAAAACTCATCTTGAAATCTCAAAACAAATTCCGGCAAAAACCGGTTCTCATTACCCTCACAACGATCGGATTGGCAGCAAGAGAATCGCGTGATGGCGGTCACGTTTGCTCACTTTGGGTGCTACCATGTTACCGGGCGCCCTTCCGCACACCGTTACAAGGGCATTCATTATTCTATTTCACCGTAAATGTAGGGTGCATTTGATTTTGCTTGTCATTCAGCCGTTATCTCCCATGCACAGACTTAGGAATAGGGTGCTTATTCCCTCAGAGTAGTGCCAGTTAGTGTGCTCCTGTTCGCGGATCCATTATTATTTTCAGGTGCCTACCTGCTTAGGCTAGGTTTTAGATGGACTATGGGAACATAAAAATTGCTCTTAAACCTCACTAACAACACTCAAAATTATTTTCAGATCTCCTTTTACATATTACAGTGAGTCAAAATAACTATGAGTATCTTCAAACTCTATTAAAAATGCCTATTATTTTCCTTCATTCTCCTTTCAATTACCAAATACAGTAGTGAATAGTCTCTCAGTATCACTGCATCCATTTTTTCTATCTCCTTAGAATTTACCCTGCAACCTTCTATGTTCCTCAACCATGCTTAACAATTGTTTTTTTTTGGTATTTTATAGATTTTACTTTAATCATATGTGTCCATGAGTGGAAAGGGAGTAAGGCCTATGGCGTATTGCACCTTAAATATAGCAACTATTTTGGAGACATTAATGATGTTTGTTAGTTGTTTTCATATTCATACTCTGCTGGTATAATGGAGGTGAGGCATGAAAGAAATAGGGAAGGGGGACTAAGGAAAGGGAGAATGGGTAGTGGGAGAGGGGTAAAAGAAATTGTAGGGGGAAAAGGTAGAAGAGAGGCGTGTAGATAGGGAAGGATTGAGAAGGAGGTGGAGGATTTAATGAATGACCGGGAAAGAAAACACTTCGTTTCCCCACACATGCTGCAACATCCAAGACCCAGGTTACAACTTACATAGTCGTCATCAGGTTTTTATAAGTCGTAACTAAGGCCGCATGCTGAAGAACAAAGTATTTTTCCTTTCCGACTTGAATCGCTTCCACAAAATGACGTTTTCTCCTTGAGTGAAGCCAACTTTGCCCTTTACCACTCTTCGTACAGTAGGTCTTAATATTTTTTCACCTTCATTGCACCATGATTATTTCCATAACAAATTAAAATTAATCATGGGGAATACAAGCGATGGTCAGGCTTGGTTGTCGAAAACCGCGTTGTATTTGTTCTAAGCTCACCAGAAACAGCTATCACTCTGCAAAGCAAAATGATAACTTTTTGGAGGTGGACATATGTAGAAGAGTGTTACAAAAATATCATAATTATATCAAAGAAGATCATAATGGTATAAAATAGGAAACTCGTAGAGCCGCGTTGTGACGATGTATTGTATGATTTATTGTATGTAATGTTATGAACTGGTTTAGTAGTAGCAACTAGACGAAATTCCTCGGCTGTCCTTTGTACTCTCTGCATCACGTTTCCCTAGATTCTGAAGCAAAACTAATTGCGTTTTTTGTATCAATTTGAAATGCAAAGGCGTAATCCTTGATTTAAGACCCTTGGAGTATTAGTAGCTAAATTTAAACTCTTTCGATAGTCACTCATAATTCAACGAGAGAATTCAAGAGTCGGTTACATAAGCAGGATAGAAATGACTTTTTGAGTTATTCCGAGAGTCTTACTTTGAAGTGAAACCTCTTATGATCTTAGTATATTATTTCGCAAAGTTCTGCTTGTTCGAATTCATTTCATTCGATTTAAAAGTTTCTCAAAGCTAATGAATATTTTCCTCATGTACCCTAACATAGATAAATCACATAAACCGGTGTATGTTTTTCTTCGAGTTCAATATCACCCTTTAAGATCCAATAACTATGTATTTTCCACCTGTAGATCTGGAAGAAATATATATCTCACTGCAAAATTCACATGGAATGGGGGAAATTAAGATGGGATGAAAGTGTGCCTCAACATGAACTCGCGTCCTTTAGTCTGGTGTCGTATAATATAACTACTAATCTACTACTATCATATGTTACAGAAGTTATTCAATTCATACATACGTATGAAGTGAAATACCTAATGCGTTGTAAACATGAATACGCTTAAAATGCCTGTTTACTTGTTATCTTTTAGGGGATAACCTAAATCTTTAGCGCAATGCTCAAAATGAGCACGTATGTACACATTCATTAGCGGAAACATACGTATATATTTCCTGGAAACAAACACCCACCTCCTGCGGCGGGATTTCTACACTTGCGTCTCGCTCTATCAGCTCACCGACCTTAATTTCGGCTGTGATCAGTCTCCCGTCGTTGGACCGGAGCCGGAGAGGGAGATGTTTGGGAAGAGCATGTTGCGGGTGTTCTGCGGAGAGCGGGGCGTGAGGGAGGATTATGCACGCCCGAATAGACGGGAGAGTGGCTCCGAAGTGTCCAGATCCACCGCCGCGTGCACCCCAACGGCCGCACGCGGAGAAGACAAAGCACTTCTATCGCATTAGGGCGTCCCGATGCACGAACACGGCTGGACGCAGGAAGGAAGACACAGGAGGAAGAGAGAGAATCCGAGAAGGAGAAGTGGAACGGAGAGAGAGAGAGAGAGAGAGAGAGAGGAGAGAAGTGGGGATCGTTTAACGCCGCTTCTGCAAGAGATTTGAATCGGTGGCGTGGGTGGGTGACTCAAAGGGGTGGTGGAGTTGGAGAACGGGAAGAGGCGGGCGGGAAGATTAGGTTTGCGTGTTGTTGGCTGGACTGAAGAGGAGAAGGGGGAAGACCGTCCGAGCGGTGGGTGGGTTTAAGTGGTTTATGCGGTAGTAAAGGATTTCCGCGCGGTGAGCCACGAGTTAGATTATCCCGGGAATTCTATTTTTTCGGTACCGGCGGACAGTGGACAGTCGTGTACCCCGAGGAGACCCCCCGGGGGGAACGCCGCCGGAGATATCAGCCTCGCTTGCTGATCACTCGGCCAAGAACGGAGTGTTAGACGGAGGAAGGTGCGGGAGAAGGGAAAGCCCCGGCCCTCCCGCCGCACCGTGGGCCATGGACCTGACCCCGTTGCTCGTAGTCGTCGTAATGGCTTCACCAGTGATTCCATCTTTCCTGTTCGGGAAAGCCTAGCAGCCTAGGGCGATGGTAGAAAGAAAGGCGTTGGGGAGAGGATCTATTGGAATAGGCATAGTTGTGGGTTAGCTGGGGTTTGTTTCCCCCAGTCCTTATGCCTGATTGCTGGAGCATCGAAACCGAGCGAAATGTTCTCCGCTAATTCCTGCAGTGGAACGGATAGGTATTTTGCAGCAGCGGAAAGGGGACTTGGTGAAAAGAAGACGGCTGAAGCCACAGAGTAAACTAAATGGCTTCCGGGCCAAGGTATTTGAACTCCCGAGTGAACTCTTCCGCTGAGTCTACAGCGGCGAGAGAAGTTAAATTTTCTGGTTCCCTGGACTTCCTTTAACTCTCTATGAAAATGGTCCAGCGGTATTTGACTTGTATGTGTGTTCACGAATGGATTTTTATCCAAAAGACTCGAAACGATAGAAAAATAAATATAATAAAATAGAAGAATTTGTATTCGAACATATAAATATTAGTCGTAATTAACATATGTATATGGTAGTTAATTATAGTGCAGCATTTAATCGTGTAAAAGTAACTCATTTTCACCATAAAATGACATTTGCTTGTTGAATTTTTTCCATTATAATGCACATTAATGGATGACCCTATTAAAGGTTACTTTCGCGAAATCTCTCGAAGTTACTTCGAATAATATCTAACTAATTGATTTTATTTTATAGTAGATATCTTCACTACCCTCGAGTCCCCTTTAATGAATTGGTGTAAAGTCAGTTATGATAATAATTACCACAAAAATATCTGAAAATCCTCTAAATATATTTGCATGGAACTATTCTACTCCAAAATTTCACCTTACAATCTTACAATTATGAGAAGTTTTCTTCGTTTTTATTAACTTTAATTAACATGAATTTTTAAAAGGTATATTTATCACGCGAAGATATATATTCGGGTTTTATACATTTTTTTAATCTCACGTATTGTGTTAACCAAGCAATAAAATAAATGCTATTTATTTCAATGGCGTGTCTTTTCACCTAGACTATTTGATTGATCCTTGACCCGTTAATAAAATTAAAAGTCAAAGTTTACCTAAGTTATACATACATGTGTCTATCTATGTATATATATATATATATATATATATATATATATATATATATATGTGTCGCGATGGTCTAGTGGGTAGAGCGTTCTACTACTGACCGGATGGTCCCAGGTTCGATTCCCGGGCGAGGTACTGAGCACCTGCAGCTCCACCCAAGCTAGTTGATTTTTCGGGTACCAGATCTTCCTGGGAAACCATAACCGGCACAGGGAAAGGAACTGGCCCCCCTACCCTGATGTGTGAATATTCACACGCCGTTGGGCTTGGTACACGGGTGAACTCTACCATCACCTACTAAACCGACCTTCGGGTTGATTACTGTGTTTATGGTTATATATATATATAGATATATATTATTATTAGGTAATCTACCGGTTAAGGTAAGTTTTTGGATGGACACAACTATCAAATAAACATTTTGTGACTCCCCACCTAGCACACTAATCTACATCAGGTCCCTCTTCATCTCTGCGTACTTCTTTCCTCCCTTCATCCCGTCCAACATCCCTATCCTGTTCCTACCCTTACCTCGCTTGCCCAACATTCTCCCCTCTATTACCCTCTTCAACATTCCACTACCGCTAAATACGCCTTTCATCCATTTTTCCTGCCTCCATAGGATTTCTCTCAACAAACCCCTCTCCTCACCCACCATTTCCAGTACTTCCTCATTTGTTTTCCTTTCGGTCCATTTCACCTTCTCCATTCTTCTCCACACCCACATTTCAAAAGCCTCCAATCTACGTCTATCCTCCTGCTTCAGCGACCACGTTTCCGCGCCGTACATAGCTACGCTCCATATAAGAGTTTTTACGAGTCTTGTCTTAACATCCCTACTCAACGTCCCCGTCATCAACTCCCTCCTCCTTGAGAAAGCCTCCTTGCCTAGCGCAATTCTTCTCCTTATGTCCCTACCACTTTGACCGTGTTGGTCCAAAACACTTCCGAGATATGTAAACTGCTCTACCTGCTCTATTTTTTCCCCGCCTATTTTAATATTTAGCTTAGCCTTTTTCTTTCTGGAAAATCGCATAACCTTTGTTTTACTAATAATGATTCTCATCCCATATTTATCGCACTGAACCTCCAATTCACTCAACAATGCTTGCAACCCCATGGCTGACTGAGCAACTAATGCTTGGTCATCAACAAACCTAACCGATTTTACGAATTCCCCTCCGACTTTCATTCCTACCTCCAGTTCTTCCCATGCCTCTTTAATCATTTCCTCTACATATACGTTGAACAGTACCGGTGACAATGGGCAACCCTGCCTTACACCTCTTCCTAACACTGCCCATCCGTTCTCCGTTCCCCACTCGCACCTGAGCAGTCTGAGACATGTACAGGTTGCGGATCAGTCTCCTGTCCCTCCAATCCATTCCTATTTTCTGCAATACACGCATTAATTTTTCCCAATTCACTCTATCAAACGCTTTTTCGAAATCTACAAAACAGGCAAAAACGTCCTGATTGTATTCTATGTTCCTCTCGACTAGTGATCTCATTACTGCAATGGCATCACGCGTACCTCTTCCTTTCCTGAACCCAAACTGATCATCCCCTAAGTATTCATTTGCCTCACTCTCTATCCTTTTGTTGATGATCCTGAGAATAACTTTAGCTGCGTGGGATATCAAACTTATTGTTCTGTAATCCTCACATGATATAGACTTTGCCTTTTTTGGAATAGGCACTAACACCGATCTCACAAAATTTTCCGGCCAGATTCCTTCCTCATAGATACTACGAATCAGCCCATATATGGCCTTCTTCCCACCTTTTCCTAACCATTTCAACATTTCTACAGGAATATTGTCCACCCCCACAGCCTTATTTGCTTTCATCTCCTTTAATGCCCTTTCTATTTCATCGTCGAGTATGCCTGGACCTAAGCTATCTTCTTCTACGTCATGTTCCTTTTCTATGTCTAACCTTGTCGGCCTAAGTTCTTTACCATACAGTGTTTCTATATATTCCTTCCATCTCTCTTGGATTTTTCCTGGTTCAACTATTATCTTACCCCATTTATCTTTAACTGTTAGCACAGCTCTTGCCTTCTTACTTCCCGATAATAACTTAACCTTGCTGTATAGAGCACCAATTTCACCCTTCTTCTGTAAACTTTCCATATCCTCGCATTGCGTTTTCCACCATTCTTCTTTTGCTTCATTTGTGGCCGTTCTCAGTTTATTGTTTAACTCTTTGTACTTCATTTTGCCTAACTCTGTGTGTACATTTTTCCATCTTCTTCTCTCATCCATCTTTGCAATCATCTCATCCGTTACCCATGGTTTTCCTATCCTTTTCCCTTTAACGGTTCCTATAGTGTCTTTAGCGGCTTCCAATATCCCTTTCTTGATACATTCCCATTTTTCTTCGATAGCACTCAGTTCTTTACCGTCATCCATCATTTTCTCTGCAGCTTCCTGATACTCCTTACTCGTTAATTCATTTACTGCTTCTAAATTCCATTTTTTAACCCGCCGCCCTTGCCTTATCTTCTTGAAACGAACATTACATTTCATAACAACTAAATTGTGGTCAGAGTCCGCATCCGCTCCTGGGAAACTGTGCGAATTTATCACACTGTTCCTAAACCTGTGCCTAACCATAATATAATCTAATTGATACCTTTCTGAGTCACCTGGCATTTTCCATGTATACCTACGCCGTTTGTGGTGTCTAAACCATGTGTTAGTGATGACTAACCCCTGTCTCCTGCAGAATTCAATTGCTTTCTCCCCGCGTTCATTCCTCGTGCCTAACCCATAGTCCCCCACCTCACCACCATCTCTTCCTTCGCCTACCGTCGCATTCCAATCCCCCATCACTATCAAATATTTCCCTGCAGGAACACTCGCGATGATATCCTCTAACTCATCGTACATCCTATCGACTTCTTCCTCCTATATATATATATATATATATATATATATAATATATATGCATATTCCTGGGAAACCACAACCGGCACAGGGAAAGGAACTAGCTCCCCTATCCTGATGTGTGAATTGGACACGCCGTCGGGCGTGAAAATTGGGTGAAAATCACTTACCAAACCATGCATATGTATGCATTTATGTTGTATGTGCACATTTTAATCTTCTATAACTCTTGATTACTCTTAAGAATTTAGCAACTTGTTTCAGGTCATACGGGTCAATACAAAGAATATCTGGAATCATACATCCCTGTACACTTCATATATTGAGCCATAACTTTTTTCAACCTAGCATTATATTAGTGGTGATGTACATAGATGTTTTTGACCCACTCCTCAATACCCATGGTGGGCATGGTGATGAAGAGACTAAAAATAATTATTATACCATTCCTTTTTACGAACTAGGTAATCCTTCCACTCAAATGGAAGCGGTAAAATCTTATTTATCAATGCACTGGAGAATATTCTGTCTTAAAATTTAATTTGGTATATCCGGTCATTTAGAATCGCTTTAAAATATCAGGCACTTAAAATTAAAACGGAAAGTTATAACAGATATCATGTAATAAACATTGAACATATATATTGAGGCACAAGGACAGTCAAGAGTTATAGAAAAAAAATCAGCTCGGTTTCAGAGAGAATATACCCTGCCAGAGACAACTTGAGTCTTTTGTTAATTTTTCCTTTGAGAGCATTATTCGAGTGGATGCGATTTTTCTCTATTTTAAAAATGTTTTGACAAAGTATCTCATGGTTAAAATAATCCTAAAGCTAGAGGCCTCAAGTATTGATACAAATATTCTTGGCTGGAATGAAGACCTTCTCATTGATCGGATACGGAGAGTATAGATTTTGTTAGCCCTAATGGAGTTAAGTCACTTCAGTGGTTTCCCAAGGACAATATCATGAAACCTCTTTCTTTTTTTCCTCATGATACAAACATTAACTCCGTGGTTAATAGTGGGATACGTGGATTTGCTGACGATACAGAGTTTTACAGAGATATCCGCAATCCTGCGCCTAAAGTAGCTTTAACAGATGACCTAAATGTTATTTGATATTTGTGCGGTACTTATCAATTTAAGTTAACTTTAAAAAGCATGTAGTGATTCATTTTTTTAATAAAATCAATTCAATCCAGATCGCCTACTGCATAAGGAGTACCAAAATAGGCATCGTAGGTTAAATTAATTACTTCCTAGATTAAGTATTTAATCTAGGAAGTAATTAATTTAACCTACGTCACTCTCACGCAGGGCCAGCCCTGGGTAAACCAAAAATAGGAAATATGTAAAAGTTAACAAAGGAATAGGGTTTGTTAGAAATAAACTTGGGATATGTGATGAAAAGATTAAAGATATGTTATCTTTCGCTATTTAGGACTCATTTAAAATACGCTGCTAATACTAGTATATGGAAATCTCATGAAGTAGGATTGATTGCCAAATTAGGTTCCTTTCAGCGTGAAGCTTAATTCGAAAAACTCTGTTATCATCAACCGAGAAATGTATTTAAAGTATGAGAGGAGTTAGGCTGGGTAACACTCACTGAGCGAAAGATACATTAGAGATTAAATCTCTGTAATAAATTAGTAGGATGTCTCTTTAATGAAGATTTTGAAAATATATTAATACCCATCGTACTACTGTAGAAGATATCATGTTATAAAAATATTAGAGACATAATTTTAGAACAGAGAGGTTGAAAATATCATTTTTCCCATGGATAATAAGGGATCAGAATAACTTGTTCCGACCACGGTAGAGGGAAAATTGTTTTTTCTCAAAACAAGTTTAGTGTGAAATCACCCCTTTTCAAACATCATGCCGGATACCGTTAGCTAAATAACTAACCGGCGTAAAAGCCTAAGTTTTAGGTAGTGGGGTTAGGACACAGGAATAAAAGAAATTTTCGAGACTTAAAATATATTTCTCTTTTAAAATAAAAATTCTCAGGGCTCAAAGCATTGTTTTAAAGCAGACTTATTACGCAGATAATGAATAATTATTTAATTTACAGGAAATGTATAGTGTTTAGACAAAGTGGATAGGAAAAAAAGGACAATGCAGGTGTAATAGTCTAACGCAAGAAAATTCTGAGTTCAAATAGCAGGATTTAGGAACAAAAAGTACGTTCATAGTTACTCCGCGCTAGTAAAAGAAAGAGCTAATAAAAATTCAGTTAAGTTGGATAGGGACATTGCGAGATGTTTTGTTGACGGTATCCAATCAAGAATTAGAGGGAAGGGAAAGAATTCGATGAAAAATAACGAAGGATAAAAAATATTAAATGGTCCTTGAACCGACAGATTTACGAATTTCGTATTTTGACTATTCGCTTGAAGACCGAACCTAATATTTCGATGGATTAATCCTCGTCTAATAGGCAATAGTACGTACTGGAAAAATAGCATTCTTCTAACGTAATTTCCTTGTTAAATATTTTACTTCTGGAAGGAAGGATATGCAACTAAAATACACCATATTCATTAAATGTGTGCTAGAAAACCTGCTTGGGAGTAAATGTGGATGATGAAACATTTTGCTATTGGGAACCACGCATTAAGAAAAATTGCGCCATTGATTAAACTAAATGTTTATAGCACAAGAAGTAAGAAGCTCATGGAGTAGCAGAGCACAACTTTTACGTCCCTTAAATATTTTTCTACTTGAAAATATATTTTCGTCGATATTATCATGATTAATTCAAGAAATCATTTCTTCCTACGATTAGAGAACAAATTTTAGACGATATGTTGAGCTTAAAGTGGACTTCTCGTAGATAACAGTAACAATTGCGTTTAATCTATCAAATATAAATTTATAAATGATCTCAAAAATATAATGCAAATAATAACATTATAGTTTCACTAAGGGTTTTCATTGCAATCACCACTATTACATGCCTTCGTGTTTTCCACTTTCCATTTGTATTTTGAATATTTGCCTCTTATTAGTGTCATGCATTTTATTGTAGCCATTTTCTGTACATATGATGTTACTTCCCCTGCCCTGTTCTCACCTCATTTCTTTCTACCTTTTTACTAATATTGCCACCACTTCACATCATATCCAATGCATATTTATCTATGATAGCTATAACTTTCACTTAGCTTAACCACCTTTTCATATCAAACCTAATAAAATAATATGACTAATTTTCCTTTCACCATCCTCTGATTAATATTTTTAAATCATCTTTCTAATACCCAAAATGATACCATTTTATGATTAATTTTTTACTTTAATTAATTCTGAATCCACTATTTTATCAATCCCTGGTTGTAGCGACTGAAGAAGATGAAAAAAAACTAATTTTTTAAAAAGTACTCTGGAGGCAAAGTCGTAAAGGACTCGTAGGAAGGAGTCGTAAAGATAGATGAGGAATGCAACCGGCCTTCAGAAGAAACAGGAAAATTCACATATTCCAAAAACCTACTGCCACTTTCCTGGAAAAACAGGAAAAATATAGCGACAAAAAGAGAAGAGAAAATTTTTAACCTAACGCACCCGGTAACTTAAACATATTTGCGAAGGCTATCGTAAGAGGAAGTTGCTGGAAAAAAAGGACCCTTCGAGGCAGAGGGAGAAAAGAAAAGCCTCGTCTTCAAGACAACGCGTGGGAGGCAGCCCCGTTGACCATCCTAGTCACCCTCCCATCTCCATGTCCACCCTCGATCGTCCGTTTTTACCAAGGATCCTTCCCTCCGCCCCCCGAGCCACTGCCCGGCCCGGTTGATCGGATTATATCGAAATCTGCTCAGCCCATTCCGACCGTTGTCCCTCAGAATGTGTCCACATCTTCTCCCTCTTTCCTCCAACCTCTTCATCCATACACTGCCTGCCAACCCATCTTCTCTCCCCGAAATGCACACTCCTCGCTCTTTACCCCTCCTTCCCCACTCCGGTCTCCGCCGAGGGCTCAGGCCAGATATATATATATCCCCAAGGGTGCACGTAGCCGCCTCGGGAGATCTGGGGGGCGTGAGGCTGGAGTGCCCGCGTGCGTGTTTATACCCTCGGAGCTTTGGGGTGCGACTGGGGGTTGGACTGGACTGGTGTGAGCATCGCCCGAGGGAGAGGACTGGCCCAGGGGAAGGAGGGCAGAGGAAGACGGCGAGGAAGGTCGTGCTTCTATGAACCTGATCTGGATCCTTGACCTCCCACCTAAACTTCATGTCGGGATGAGTAAGATCTCACTCCTTCGCTTTTTTTTCCCTTTCCTCTTATACCACTATGGCTGCGCGATTTCCGATCAAGAGCTTCGATGTGAACATAAAACTAATAATTCAGAAGTTTAGATGCCGTGACATTTTGATAATATCGCATTTCAATACCGAATTTAAACAAATTTAACTGATGAACTTTAATACACACAGGAACTGTAATAGTAAAATCTTTTCTATCTCATATACGATTCCATGTTAACTCGAGTTAAAAGTTGAAACATGTCTACACTTCTGGCATTGTCCTAATTGTTATAATGGTCAAGCAAGATTGATTGATTGGTCAATAAAAATGATTTGCTCTTGAGCCCGAGAAATAATTTTGTGTAAGAGGACGTATGATAAAACATAAACGATAACTTCTGCATGGGCGGTCTTTCATGGTATTTTGGGGACTCTACCCTTACATATGTACTATGTAATTTGACACGTGTCCAAGCACTTCGATATCCACACTCCTCTCAATTGCAAATGTCAAGAATACCGCCGAGCAAATATTTACAATCTGAATTTGGCGAAAAAGCATTGCAATAATCTCGTACATCACGTTTCCTACTATTTTGCAATATTTTCATTTCTCGACTACAATTATATTACTTGTGCAGCTATCACTCTATCATTCACGTCACACTTGCCTTCTTTTTATAGATCCCCGGCCGAGATGACCCATCATTTTCACCTCAGGAAGACTGGTCTTTCCCTTCTTCATAGCCATGAAATTTTTCTTTCACCAGTCGAACACATTCTACGTCCTCCAGTTGATTTTCACCATCTGCCATTCCAACCTTCATATTTTTCTCCTCCGTCCTCATTATTCCGTCTTCTTTTTTGCCCCCGAAGAGTCATTTTATTTTCTTTTTTACCAAAGGGAGGGGAGGAAACGGAGATGGGAAAAGAGGGTCGAGAGGTGGATCGAAAAAAAGGAAGGATATGAGAGAAGCCGACATATATTTTTTTCCCATCATAATAAAATGCTAGTGCAAGGTCACTGCTTGGGGGATTGGCCGGCTCAGAAATAGGAAGCGGAAAGGAGAAAGGAATACAGTTGGGCCTCACAAATCCCTATTCTTTGTCCCTTTCATTGTATGGAGCTATTTCACCTTTAATTAGGTGTCCCTCTCGTACCACTGCCAATTTTTGGATTTAGTCATAAGATGAAATGACTAGTAATTTTTTAATCAACGAACTTACAACTTCTGCGTAATTAATAAAGCATATGTCAGCTTGATGATGTACACGTATTTATGTCTCATTGCACGTAATATTAAAAAAATCAAACTTAGGTGTTGGTTGCATTGAATTTTTTTTCTTCTACCTTTATGCTTGTCTTTTTTTTTTCTCTAAACATCATTTAAGGCATAAAAATACCCCCATTATATGCCTAAAAATACATAGTATCGTTTGTATCATCTGCTTTCTATTAAATCATTTGTCAATGGGGGAGAAACGCTGCTGTCAACAAAATATGTGATGCTGAAATGATATGTGAATAAATATGCTGAAAATGATGTGTGAAAAACTATTATGAATACCCATTATATGTTACAGAAATTAGTAGATAACTACTGTGAATGTCCTTTTCGCGTATTCGTAGAGAGTAACAATATGGGTTAGTTTGAAATTTCACGGTCTTAAACCTACTTCTATCGACTTGTATAGGCCTATTTTGAAGTAAGGTTTAATGACTTCAGCTAGGCTCTTCTGATTCAGAGGATTTATTCTGTAACTGAGGTCCTATTTCTTTCTTTATTTCGAAGCTGCTTTCCATTTCTTTAGAATGCAGTAATATTTCACTCATGAGCTCTATGTGAGACTTGGTTTTTTGCGCTAACAATTTTTGTGCATGTTATGTACAACATATTTTAGTTCAAAGAGGTTTTTATATCTGTAATGAATTTTGCTCTTTTCGGCCTTCCTACAATGCACGTTTTGATACTTTCATCTGTATTTCCCCTAGTCAATCCATAAGAATTTACGGTTATCTTCTAAATATGTATAACAACTCAATTTTAGAAGCACCTAAGTATTGGGGCAAAATCCATTTCATTTTTACTCGACATTCATGTCATTATATTCAGAGGTATCTTTGTCTTTCCGTATCTAGTGAAACCTTCATGGAAAACCTTGTTGGCTGGTCATTCATCAATAAGTCCACTCTAATTATCAATATCCATAGTTTGCACATTGAGTGGTTGATCTTGGATATGCCATAATTAAAAAATTGTTCCTCAGGAGACGTATTTCTGTTTAAACTCAAAAGGTTTATCTACATTCGTACGCCATTTTTAACCTAAATTTTCAGTAACTAAATTAGGAAATTTTCATCTTGTTGTTGACACATTGAAAATATTGTTCAAAGAAAACTTCTGTTTTCAATGATATTTTGCACATCATGATTTAATTTTTAATTATGATACACTTTAAAAATGCAGAAGATGATATTGGTAGAAAAGTACAAATTTTTTACATATTTCTTGATATGGTGTAAGTAGTTATGCCATGATTCAAACATTTCAAGCGCTATCAAGTGTTAAATGATATAGTCAATAAAATTAACGATATCATTTAATATTACGACCTTATGCTCAAAAACTCATCCATCTTTCGTTATTCGCTATGCAGTTTTTTTCCCACAAATTAAATGAAGAAAAGTAATTTTTCTGATAAATAGTTGAGGTACCTCAAATACTTCGTGGATTATCACCCATCGATAGGTCTTTATATTTCAATTGTAACTCTCAAAAATATTCAATTTAGAAGGGTACCGCATTTGCAGAAATTGCAATTTAAATTAAATCGCTTGCCGAATGACCACACACTTAATTAGACGGACTTAGGAGAATGGACTTAAGTCAGCGCTTTAACCATTAGATTGAATAATCTCTCTAGATCAACACGAAGTCAGGTCTATATTTCATTAAATTGGAAGCGAAATGTCGACGCGATTTTACCCGCAGAGGAAAACCAGTCAAAGGGAAATGGCGGGACTGGAGAGTAGCAGATAAATTCCCTCGCTTTTCGTGCTTTGGCACGGACATGAACACGGGATGGGGGAAAAGGAACTCTATGGAAACCGCATGGATAAAAAACATGAACACGCAACGAAGCTCTCCCCCATCCGTAGCCGTGTGGCGAAAATGACGACGCTTCATTGCCTTTCATTACGGACGAGTTCATACACGCTCTTCACGCAATGGGTGTGGCGTTTGAAGTCGATTGCCTTCAATATTTTGCTAATGTTCTCTACTGACAATGCTGTGTCTGCTAACCGACGCAATAACTTCCTGAGGGAAGTCTGGTAAAAGACTTCGTTTCACAGTTTATTATGAACGTTGAATCAGTGCAGTTCTTACCATATATGCTTGCATTTTATAGGTAAAAGTCAGCATTTTGGTTGTAGATGTTCACGTAAAGTTAAACTTTTCTGCGTAAGCTCTAAAAATTTGCGAAATTTTAAAATCTAAAAATTCCTTTTCACATCCTATAGATTAGCAAAATTATTATATCATAGCCCAGAGTATTGAAAGAAACGGAAAAACATATAAAAATAAGCTCATTTTATGCATTAAATAGTTTGGTTTTATAATGAGTTTCAAAAATGTGTATTCTAAATAAAAGTTCAATAATTCCATTTTAATCGAGTAAACACAGTTAACTGCCGGAAGTGGTAGTAATTTATGTTATGATAAACATTTTGGAATAACTCCAATCATGCATTTAAGTGACGAATATTTACTTCTCCTAAACTTAGCCTTCTTTATGCAGTAATCTGGCAAAACTAGCTGACTTCGCATACCTGTGCGACTGACAATCTTAGCTGCTCACTATGACTTCGCAGATGGTGACTACGAGGAATTATGAATTCCCTGCTTAAAAAGGAAAGAAAGGAGATTCGTAATCCGATGCTTGACAATAAATTTCGAGTGAAAACTCGTATGAAATTTTTCCGTTTATTGCCATATAACCTTTCATGTGAGTTTGAACAATTTTCATATGCCAGAAGAGATACGTAACATAAGCCTATTTATAACAATTAAGTTATTCTTGCACACATTTTTCTATTGTTGCTCATTACTTATTCTGCTATACATGTACACTTTTCTATGGTTTTATTTGATGAATAAAATATCTCGTATGTTAGTTCTCTGAAATGAATCCTTTGGAAACGGGTCCTTGGCATCTGAAGTCGGGAATACCATATTTCAAGCACCAAATAAGGCTTATTTCACTAATTACCTTTAAATGGCTTGATTTGAGAAAAACCTTAAATGTGCAGGAAAATCAGAGCCAGTAAACGAAAGTGATATTCATTCACTACATCTAATATTTTTTCTAGAGTATGTAGTAGTTGATAAAATAAGACAGTTTCTAGCGTAAATTGGTGGAAAAACTTCATATTGACATGGAGAAGCCAAGTTGTTTAATTTTCACATGTTAATATGTAGTAGTTATTTAATTTTTAGGAAAAATTTTATTAGATTCGTAATAATACTCCAAATCTTTAGATGCACATTAGGAAATGCTAATGTATGAAATTTACCATTTTATTTTTGCCAATTACACAAAGATTCATCCAAGAAGAAGGTAGAAAAGGTAATTTTTATCTACATACATTCAAATCAGTTAATGCTTGGCGGACATTAAAATAAAACATTTCTCTATTACCAAAATTAGATTTAGGAATGAAAGAATTAACTCTATTTATGAGGATTTTCTACTCGACGAAGCAATCTCGTACTTGGCATCAGATTTCTAATAAACCTCTGTTGAGGACCAGAATTATAGAAAGAATTCGGAACATTTAAATTTTCTTCTCACACTCAAAGACTACTAGTGGACCCTAGACATCTGAATTAATGTGTATAATAAAATAAAAAAAACTGAGCAGGATTCGCATTTCAGAAACAGAAGACATTCAGACGATTTCTAAGCCATATTGCGACAGAGGATTCTGTCAAACCAGAAATTCGAGTAAAGAATCTCTGTTGTCAAAGCCGCCATTTTGATGTTGAAAAAATAAATCAAAAGTATAGTAAATTAAACTCTGAGCGGAACAACGACATGCAATTTTGCGTCAGAAAAGTGAAATTGGTGGCAAGAGGTAGCGAATGAAGATCGATGTCAACTGGAAGGATGATTCTTCAGAAGAAAGGCGGATATACTCGTAAATGGAGAAGAGAATAGTATGAATAGGCCAGTATATTAAAATCTCAATTATATTGTGATTTCACAATTATAATGATTTAAAAAAGAGCTATTAAATTGATACAAAATGTAAAGCCGCTTTGCTTAAGAAATGTGTGATTAATCTAATGTAAGGTACGAGTATTATAATCGGAAATCTATGGCACGTAATCCGGCAGAGTATGGAGGGATGGTAGCTGGAGGTTCAAATAAATTGTTGATTACTGGCGAATAGGTTGGCCTAACTGTTAGATGCAAAAAAAATGCTAATTAAAAATAAAATTTTCGTTAATAAAAAAAGAATGGCTTTCTCCCATAGAATGGTACGTTTCCATCGAAATATGAATGCTCATGTACTTGGAACGTCTATCATTGCCCAGATACAGAAAAATGATATAAGTTGTTTTACCATTTCATGAATCCTCGTAAGACACTGCTTGACTATATAGTAGGCGTTGGTTTAATAACAGGTATAAATAAAACCATAAACACAGTAATCAGTGATTGTAGGTGATGTTAGAGCTCACCCATGTACCAAGCCAGACGGCGTTTGAATATTCACACATCAGGGTAGGGGGGCCAGTTCCTTTCCCTGTGCCGGTTATGGATTCCCAGGAAGATCTGGTACCCGAAAAATCAACTAGCTTGGGTGGAGCTGCAGGTGCCCAAAGTGCCTTGCCCGGGAATCGAACCCGGGACCCTCCGGTCAGTAGTCCAACGCTCTACCCACTAGACCACCGCGACCCGCAATAACAGGTATATATTATCAAAAATTTGGATTGGTTATAGTTTTTAATAAACACATAAAATATTTCAAATAATGATCAATATAGGTACATGCACAACCGTGTCTATATCTCAACTTCCTCTCTATGTACGTGGGACTAGCGTCTGATAATCTGAAGAGCAACAAAATAAAAAGTAAAGAAAATAATGATAGAATACTAGGTAACTTTGAACAACAGGAAATTTTTTCACGAGGTTGTTTGTTTGAGGTTATTATGAAACCTTAAGGTGATGATACTGATTCCATTGGAATCAAAAATTGGATGCTAAATCAACAATTCCATGGAAAGTAGCTCAAAGTAGAATCTTCACCCTTCAGGGAATTGAACTGCAAAGTAAGTCAGGCATGTATTATCTGACCGGCAACCCATAAGTATACCTCAGCCGCCTTTCTTTAAGGATCACAAGATTTTATGGTCTTGGTCATTGATTATGAAAATTTCTAACGGTCCTAACTGAGAACGTTATTTACAACCTTACTAATGAAAAAGCATACACTCTTTTTAATAATAAAAGCTCCTAAACGTGTGCTATCTTTTGAAACTAAAGGAGGAAGTTAAAATGATATTTAAAAAGAATATCATGCTATTCATCGTAGCTTCACTTCATTTGGTTAACATTGTGGATATGACGTTTTTGGCAAAGATAATGATGCTGAATCGAATTTTCGCTTAGTATAATGTAAGGCAAGGTAATAATATATATACATAATGTATGAAAAGGTAACTATCCAGCGAAAAGCATTAATTAAAGGAACCACCCTTGAATTCTAAATTATTTTTATAAACCCGATTTTACTTAGTCGATTACCATATCCCTTCACAGTTTTCATGCATACCTTCAAAACGTCTCCAGTAGTTCATTTTCATAAATATTTCTCATTTCCATGCCTAACAATTCATTACTCCATCTTTATTATACTGCTCATACCGATGCTTTGGTTGCTGGCTTCGATGAATAACCCTTTCCAAACATATATACCCTTGAGGAGGTTTTAAATCCCTAAACTATAGACTTTAAATTAACACCATTAGAAATACTAAATATATGAACTAGAAAGGACATGTCTTGAGTAAATCTAAAGAAAAATAAGTTGGAAAAGACTAAAAAAAGGAGATGAGGGATCGGATTGCCCAAAAAGGTACTAAGGTCAAAGGGTTTCCCACAAGCCAACTGAAGGAGATTCGGCGTAGGGAAGATAACGGCCGTGAGCCTAGGGGAGCAGATTGTAAAAAAGTGATAAAAACAGAGGTTGTGCATAGATTCAAAATTGGTGGGAGGGCTTGGATATGGAAGAAGTAAAGGGAAAGGCGAAAATGCTTTGGAATGGCTGAGATTTTGGTAGAAGAATGAGAGAGGAAAGCTGCTTTTTGGTTGAAGGGGAGAGAGGGTGAAGAAACAGAAAGTGGAACTTGGGTGGGGGGGGCTGGAGGGAAATTGGAGGGATGGTTAATTTAAAGGAGAAGTTGTTTAGGGAAACCTACAATTGAAGGTTTCAGGTGGTTTACTCAATGGAGAAGTGAAATGAGGTGATTGAGGTGAAACGGGACCATTGAATAAAACGAAAATATTTGGACATAACCGTGAAAATGTTGAACTTGCGATGACTTCGGGAATAGTCAGATAGTTGCGCAGCATAAATTAATGAAATGAAGCCATAGTTTTTAAGGACTTCGACTTAAAGACTTAGACTTAAAGAAACATCGAATGAAAGAAATTGAGAATTTGATTGCAAGTATTTTGTTTTGGCGTACTCTCACTTTTCTACCAAAAAAATGCGCTCCGATAATGACACACAACGGCAGTGCTGACCAAGGCAAAGGAGAATTATCGATGATTGATCTTCCACGCTGTTTTCCTCTTTGAGGACTTTTACTTACACACTACTCTGGTAAACAGAAATATTAGGTTGGGGGTTCAATCAAAGGTTGATGCATACGAGGAATGAATCAAGAAAAATACTAAACAAATGATGGATATTATAACCATTGTTATTGAAAAACCTCGATATCAAATTTAATACTTACTCGAATTTGGATTACATTCAATATGCCATGGTAAACAGGTAGGATTTAAGAAAGATAGAGTGAATATACGATGGGCAGAGGGGGGCAGACGTAGAAAGAAATGAGTATTTTATATATATATATTTTCATAGCTATTCTAGACTTCGCAGTCCCTCGAATAGATGCGTTGGATGGAAAAGACATTAGGCCAGGAAGTTTATATTATGAAAGTAAACATGAAGCAGCGATGATAGCTTAATAAGTGACGCAGTAATATAGCTTAGGTCCAGACTTACAAGATGGCGAGATATAAATAACATTAAGGGAATTAAAATGAAATAAGGACATAGGGCTGAAAAACATTCCCACGGAACCACTAAAAGGTTTAGGAAAATGTGGAAAGATGTATTTTCATGGACATTCATGTAATTTCTAGTATTTTAAGGGAGCGATTTTGCCGGAAGTGTTCGTCAGATCAGTGTTAGTTTCGATTCCAAAAAAGGGAATGGCAGTCATATATAAAGACCATGAATCAATAAGTTTTATTTCGCACTAAGCAGAAGTTATTGTTAGGGCCTCAATTAGGGGATTGAGAGCAGAGTGAATGGTTACATAGCGCATGAACAAATTAGGGGGTCTGGAATGGGAGAGGGACACGTTATTTCTAGGTAATGTGGTTACTAAGAGAGAGGAACATAAAATGTAATCAGGACGGAATGCCTGTTTTGTAGATTTCAAAAATGCGTTTGATAGGGTGAATTGGTAAAACTAATACATCTCTTTATAAATGTGCATGCCTACGTGTCTACATATGTATTTCGGGATTGCCTCCCTAGTGGCTTATCCCAATGCGGTTGTTTTCGACCAGCGAATGTACCTGATGTTAGCTGATTAACCTTTCAGCATTTTAAATAGTCAATTAACTAATTTTTTCAAATATTTTTAGTCATCTCGTCGTCTTGCCTTAGGTAGTGGTTGGTCGGTGTCCTCTTCTGTAATTGCCCTTGGTCTTTTATGAACATCCCATTTCTTGATTACTGTATCTTTTCCAATATTTCAGAGTATTTCTTCATCTTTACTTTCATGTTTTTTGTAGAATTTGATTGCGTTATTTTTAATGTATTTTTCAATTTCTACAGTTCCGGCCGTTGAATACAGATCCTTCACTGAGTAGTTATATGGCAAAAGAAGGATCGTTTTTAGAGTTTTCCTTTCAAATTGATTAATATTTGATTTTTCTGTTCCATTTGCCAGTCCTGCCCATGCCGTGCTTGCGTATGTGACAATGGATCTTATGCATGCTGTATATATTTTTAGTTTTAATGTCCTGTCTAAACTTTCTGTTCTAAGCAGGTATGAGAGGCCTGCTCTGCTACCAGCTGCTTTGAGAATTGTTTTTCTTATGTGTGGAGCGAAGTGCAACAAGGTGTCTAAGGTAACTTCTAGGTAGAGCGCCGTGTCTTTCCATTGGATTGGATTTCCTTCGATTTTTAAGGGTTGTGTATAGTCAATGGTTCTTCGGGAGAATATTACTGCTTGCGTCTTGACTGGATTTAAGTCGATTCTCCACTCTCTATACCATTACCACCAGCTTGTTTACTGCGTCTTGTAGATATTTTGCCGCGTATTGTAGCTGGACGCTTCGGCAGATAATGGCTGCATCATCGGCATAGAGAGCTAACATGGTATTCCCATTTTCCCCTATATTAGGGACATCTGCCGTAAATATATGAAAGAGGAACGGACCATGAACTGATCTCTGTGGAACTCTCACAGAGATCATTCCTTCCCTACTTAGGGCGTTGTCCCACCTTACTCGAAAGGTGTGGTCACTAATATATGACTTTATGAGTTTTATCTGCCAACAGGTGAAACCCATCACAGACATCTTTCTCAGTAGTCCTTTATGCCACACTCTGTCGAACGCTTTAGATATGTCCAGGAAGGCCGCAACAGGATATGCTTTTCTATTGAAGCTGTCTGCGATGAATTCCACAACTCTATGTAATTGTTACTCCGTTCCTCTCCCTTCCCGAAAGCCAAATTATTCTGGTGGGATGATTCCCTTATCTTTCGTTGTTTGTTGAAATAGCGGAAGGATTAATTTTTCTAAAATTTTTCCAATTCGGAGAGTAAAGATATTGGTCTATATTTTTCAGCAGTAAGTGGTCCCTTGCCGCATTTTGGGATACACACTACTACTGATTTTTTCCATGGACTAGGGAAATGGCCTAGTCTAATAGATGCATTCCCTATTTCCAATATTATAGAGTCCTGCAGCTCTGGGAAGGCGTTTGAGGATCTCGTTTGGTATTCGATCATTTCCAGTGGCTTTTCGGAGTTGCAGTTTTTTCAGTACTGCCGCTACCTCGTCTATTTCAATTTATGGAAATTCGTCGTCTTTTCTGTTATCTTCAGCATTATCTTCTCCTTCGTCATCCAATCCATGAGGGGTTGTAAATACTGTTTCTAAATATGCTGCCATGTGATCAGCTTTCTTTTCGGCAGTAGTCAATTTCTTGTTTGGCGCTTTCAAAATAGTTATCTTTTCTCTACCTGAGTTTCGGGTTCATTCTTCTCTGACCATTTTCCAAATACTACCATCCTGCATATTTAGTGAGACCAGTTTGTCTTCCCACCTTTTTCTCCTAAGCTCTCTTATGTCGTCACGCACATTGTGTTTCAATGTTTAGTATTCTCGTCTCAGATTATTGGTTCCAATGCGCATGTATCGTTTTCTGAGACGATTCCTCTCGCTAATCTTTTGAATTATTTCTGGTGGTAGAGAAAGGAAGTCTGGATTCCTCTTAGTCCCACGAGGAATCGCGTCTTCTATGCCTTTCTTAATGACAGAGGTTATAGTTTCCGCCATTGCGTCAAGCTCGGTGGGAGTATTTGGTTTTCTAATTTTGACTGGAAGTAAGTCGGCAACTCTTTTATGGGAAAGCTCCCAATTTGCTTTCCCGTAAATGAGTCTGTCAGTAGTTGGAACTGGCATTACTGGCCCTTTTCCTAATTGAAGGATGACAGGTAGATGGTCGCTGGGTAATGAGATGATTGTAGTTGCTTTTGCTCTTAACGTGAGACCGTGAAGAATGGCAATATCTATGACATCTCCCACTCCGTTCTTCATCAGTCTCGTGCTGCTATTTGGAGGTACTATTCTTGCCTTGTTGTCACATGTCCAGGATCTTAGCGTCTTTCCCCTACTATTCTCAGTCCTACAATTCCATTGGGGACTTTTAGCGTTAAAGTCTCCCGCTGCAACTGTAGGTCCTCCCAAAAATATTTTCCTAAGGTCATCTGTATGTAATGTCTTTGAGGGCGGGAGGTAACAGCTATATATCTTACAGCCCACCACTTTTATCCCTACTGATTCTATGGTCTTGGTTTCGAGTGGTTCGCTAGGGTTGTATTGAATTCCCTCTCTAATCATTATGGCGACACCACCACCTTTCTTGCCGTTGTCATCACGATCTTTTCTAATAATAGTCGAATTATGAATGTTTATGTTTTCCTTTGGAGCGAAATGCGTTTCGCTTAGCAGGCAGATATTGCATTTCTTGCTGTCTAGAAAATGTAGCAATTCGTCAATTTTCCCTATAAAACCACCATTTGCATTCCAAATGGTCACCGTCATTGAAGTACTTCGTATTGGTGTGTTATCCATTATGGGTTCGCGGGTAAGAGCCTCATTAATAGTGTTGTGATGGCGGACATTTGTGTCTGCATCATCCGGACTAACTCTGTTAAAGCCGCCATCATTGCTCTTAGCTCTTCGTTCCCTTTTTCTGGTTGCTGTTTAATATGATCAATGTTTTTTCCCCCTGTATTTGAGGGAATCGTCGTCTCGAATTCCGCTGCAATAGGTCTTTCTCTTTGTGTGTTTTCCGTTGCGGCTCTTGGAGTTCTATTCCATGCGTTCACTATTGGTAAGTTGGCATAAGTTGGTATTTATAAGTTGGCAGGACCTTTGGTGTCTTAGCATTTTGGAAGGCTTTGACTTTTTCTTGTCTAAGGGGACAAGCATTCGCAAATGACACATGATCTCCTCCACAGTTACAGCGAGTAGCTTTGTCTTCCCTTGTTTTAGTACAATCTCGCCCTTCATGTGGTCCTGCGCATTTATATCATCTAGGTGCAGCTGTGCATCCCTTAGAGCCGTGACCATATCTATTGCATCGATAACACATTTGGGGAGTGTCATATCGGTAAACTTTTAGTCTAGCTTGATAATGGCAGATGGAGTGTATTTCGCCGATCCTACTAGCTTTAAAGCCGTTCCCCATTTGTATCGTGACGGTATATATGTCGTCCCTTTTGCCAAGGGGCAGCGCTTTCAGGGCAGGTATTCCCTCTTCTTTTAGGTTTTCTACAATGTAGTCAACGTCCATTTTGGGGCTAAGTCCGTGTATAACATATTTCCGTACTTTATTTTCTTTCTTTGCCCAAGTGGAATATTGGGCACCTGACTTATCCAGGAATTCTTTAATTATCAGGTAGTCGGCCTCGTTTGTTAATTGAAGGCGACAGCCTTCCTTCCCTTTCCGCAGATAGAACATCTGGTCCCTGGCCTGGTCCTTGATTGCCTTAACAAAGGCTGCTTGGTCTTTCACTTCATAAATAATTATAGGTGGTAGACGTTTCCCTTTCTTTGGTGCACCTGGTGAATTGTTTTCGGGCAATCTTCTGACGCCATCATGACATTGTCTTATCAATGGATCGTACCGATTGTTAATTTCTATCGTATTTGGCGAAGTCTGGGCAGTGTTGCTCCTTTTTCGTTTTTTGCTCTCTTCAACGGTAATGAATATTCCTCCCTCCTCCGTGTTGGTTTGTACATGCGTATATATACACACACACATATATATATATATAAATATATATATATATATATATATATATATATATATAAAGAGTGGGTCGCCGTAGTCCAGGGGATAGAGCGTTGGACTACTGACCGGAGGGTTTGATTCCCGGGCAAGGCACTCTGGGCACCTGCAGCTCTACCCAAGTTAAGTGATTTTTCTGGTACCAGATCTTCCTGGTAAACCATAACCGACACAGGGAAAGGAATTGGCCCCCCTACCCTGGTGTATCAATTTCACACCCCGTCGGGCTTAGTACTGGATGAACTCTACAATCACCTAACCGACCATCGGGTTGAATACTGTGTTTATAGAGATTTAGTGTTCAGAGAGATAGAGGGGTACCTAGGTTTTCTCTACTGCTACAGTACAATCGCATATAATTATTGTAATAATTGCCCTTTACTTTATAAATAAATTTGTAAAAATTGAATCAGTTACGTGACACAACAGAGAAGAGATTATAAAGTTCTTTGCTTTAATATTAGACATTTTTGAAAAATATTGTTTGAGATCCATAAGCGTCATAAGTATGACTTGAATTGTGGAGAGACTAATTCTGCTAAAACATTTTGCGCTGTATCTACCTGACATGGTTGTTTGTTTCTTTCGTTTAGACTTGGTGTTTTAAAATGTGTAAGAATAGTAATTATCTACATCGAAAAGTTTTTAATTGTGGGACCGCTTAAATTCAAAAGATCGAATGCATGAACAATGCAATTTGTCATTGTATTCAATTCCAAATTTTATTAAGTGAAACAATGAGTTCAATTTCCAACAGCAAATGTATTTCGTTACATTTTATCTGAAACATCGACGTTGGCTTCGTAAGAGTAATAGAATGTTAAGAGCTTCCAGGCATGAAGGCTGGCGTACATGTTACAAGGTATTATTGATAACCATTTAAGCCAACCAAAGTTGGATTGTTTTTACAAATTTATACATATGGGTTTATATCAGTAAGTTTTCTTATTTGATTAAATTATCCAGAAACAATATTGCAATGTCATTCTTTGACACTGACACGGTAGGACTGAAAGCTTCTCCGTTTAACCTTTATAACACGTTCGCCACTGCTCAGACCCCTCCGTCTATCAAGCCAATCAATTCGTCAGGACCTATCTATCTCCTTAAGGTACATATTACCGTTAAGAAAAATGGATACGATTTGAGGTGGACGATGAACCAACCCAGAAAGTAACCCTCCACGATGTTCGCCGTGTACACAAAGATGGAGTCTCTCGTTTTTGTGCGAGCCCTTTCTTGTATGTGTGTTAAAATGTGTGCGCGCGCACTCATGTGTGACATGAGCGTGGCGAGTTAGTGGGCCACACGCCGCCATGGGCATTTACTACCATCATTTACTACGGCCGCCGACGGTCTACACGGACTCCGGGACCACCACGCCCACTGTGTCAACTAAACCGACGTCGGTGTAGTGGCGAATATATATTATGTTCCTGCCTTCCTCTCTCCCTGCCGTCCCTCTTTACCCCCACCTTCCTGCCTTAATATTCCCCTTGATCCGCGGCTCTCCTATTTCGCCATTCATCTCATCCCCCATTACTTTTCCTCCACCTCCGTGCCCCGCCCCCATTCTCCGCTTACACCCACCTCACTACGTCGGCAGTCCGCAGGTTACGCTCTGGCCGGTCTACCGTCGGGGGTGTCCAGGAGCAGTGGACAAACAGTTTAGCCACTAACGACATTCCTTGGTGCCTGACAAACAACCACAACCCGGACCCACCCCCTCTTCTCCAAATCCCCCATACTCCTCGCCGATCCCGCTAAATTATAAATGCCCACCGCTTCCAGCATCGCGGGCTCCCGTCCGCCGCGACGCTGAAAACTGATGGAAGGACAATTTAACACACAAAAGTCCCCCTGTTAAAGGCGTTGGAATTGGTCTTGTCGTAGGCACCCTTTGCTTCATGCAATATTGGGGATAATGCTAATTATGCCCAATCCTTTACTTTAGCGTTCGTGCACGGCTTAGCTATCACTGTTTAATCGTTGACCTTGGAATTTTCAAAAGGGGAAAAGGAAATACTCTATAAGCAGGAACATTAAGAAAAGCCAGATACTTTAATTAATGATGAAGTGTTAATAAAGGGTAAAAAAAATTTATCATTACTAAAAATAAATGTTATATTTTTTACACATTTGTCCGATACTCTAGTGTAATATTTGAATGTATTTTTTGGTAAATCCATGATATTTATTTTGAAGCTAGGGTGCTCAAGATGAGAACATAAGATGATATATATAATTTCTATTTCTATGTGCGAAAATTATATATATATATATATATATATATATATATATATATATATATATATATATATATATATATATATATATATATATATATATATATATATATATATATATATATATATATATATAGCTTAAACAGTAACACACAGCACGAGAACACATAAAAAGAACACTCACAATAATATCTTGATAATTTCGAGGAATCGAGCTCCGTCTTCTTCGGAAGATAAGGTATGACTGTATATATATGTATAAAGATATGTATATATGTATATATATAATAACTGTAATTACTATATATATATATATATATATATATATATATATATATATATGTACGTCTCCATTAGTTATAATTGTAATACATTCGTCGCCGGAGCATTATTATTGTTAAAGGTTCATGTTCAACTTCTCTTAATCGTTCATTACAAAATTTTCTTTTTTACCATATAAAATACAAAATGAGATACCAAATACAAATCATCAGTGTTTAACATAAATTTTTAAATTTTCTTAACGTGACCCATGGAAGGTGATAGACTATCGTAAATATCAATGTTTACATTCCATTTTATCATCGGTATGAGCCAATCTTCGTGCGGCTCATATGTGCACAAACTTTAGGGTACTATTAAAAATACTTCTCACGGATATAGGGTATCGAATACTTTTCCTCATTCAGCTTGGAGAGGTTTCCTCTGACTGAAATTCAACCCCTGAAAAAGAGAAAAATGTGGAAGTTAATTATGTATATATATATATGTGTGTGTGTGCGTGTGTGCGTGCGTGTGTGCGTGTGTATGTACACAAATATACAAATACTGTGAGTAATATTAGGAGTACAACTGTTTCTTTTGAGGAAAACGGAACTAAATTCCGTCGAAATTATTAAGAAATAACGTTTCAGTGTTCTTTTTATATATGCCTAAATTGTTTGTTTATGTGTGTGTGTATATATATATACACATTTTTTTTATTTATATAATATAAATATATATTCATTCAAATATAGAAATAGATATAAGGAAAGGGGATAGGAAAACACGAACACTACTCATATTGTAGGTTGTTTAAGCTTTCGGCCTACTCCGAGTCCATCTTGTCCGGATTCCATTCCCGAGCAAGCCTCTCTAGGCACATGCAGAGCCACTAAAGCTATGTGATTTTTCGTGTACCAGATCTTTCTGGAAAACCATAACCTGTACAGAGAAAGGAACTAGGCCCTCTAACTTCATATGTAAATTTCACACGTCATAGGGCTTAGTACTAGTTAGTGAACTCTATTATACCCTACCAAACCGACCTTCTAAAACAAAGGTTATGCGATTTTCCAGAAAGGAAAAGGTTAAGCTAAACGTTAAAATAGGAGGGCAAAAACTAGAGCAAATAGAATAGTATACGTATCTCGAAAGTGTTTTCGATTAATTTAGTCAAAGTAGTAGGGACGTAAGGAGAAGAATTACGCTAGGCAAAGAAGCTTTCACAAGAAGGAGAGAGTTGATGACAGGGACGTTGAGTAAGGATGTTAAGAGAAGACTCATTAAAACTTTGATATGGAGCGTAGTATTTACGCGGAAACGTAGTCAATGAAAGATGATGATAGAAGTAGATTGAAGGCTTTCGAAATGTGGGTGTTTAGAAGAATAGAGAAGGTGAAATGGTCCGAAAGGAAACAAATGAAGAAGTCCTGGGTATACTGGGCGAGGAGAGGGATTTGTTGGGAGAAATCCTATGGAGGCAGGGAAAATGGATTAAGGACGTATTGGTCGGCAGTGAGATGTTGTAGACTGTAATTGAGGAGAGAATGTTACGTAAACGAGGAAAGGGCAGGAACAGGATACAATTGTTGGACGGGATGAAGAGAGGAAGGATGTACACAGAGATGGAGAGAGACTTCAGGTAGACTAGGTTCCTGGATTGTTCTTTATTAGAAGTCACAAAATATTTAAGTATTTGGTTGTTGTGTCCATCCATAACCTACCTTGACCGGTCGATTACTTAATAATAATAATAAACCTGTATATATGAGTATTTTTTTGTTCTAATATGCATTTTCCCGTGCAGACAAACATTCACAAATATACACGCATACGTACCTATTAACACCATGTAATAATTGGTAATGGGCCAATAGTAGCAATTGTCAACTACATAAAATTATTAAGTTTAACCACGACCGGTTTTGATATTGTAGATCAGAGCAGTTACGATCTAGCGCATCAAAACCAGTCGTAGTTTAAATAAATATCTAGTGGGAAATTCCTACTATTTGTTTATTATTATGTTTGAATTTCACCACATCACGCCTGAAACTGCGCAATTTGTTCGTAATAATTTGTGTCAATAAATACTGGTGTTTGTGTAAAATATTACGGTTCTTGTGTTTCATTTGATTATTTTTACGCAATGTGAGAGGTTTATCGAGTACTTGAATTTTCTGGTGACGTTGTCAGTCTCTCATTTTTTATTCTGGTAGTTGAATCAACCAATTTAATTTGGGGTCATAATCTGTTTACTGTACACATGGTATTGTTCGCAATTATTACATTAATCTGACCTTGCTCACGACTGAAGAAAAGAAGATTGAGAAAAAAATTGAAAACAAAAACCATTATTTAAGTAACTGTAAGCCGAGTTCTAAATATTTTTATCTCTTTCCTGATCTATGAGTATATTTTTCCAAATATTTATAATCATTAAAACGTTAAAGCATATTGAATTAAATGCAATGCTCATTTTTGTTGACATGTATAAATTCATTTTCATGGGTCATATCATAATTTGTGTTCCGACCGAATGGTTATCGTGAAGATTCGGCTGTGTCTTTTGTATGCTTCATCGCCTTCGTTCTTCACCACCAAAATACGAATACTCGTTTCTTTCCCCTTATACGCTCCCGCCATCCTAAACCAATACCTCCATCCCTCATCCTCTCTTTCCTTGGCCCTCCTAACCAAGTTTTGCATTTTCCTCGGATGTATCCTCGCAACTTTGCCTCTCTTCTCACAGAAGTGTCATCACATGACTAACTTTAACCGCCTCGTCTCTCTTTCCTCTCCACCTTCTCCCTTCACATTGAAAACCATCTGTTACCCTCCCATCTCCAATCCTTCCTCCCCTACCCTTCTCAATGTTCAACCCTCACGATCCTTTTTCCTCCCCTTTTCTCATCAAAACACTCCTCCTCTCACTCTTTTCATTTCCCCCTCCTTGAATCTCTTCCCATCTCATTTGAGCAGTCACAGCCAAAATCAAAAGCGGCTTTTTACCCAGACTTCAAAGAGAGGTGATAGTGAGGAAGGGAGAATTGGAAATGGACTGCGGAGGTAGGCAGCGTGTCCGTGTGAGGGAGTAGAAGGTAGGAGGTAGGTAAGAAGAGGTAAGGGAGGGATGGTGATATGACGTGAGGTGAAGTGGCAGTAGGGAGTATTTCTGCAAAGGGATAACCGAAGAAACTGGAAAGGATATCATCATTGAGTTTTAATTTCCCTACTTTTCAAACACCAATTCCGAGGTCCTTATCGAACAAATTACATCCTTCCGTTTTCCCTATTTCATCTGAGTGGGCTAACGTTCCATTTCTCCCCATTACACCTCCTGTGTTGCAAGCAGATCTTTGAAAAAGAGGCTTTGAATTTTATGAGCAATGAGTTGCATTACCTCGCTGATCAAATTCCATTTATTTTTGTTTCAAATTTGGCATGGAAGGTATAAGGTGTCCCTTCCTTACTCCGTAGTACTTCTGACCACACAGCATAATGCTCTAAAATTGTTGATCCTCTTGCTCTTAGTATGAATTTACATTGCAAAAAACTGTTAGCGATATTAAATAAATTAAGTATACAATTGTAGGATTGTGAAAGATATCTTTCAAGAAGAGGCATTGGGAAAGAAAATTCGGATATGGTTTTAGAGAATAATTGAAAAAATATAGTGATTGGAATAGAATTAAAATAAAATTTACTTTAATATTAAAGAGGTACAATATCCAGAACGAGAATTTATCAAAATTATGACATAGATATTATGAAGTAATGGTTATTGAATAATATGAAAAACAGGTGATTATTTAAGATTCTGAACAGATAAAAGAAAAAAAAAGAGTATCGCATTTGAAGCGGAGGTAGAACGTATTTAGCTTCGTAAATTGCTTCTGTTTTATATAAATTGCTGGTTCAAAACTTATTTCCTTATTAAACCCAGGCATTGTGCAATTTATTTCATAGCTTCCTGAAACAGTATCGATGAATGAACAAATATCATTAATTACATTGAAGTTATTCCATAGCTAGTAGGACCGACGCTCTGCTATAGAATTCCCCACTCCTGTAAATTATTAAAATGTTTGTATAAAATAGACACGTATCAAGGCAAAATAAATGAATTTCACTAATAATGTTTCGCGTGGGCATTTTTGAAACCTGCATGACTCTTATTTTTATTACTTTTAGATTAATTTAAAGTTGTAATGCCTGTTTGAGGTAAAAATTCCTTTTTTATCTGAAATTAATATGATTTCCAAAAACTAAATTTGGATACGCAGAGTGACTGATCCATCCCAGTTTAACTCACTGGCTCATAAAGATCAAGAGCTGAATTTTGAAATGCGTAGACTAAAATCTCCTTTTTATTTATAAAGGACACCATTGCTTTATATGCAGTATCGAAAATATCCCACTAATTTTGAAAATGAATGAATGCTGTAGTTTACGATGGAAGATAAGAATATGAGTTATTGAAATCTACTTTTAATTGCAAAATAAGTACCTCAATTTATATGATATTTCTCCAAAATCACTTTGATGAAATCATCTTTTACACCTCATATCACCTACCTCTCAGTTATGTCGAAGCTTTCCCAACACCTTGGCTCATTTTATCGCGATCAAAAGACGCCTCCCTTTCTTTTGAGTCCTCATGAGTACCTTCCCGTCACTGGATTTTATCAGCTAAAGTATTTACCCACTACACGAAGTTTCTAAGGCAATTTTGTGTAACCTACTGATCAAATGAACCGCGTCTTTAATTCATTGACTTTCATACTGCAGTCATACACGTACATATTCGCTAAATATTTAGATTTGTATGAATTGGCATTCGTTCGCTGATGCTTTTTATGATATAAATAAAAAATTGGCTTTGCATTTATTAAAAATATTCTTTGTGCCCTGTGTGGATAATGTACGAACCTTTTAAAGGACCTTCCTTGTTTTCAAAAGTGCTCTTTTCTTTGTGCGTCTAACTGAGGCGCTAGCTACTAAATAACTGTAACTATAATTAGCATCGAATAAATCATGATATATACGTGATTTTCTATTGAATAGTCCTAATAATGGAATTGAATGTTTAAAACTAATTTTCACGCATCATTCAACTGACATTAACACTATTCATATCATATTTACGTTAGGACAACGGAAAAGAATCGAACACTTGTGCAATCAGAGCACTCCATATTCCCGTCCTCGGCGCAAAAATTACAGGAGCAAGCTCTATGCATGTTGATCTACTGGCTATCATGGACAAGTCTTTCTCAAACAACCATTGCCTTCTGACGCAACTATTAGTGTGCCCCAAGACCGCTCTCCTGACCTCCTTTAACGAGGACGATGGCAAGAGCATGTTGGAGTGCAATTTGTCTTGAACCTATTTAGGCTTGGCTATAACGGGATAACTTTGTCTAAATTCCAAGGAGTGTAACATTACCTATTTATTTCGCTATACTTATAGTTTTAGCTGTACGAAGTTTGATTCAAGTTTCCAGAAAAAAAATTTGAATTCCTGCTTCACTGACCAATTACACCAGAAGCACACCATAAATACACATTACCGAATGGCGTAAAAGTGGCATCATCTACTATTACGCATGAATCCTCGAGAAAGGACGAATGAGAAAGGTACGTGTATTTTCGTTAATGGTGCTTAATCAAGCATTCCTCTCGTATTGAATCCAAAGTTTACACTTTGTTGTTAGTTATTGGTTATTACTGCCAGGTCATCACTGTATTTCTATTCTATAAGAGTATATTACTTGATAGAAACATATTTAGAGACTTGCATTCTAAGTTCTCTAACCAGTAGCCATGTATGCTTCTCATTGCCTTATAAACTCACAATTGGATCCAAGTATTGGAACTCAAATAAATGAAAACTCCAATAAAAATATGACTAATATTCAAGTTCTTATTTCGGAAAAAATGTTAATAATGTCGATCAATAATTATAAATATTCATAAAAGTTTATGAAACAAGTATATATGCCGCATAAATATTTAAAGCTGGATGATTAAAAGTTATATTGCGTATGGAGGTAACGCACCTTGTTTATCGTAAATTGTCCTTATGTCCATTGTTAATCCTCATAGCATATTCCAAATGTAATTAGGTGCGTAATGCATGAGGTGGTGGAGGAGATCACGATATCTCCTTGACTATTTTAGTTTGTCAATCACCGCAGTCACGCGCGAGGTAAAATTCGAACTGAAATGAGCCTACCTCTGTTTGATTCACAATTGAGCAGGCGAGGGTGTATGTGCACATCTTCTACAGTCGATCAAAGGTTTATTATCTCATACAGGTATGGTGAAAGGAGACAGTGAAATAAATGGAAAATATGTAACATTCATATGTGCGCATAGTGCATACGGTCACGGTGATATCTTTACTATAATTAAATCATAATTCGTAGATATTACGAAGGAATAATAAGGATGCATAAGATGAAATGTTATTATTTACCTGATAAAAGACTAATATAAACCCATAAATAACCTAATAAGAGACCTTCAAAATATTTAACTTATTTACCATTGAACCACTTGTAAATCTCTTTTGTAATTGTCTACGCAAAACATATACAATATATTAAAATGTTTTTAAGCAATGTCATTCGAAACTATAATCGACCTTTCTAAAAATGTATAAATATAGGTAATCATTATTACCAGGATTAACCATTCACACAACCTTCTCCGCAGTGTAAAAACTCACTTTGCAATATTTGCAACAATAACAGGGTGATGTTTAATAAATATCTCTGGCGAGAAGTATTTATTATTTTGTTTTTTTTTTAATCATTTATCGTTCATTGTAAAGGTGCACCAAAAAGTAAAATATATGGACGTTTGACCTATTTGTTTGTAGAAGTAGTAGTATTTAAGGGAGCACCCGACAGATGGGGTAATTTCCCCATTTGGGATGGACAGGAAAAGGATGAAGGGTGGAGAGAAACCCGGCGTCGGCATTAGCCTACTCTTATCGTAAGGGGCCCGCAGTTTAATGTCCCTTCCAATGAACGGCGTACACACTCCAAGTGCCCTCCACAAAACACCTAGGGATCGAGAAACCACAGAAAACTATTAAACGCGTTGGAATTCGAACCCGGACAATCTCGGTGGAAAGCCAGTACGCTAGCTACCTCGCCATCTTGATAGCCCTATTTATTCATCCATTCACTTAAAAGAACCTTACATATGTTTAAGAACAGCGGCTATACAAAGCAAAATATTTTTCAGGCTCAACGTGCTAATTGATCACGAGGTAGCTTTTAAGTATCTTAAAGAAATCATGCAACATAGAATACAGAAGGAATCAAATAATTAAACGATTTTATTATTTATTGCTAATCAAGATGGTGTGGTAGCTTTAATCCACTGAATTATGGTCTAGATACAAGTTCACATGCATAAGTATGATGCCAGAATCTTTACCTTTCCTAACGTAATGAAATACTTTGTCCTGGATATAGCTTGAAAAATATTATCATTGACATTTGAACAAAATAAGGATAAAATATAAATTGGAAATGTAATAGATGAAATCAAATAATGATACACAATACATACTGATAAAATAATGTACACAAAAGGGTTACCAAAATTAATAAGCCGTTATCTGTTTACACTAACAATTAGTTTTAAATGCAACGAATTAATGTATACAAGTCCAAAATAATGTTAATAAGGAAGAATTTTGATTTCAATATCGGCAAGAGTATATATTACCCGAAATAAAAGAGAATAGTTGAATATTATAGAAATAAAAGAGAAACGGAAGTATTGTGTACAAGGTAGGAATTTCGGTGAAGGAAGATAGACGCATGATTAACGTGTATAAACTAACTTATTTACCCCTAGGATGGATATATTTTCATACTCACTTATTATCTTTGATGTCTTAGAGACCAGGGTACTCAACCACAAGGGTTATATTTATATGTGGGGGAATCTAGGAGAGAGCTGTCGTAGAGAAAAAACATGGAAAAGGGAGTGGGCGGAAGAAGAGGTGACATTTTGGGTGAGATCTATGACGAGCTTCGTGTGGAGTACTTCTCTTATCACCTCGACAGCAATCTACTGGCTTCCATTAGGAAGAAGAGGGAGTGAAGCATTGTGGCAGTAAGGGGAGACGTGAGTGTAATGGCCCACGGTACGAATACGTCTGCAGGAAATGGTGACGGAAAGATGAAAGTGTCTGGGAGTGTGCTTAAGCAAGGAAAGAGAATACGCCCATTTGCGGGTGGTTTAAGTGACCACAAGGATTTCATTGTTTACTTTCTGGCAAAAAAAGCTATAAAAGTCCAGCAAACAATTTTATTGGGATAAAAATGGTGAAGTCAAACGATTTTTTAAATATAAATGGTTTGTCTTGGAAATGGGGTTAAGAAGGAAGGCGTGGCAACAGGATTTTCCGATCCAACTCCCATGGTTTGAAGTATTATAAACGTCTCCATTATATATACATCTGTAAAGAAAAATGATGAAAGCAATAATCCATTACTGTGGACAATATGTTAATCACCCAAGTTACAACGACACATTAAACGAGCACAAAATTATGAAAATCCATGATTGCGCATTTGGCAATAATTCACGCGCGCAAAAACTTCAAAACCATGCCTTGCTTTTCCAATTACCGCCACACCTGACCACTTACTTTTATAATATTTAAGAGTCCACGTTCGAGCATCCACTTATGGTATATTATAGTGTCAATGCTGAAATTTCTTAGAACCTCCCGTAATATAATGAACCTCTTGATCCTAAGCGTATTATCAGCATCCAATAACAAGAAGAAAGTTGAATTCTCATTGTATATTCCAATAAATTTATTCACTTTAGTTTATTTTAATTATTAAATAAATTCATATCATTTTTTTGTGGCATACCTTCAATGGTAAGTTTTACATGGAATTTGACTAATTATTAATCGCTCCTTAGCTTCGTATATCAAAACACACCCACAACCGATAACCCCACAATAGAACTGTATTTAAATTTCACATAATTGTCATAAAATGCAATATGTTTGTCAAATCTTACTGAGATTTCCCTGAGTGATATCGCCATATTTTTGAAAGTCGAATAATAAATGATGACACTGATGTTAATCCGCAAATGCGTATATACAGACGCCATGTCTCGTGAGCCTCTTCACTATTACTTCATGTCCCGCAACGCCAGTGTTTCTCAGGCGATGAGAGTTTACTATTCATTCCTCTTTCATCCTACCCGCACAAATGAGCTTCAAAGAATGGAACCTCCTTTTAATTTCAATATTTCTGGGTTTCCGGGACTTTCCGAGGTAATTCAGATGAGGCATCAATTCAGTTTCAGCTTCAAATATCTCCCTTCCTTCTTTATTTAATTGTATTTGTCCATTCCGAAGCATACGTCTTTGAATTATTTCACAAATATCTATCGCGTAGCTTGAGATTCCGGAGGCCCTATACTCTAAATAACTTCAATTTAACCACTTACACTCTTACTATATGTGGCATGGATTGCAAATAGGAATCAAAGATTTTTTTTTGCATTTCAAGTTTATTTTTCTTAAAATCCATTAAAATATAGAAGTTAACTTGATTGTATTAATATTTCTCTAATGCATAGTGCATAAGAAAACCTGTGTAATAGGAGTGAAATGAGAATCAATCTACTAAACAAAAAGGAGATTGTTAGGTTTTTATAAAAGAGGAAAGCGAAGTTGAACGTTAAAATTGGGGTACTAAAACATGAGCAAGTGGAAGAGTTTACCAATCTAGAAAGGGTTTGGACCAAGATAATCAACTTATTAGGGATGAAGCGGATTCCGTTATTCAAGGAAGCCTTCATATGAAGGAAGGAATTGATGACAGGGAAGTAAGTTAAGTAAGGGCGTAAAGAAGCGGCTCGTCAAAACTTTGATGTGGAGTGTGGCTTTACGCGTCTAGAAAATTTTATCGTTCAAGCAAGATGATAGGCATAGATTTGGAGGCTTTCGGGATTTAAATCTGCAAAAAGATGGAAAAGGGAAAAGGTATACGGAGAGAAAAACTAACAAAGAATTACTAAGCGTGATAGTGGAGGAGAGAAATTTTTGCCAGAATTCCTAAGATCGCATGAAAGTTGGATGGAAGGCATTATAATTAGCGATGGACTGATGAAGATTGTGTTAAAGAAAAAGGCATTTGGCTGAGGTAGGGATAGGAATGGAATACACATGTTGGACGGAACTTAGGGAGGGAGTATGAGGACTTGAAAAAACAATATATCGGCGAATGGGGTCAGGTTATGATAGTTTTTTATTCATCAATAAAATAATTTAAACGTTAAACAAAAAATAATAATATTTACCACGCATTCTTGAGTTATTCCATATTATGTATTTATTTGGTCATTTGGTAGTAATGAGACCTCAAGTGTATGAATCTTGACGGAGAAATATCTATAGAATCCTATTTTTGGTGGTAGTTATTATTTTTAAGAGGACCATTGAAATTGGATATCTCGATGTGTTGAGACTTCAAAAAAGTCCACTCGATTTATGAAAGAATATTTATGTAATTTATTTATCGGAAATAGAAGAAAAGAGGCTAGATAAGGAAAGCACTATGTCATTAGTAATTAGCATTTAGACAAATATTTAGGGAGCATTCATAGAATTGAAGTTCAGTTACTACGGTATTTCTAGGATACTCTACGTTGCCTTGTCACTTAGAATCCTTAGCATGGCACTTGCATTCACTAAAATGCCTTGATGAAATATATATATATATATATATATATATATATATATATAAACACTAACACAAAAAACACCACACACATAGAAACATAAAAGAAGGACACTTACATTGGATATTTACGTTTCGACGGCACGGCCGTCGTCATCAGAATCTGATGATGATCTGATTCTGATGACGACGGCCGTGCCGTCGAAACGTAAATATCCAATGTAAGTGTCCTTCTTTTATGTTTCTATGTGTGTGGTGTTTTTTGTGTTAGTGTTTGTGTGTTTGTGCGTCGCCGGAGAGCGTCTTTTCCAAGTTTATATATATATATATATATATATATATATATATATATGTAAGCCTAAATTGAAACTTAGTGTAAACAAAAAACTGCCGGGACCGTTAACGGTTTACGGTCCCGGAATTATTTTTACATTGATCCACGACCGTAGCCATGTTCCTTGTATATTTAAATTGAAACTTAGTGCTCAAATAATTTCTTTTGTTCGTTGTAATTTCTTCGGAATTTAGTATTTTTAAATCCAAATAGAGAGCTCACAATTTGACGCACAGTTTTTTATCAATATATTTTTAAAGTGTATGATATTAAATTTCATGCTGGTGGACGTTATTTCTACCACCTACCTTCGTCATTGAGTCAGTACTACAAATTAAGATTTATCAATATAATTGACACTCAGATCAGTCAATGCCAAATAAGGGCTATTTTTGGGGGAACTAATAGTATCTCAACTTTCCAAAACTTCAAAAATGAAACACTTCAATGAACTTCCTATCAATAAATCTGGAGAAGTTTCGATTCCGAAGGGAAATATCATTTGATTTGGCTGTAGGGACTGACCACTACGTGTGTGTGTAGCTGATTCTAATTTGGTCCAACTTCGCAACTAATAATTTGGAAGTTGGGAAAAGATAACCAGAGGTATTCATCAAAACTGTATTTATCGCCTATGCATTATAATTGGAAGAAAATCTGAAATGTTTCAACCTTCACTTAAGTGCCTCTTTAGAAACGAACTTTCTTCTTGATTAAAGTGTAACTCAATGTAATAGCAAATTTAAATGTAGGTGTCTTAAGGGGGAGGAAAATACTTCTCTATCCTAGTCAAGCTCAATAAATCTTTCATCTGAGTTTTTATTATTCAAAACTGACACCCCACACTTCAATACACTGTTATTGAATTACTTATACAGCTCCCATTGTTAAAATTAGAGGTGGCATTCTTTTTCTAAGAATTAATTCTGAAGGGTCAATTACCTGATATCCAATTGAAACTTAAATGAACGTCACAATATTTTCCTCAAATGAAAAAATAGACGAAATATTCAAGAAGCAACGTAATTATGTTGAGTCAACTGTTAAAATCTGTACCAGATTTTGCTGCAGCACTAGGCGACTAAAGAGATGTGACTCTAATTGTATGAAAGACGCTCCATTTCACTATTGGAGTTCAACGTTAAAAAAATGTATATTATTTGTTCATTCCGTAAGTAATTACAATGTTGAAATACGTACGTATAGTGCTTACACGAAAATAATATTGTATTTAGATAAAACATTTGACGCTAGTTGACGATTACCTCTTAAACATAATTATTTTTTTAATTCTAATTTACTATATTTCTTTTTATTATTATTTTAAATTTCAATAGATTTTTTAAGCGCACTCATGAATGTTTTATGTAACTAAGGTTTTTTTACATACACTATCCGAAAAGTTTTCCAATTTATGGTACAATGTGGAGAGAGCAAAGAAACATTTTTGTGCTTTGCGATGAGAGATGCAAAATTTTTAAGGTTTGCCAATCCATAGATTGGGTTGCCAAGAAAAAATAATATTAAAAAAAGTTATCGTGTGCCTTTTTTTTCGGTCTTTCTCCTAAATTAGTTGGAAAACATTATGCCGATAATGTTTTCTAAACTCATGAACATCCTCATCCATTTATACGATATTTTGCGTTAATCATTCAAGTGCTACCCCGTCCCTTTCAAGATTTCTCTGAGAAGTGAGCAAGGTCATTTGCAATACTAGTGTTTAAGGTAGTGCTCCACCACTACAACATTGCTCGTGTCTACCCAAATGAAGGCTGGATAGAATAAGGGCTCGTATTTTGGAAGCTTGGTGCTAGAGGAGAAAAATATTACGATTGTGACCACCCTTAGGGACATTTGAAAATTGTTAGAAGGAACGATGGCATTATCTCAATCTCTTTCTTATGTGATAACTCTGCTATAGTCTAACTTTCGTCAAACATGGGAAACTTAGAAAACTAAGAAAACAACATCCTCCTCAAGTAATTCATATATATTCATTAACCTAATCACCATCCAGAGCTATACAATCATTCCAAAGCTATTCTAACTTTTCGATACCCTGCTTGCAAAACGATTTGTCCTTGTCTTCAAAATAAGGTTCAGTTGCAGCGATGATTTCCTCATTCGAGCCAAATCTTTTCCCCTGAGCATCTTTTTGAGATGAGCAAACAGCCAGTAGTCGCTGAGGACTTCATCTGGACAGTATGGTTGGTGGTAAAGCAGATTGAAGCACGACTCGTTCAATTTCACCATTATTTTCATTGACTTGTGAATTAGAGGATGGGCCATATCAAGCAATTTCATGAAAGGCATCATTTTTCGTTCGAAAATGAAAATTATCGACTGTCAGGATTAATAAAGGTAGGATTTAGAAGAGGTTTATACAGCGTGACACGATTTGTGCCTTTTTCAGTACTTTTTAGGTTCATATAATATATCAGTTTTTACGATTTTTCTTTACTTTATAATTTTTACTTTACATTTTTTACCTTTAGATTTCAATCAACTGTCTGTAATTAGTATGCAGCTGACAAACATTAAGCCTAATGAATGAATGAACCTTATCGTAAGTCACGTAAAAATATAGTCATTTTGCAAATCCATGACAATAGCCATGATATACACAGTTATGGGGATAAAAAAGCATAGAAAGATTACTTAAATGCAATGCATCGTAATACAGTGCGTATAAATTAGACTGAAACATGCAAAAGGAGGACCGTAATAATGAACTTGAATGTGAGTTTTCTCCATAATAGCTACTGTATCAAAAATACCAAAAGAGGAAGTGTAAACATGATATAAATGACACTTAAATGACGTGACTAACAATTTTTCATAAATAGTTGAAGCATATTAAGGGAATTTGTGAACAAGCTAGCAATAATAAGGATAAGGACGAGATCACTAAGAAAATGTGACAGAGAGATAAAGATCAAGGATTTTTCATTACTTAAGTCTCATTTAAAATATGCTGCTAGTATGTAGGGTCCTCAGTAGGCTTAACTTGCTTCCTAATTAGATTGAGTACAGTGTACAGGAGTTGAATTTTTTAAATTGAACACTAACCTTAGTTGCGTTGCAGGATTGTTAGAGGAACTAGTGTGGGGCTCACTCACGCGATGAACATTACATTGCAGAATAAATCTCTTAAATGAGTTGAAAATATATTTCTTCAGCAACAATATTAAAATAAATATAATTAACCCGATCGTAACACGGCTGCAGACTTTAGCAAAAGAAAATGAGGGTGAAAAGTAATTTTCCCGGGAATTATTAGGGATTAGAGTACCTGCAAACGGCAATGTAGTAGAAAAAGCGTCTTACTAATAACAATATGATATATAATGTTGTTTTTATCTATTTTATATTTTATCGTTATTCTTGTCACTAGAAGTTCACCGTACAACCCTGGAGAAGTACTTTACTATTAGATAACGTGGCTAATATACATGTAGCTAATACTATCAGCATTATTTTAAATATTTCCCATTTTTACTGAAAACTAACAATTAAATAAACTTAAAATTCGTATGTTTGGCTTCCTTCCAGACCAATCCCCAGCTTACAGGAAGTAATATAGATGAGTGGAAATGAGGTATCTATAATGGCTCATTTTGTTGAGCAGAAAGTCATCTAGTTCAAATTTGTTGAATTTTTAATGACTTTTAAATAGCTTCACATGTAGAAAGCACTATTATTCACCTGTGCCTTTCAAATAATAAACGGAAATGAAAATTCCTCAATTTCAACAAACTGCGTAGTTTCTTGGTGAAGTGTCATGGTGAAATTCGAGCATAGTAATGAACAAATGATAACACTTTTCCAACAGATATTTATTTATCATACGGTTTCGATTTTTTACAGAATCTTCAGGTCAGCGGCCCTGGAGTGGATGTGGTTCATCCAAAACGGCCGTGTAATAAATCAATTTCTAGTGGAAAAGTTATTATTTGGTCACAATGACTTCAATTTTAGTTGTTCCATTATTTCAACCACTTGTGTATTCAAATAGATTTGAAATTCATTTATAGTTTTATTTAGTTTATATAAGTATTGTGTAAAGATGACAAATAATAAGTAACCGCGTAAGTGCATTGGTTCCATAGCATTCCATAACGTTTCCTTACTCGTCCCAATGAGACCAATAGCAATGCATTAAGTTTCTTTTAAACCCTTGTAAGCAGATTCTATCATTAATCCCATGGCGTTTCCATTTCCTCGCCCTACTTAAAAACAGCAACTGCCGAGGACTGTACCTTTTTCTTTCTCTGTCTTCCACTGAAGACATCGCTTGCAGGAGTGTCGTTAACTCGCTCTAACCTCCATCGAAAAGGTTTTTCCTCCCCCCCCCCACTTCCCCCACTAAGCTTCACTCATCCGTGCAAGAGGACTAGGAGGCCAACAAAATTTCCTTAAAATTACTCATTCGAAAGTAAGTCGTTGCAAAGGCGCACCATCCACCAGAAACATGATGTTTAATTACCTTTGCAGATGTCTCCATATATCATGGTGCGTCTTTTTGTTCATTCTGTTACAAGCGACTATTACTAATGAATGTTTGTAACACTGCTGTTCTTCAGTTAGACGAAAAACTCTATTAGTTTTGGGAAAACTGGTGTTATATGTGTACAGTCCTCAGGTACAACACAATGCAAGCTTTCGCAATAGGTGCGTTCGGTCTACGCATTGACTCGTTCGTCTTATAAGTATACTCGTATATGTCCTGACTAAATTCCTGTTCACAATGAGGCCATTTGTGCGTATACATAGGTTAAGGGAACTGTATTCATTGATCCGTGTAGAATTTATTATTCATTGAAATGAATACTCGTACAGCATAAATATTGATACAAATCTGATTTTAAATGCAAGTACATGCTAAGAGTCCCGCTGTGGTAAAAAAAAACGTCGACGCTTGGTAGGTGGAGCTGGCTAATTACATTTACCCCTGATCTTTTCCATCCACACTTTCCTGCCTTTCCCCCTCACTTTCGCCCAAATAAGGCTATGGTGTTCCCAGTTACCATCTTTCCTTAGGAATCTAATTCCACCAAAGAGCACCAAGTATTCAACAATTTCCAACAACGAGTATTTGACGCTCGTTAAAGGATCGAACGTGAGGAATTTTAGTGGCAAGACTGAGACTAAATCCATCCTAGAACAGGAGCTCCCAATATTTCTCGAAAGTTCTTCTAAAGTATAGTAGCAAAGATATTATCAATGTATATTAATCAAGCTGATACTATTGATACGTTTTCTACCACTCATTTACACTCTCATATTTCATCTCTACGGTGATTTTAAAGGTTATTTTAACACCTTTACTGAGATTCTTTGAAAATTAATATTTAATATTTTTTTAATTCGATGTCATATTATAACATTACTGAACTCATATCGTATTTTAAATGAGATATTTAGTGTATCTTCAATTTGAAGTAGAATGCGGGTATAAGACGAGCATGTTTTGAACTGCAGTCCACAATCTCATTTCTAAAGCTATCAAACTGAACTTCAAACGAAACCATTTATAATCCTCACTGAACGCTTATCGGTAAAATCTTTTTAATTTTAGATTCATGGAAAATTAATTTATAATTCATTTAAGACCCATCCATCGTCATCGTTGATTTTATATGCTACAATGAAATAAATGCCTTCAAATCGAAGAAACCCATGCGCGAGTAAGTCAGAGCTATTATTTTCGGAATGAGATATTTTTATAATAAGTCAAAACGATCAATCCTGCAGAGAAAACATATTTTTTCCAAACTTCATACAAGCATCAAAATTTAATAGTCATATTAGATCAAAAAACTATTTATATTCATTCTCATGGACCTTGGCGGTTGCGTTCTGATAACTCCTACAGCTGTACTGGGATGAGCAGTAATAATTGCCTTAAAAGGGTCACCCCATCGGTCAAAGGGTAAAGCCCAAATTCTTTCGAAGGGTAGTCCGCGCAGCGTCTGTTTCTCAGTGAGGCGTCTGAAAAGGGGTCTGGTACCACTGGGGTGACCATTGAGTGATGGTGTCACGTTAAAACCAATATTGACGAAGCCAACAAGAAACCATATCAATTAATTACCCCATGCAAAAATGACAAGAATTGATCTGAGTATGAAACCGGAAAACTAAGGAACTCGGTCCGCCAAGCATGTGTCAAGCCTGACTAAGGGAGTGGCAAGGTTTCCTCGATTGTTATCTCAGCAACTGCATACAATACACAGAAAAAAGTGAACCAATTTGAAAATGGATTCGGAATTCTGGAAAGATGTTGAGGGAATGGATGGAATAAAATATAAAAGGGTGGATAGAGAGGGTAAATAAAGATTATTTTATTGCTGTGCGAGATGAGATGAAAGGATTGCGAAGATTACTGTAAGCTAAGACATTGAATAACATATGCTCGTATATGCATAACTCGGAAGAAAAGAATTAGCTAAATTTGACAATAATATTTGACAAAAAGGAGGAAGTAGTGTATTACATACAGAGCATCAAGTTATATAGTGCTTTTAGCCAAATTATAAGACCAAACAACGCCCTTGAACCTTGTTTAAATCTACATGCGACCGAGAAATCTCCAGGGAGGAAGAAATCAAAAGAGTGTACGATCAATTCATGGAAATAATTTTGTGTTACTTAAAGGAAAAATTAAAGTAATAAGATTATATTACTAGATTTATCGTAACCTACCGTATACAGACAATATTAACACGTAATGAATAAATAACAATCATACTTATACAAATTATGATGTTAATAAATATATCATAGATAATAACGTCTGATTGAAAATTATGTATATTTCTATAGAGATGTAGCTTATCATGGGCAATGTATAAATGGGCAAATAAATGAGCATGGGTAATGAATAAATAACAATCATACTTATACAAATTATGATGTTAATAAATATATCATAGATAATAACGTCTGATTGAAAATTATGTATATTTCTATAGAGATGTAGCTTATCATGGGCAACTGGCCAGGACCACCTAAAACTTCACTAATTGACATCCGATGTCATAACTTTTGATTTTACCAAATAGACTAACAGGGCAAGTAATTTTTTTCTTTCTGTGATAGTGAGCCCTTTCGTCAAGGAAAACTTGACATTAGTATGCGCAAAGCAAAGTGGAAGTCATATATTGTTCAAATAAATGGTGGTAGATGCCAGATTGGAAATGCCAAATGATGGAAGATACCTTTTAACAGCATCATCAATATATGAGAATTATGGCACAATAGACTCTAATAAAGGATTTTTACCGTTTGAAATTTTTGCTTGGAAATTTTAAATAAGAAAGTTAAATGCATGAAATCAATAGTCTGCTGCACGATTAGGCTCTTAATTGCATAAACCGATATAATTTCAGTGAAATCATAGAAAAGCCAAGCACATAAGACAAATGTCCGCAGTTACAAATGTAGCATGGATCTTTAACCCTCAGGAATTATTATCTTGTTTCCAGGCACAATACAGTTAACTTTGGCATAGTTGATATGCAGATATAAATTCGTTTTTACATTTTAATAATATGATACGCTCAAGATTCTAATTTGAAAAATGTACATACTTTCGAAACATTGTATATTATAATAAAGGATTTTCTTCCAAAATTTCGTATTACTCTTTCGACTTCGAGACAAACAAAATGAATTAGAATTTTAAAATCGAATCGGTAAGAATAACAAGGATGTTTAAATGATTTGAATTGAACACTAACAAAATGATAATTATTCTATTATGAAATTCATTTATATTAAGTCAATAGTAATAGATATGAAATTTTGCATTCCCCTGTGGAAGGACTTGCTGTAATATAACTATTCATATTTGTCCGGAAAAAATGGATTACTTTTGTTATAGACTAAATTATATGATGCAACGGTACTACTTATAACGTAATCAATACTCAGAATACATACTTTAACCTAAAATATTATTGAACATATACTCATGGGGCATATTTTTCAGAAATATATAGAAAATATATTAAATAATTGAGTTGATTTATATACCGTTTCGAGTTATTTTAAAATATCATGTTTATTTTATAATTATAGGTATACTTTTCTTTTTAGTGTAACGTAAAACTTGGAGAAGTAAAACAATAGTTATAAACATTTTCTCATCTGTAGGACGAGGTCATTTCTGTTTTACTCGCTCTGAATTAAGATTTACGGAGCCCTACTTTACACATGGCGCCAAGTCTTCTCCTCTCTCTTTCTCTTTCCCTTTCTTCACTCACCGCCCCATTTCACGTTCACCCTCGTCTGTCGCCGTGCTCTTGTCCTCCATCTACTACTCCGTGGCTTATGGAGGAGAGCGTCTACCCGGGAAACAAGGTCGTTAACGTAACAAGTGAGGGGCCTTGGGGAAAACGAAGGCGCGCGGGTCACTTAAAGCGTTGACTTGGACATTTCCGCACCTCCGCCATAAAACTCCCCTCCTGCTCTCTATATCCGCCGCACGAGATGCTTTATTCGGATCCCTACATGCCAAAATCCTCTCAAGCCTAACCCTTATAATCCAACGGTTCGAGGAGTGCAACCTCAAAGAATGGTTTGCGTCGAATTCGTGCGGCAGCCCATGCAAAGGAATCATAAAGAAATAGGATTTTGGACAGGGTTTTGCAGCTCGCCAATTTCGTGAAGGAAAACCACAAGGCGAGTCACGCGCGTTTGGAGGTTCGTCCGCCCTCGAACGTCAGGTGGAGGTCCAGGCCGTCCTACTCGGCTACCCTGCGGCCTCCGAATTCGTTATACGCTTCCCTCCTGACTGGAGGCAGCGGTCGGCAAGGGCGCGAGGAGCTAGTTAGGGCGAGTTTGATCTCAAAACGTGAGAGAGCAGCTGGCAAATAAAAGGGAAGAACAAAGGTCTATATATAGGCAAGGGTTTGGAAGGGTGGACGGAAGCGAATGGAAGAAGCCCGCCGGTCAGGGCCTCCTTTTTCGAGGAAGGAGGATTTTGTTAGAATGGAAGCTGTAACGTTTACCTTCTAAATTTGGCAAGGCGTACGATGAATAAGATGTAAGTGAGCCTGAACTTATAAAGGTGAAGCACATAGGAATAAAATAATGAGCATCACAGATTTGAAATCATCAAAGAAGTTCAAGTTTACTTCAAGAAAAACACTTTCCAGCTATGCTTTCTTTGGATAATTCTAGTCATGAATAACTATGTTCCGAAAAACTGAACCTTTGAAGATAATTTAATATAGAGAGGGACATAATATAGGGAAGGGAATAGTATAGCGAGGGCAAAAATTTCAGAGGGTAACAATCATTCGCCTTGGCCGGGATTCGAACCTGGATCCCTCTATGTCCGGCCGAGTGTTTTAACCAGGCGTCCTCTTAAACTCTGCAATTTTTGGGCTTTTAAATGAACAAGATGTTGTGACGAAATACCGTACATACAATGTCACAGTCTTGTGCGACGCGCCACAGTCCACGACATAAAAGTCAATTTGAAACACTCAGGCTGTTTATACCTTAGAAATTTCAAGAAACTGCGGGAGATGCCACAACAGTAACTTTTAACGGAGTCATCCGCTACATGAATTTTAATGTAACTATGAAAGAGTAAAAATTTTCATTGAATACTTAGGTGAGTGAAAACTGAAAAGAAGCGGATTATTTTTAATATGCTAACAAACCCTTTAAGGTGGATGAAAGAGCACACTACTAACTACTGACTAATCATCGCTGAAATTCTGAGCCTCCTCTGACAAGACACAAGTTGAATCTTAATTCTGCATGCCTTTCATCTCTTATATTCCCTTTCATCGGGGGAAATAAATTGGGATCATTTTATTTGTCATAAAGATCTGGAATTGTGGGAATTGGAAGACCGGGATAATATATCCTGTGAGATAACAGGTGTTTAAAAGGAAAGGCAACATTCAATCCATCGTTACGCCCCGAGGAAACTTGTTTAGAACACTCCACTCATGCTATCTTCTCTACACCCGAGTTCAATTAATAATTTAAAGTATAGTTACAGGATATGAATACGATATAAATACGAGTTACAGGATAATTAATTTAAGGCATAGTTATGAGTGAAAAATGTAAAAAAAAACGTGAGAAATGTGAAATGGGGTTGAAAATCTTTAAAAAAACTATTTTTACGGAATTTAAAAATATAAATTAAATTAAAATACCATTTCTGATTAAATATCTTAAAATTTCTCATTGCTGTTCTGTATTTCAATGTATTTATAAGCATTGAACACCTAAAGTGACTTTTTTAAATGGTATTTTTAGAGCAATAATCTTATATTTAATAAAATTATGGCTGGAGGTACCACTGATGAGTGGAAAATGATAATGATGAAGATTGAACACAAAAAAAATTAAGATGAAAATTTTTTTCTGCAATATAAGTTTAGCTAATAAAAAGTTTATAAAAGCTTTTTTCATATATTTTATCCACAAAAGAGAATGGTTATAGGAGTTATTTCCAGAAAGAGTAGTTATGGTACGTACTGGAGCGGTTTGCGTAGAGTTCGTATAAAATATTAAAAAATACTATAATATTTCAGCTGTAGGTTACAGAGATAAACATTCCCCGCAGATATACTTCTGAATGTATTTAGAAAAATTAATTACATTTTATTATTGATATAATTCTGCTTTTTAAGGTCTTCAGGCATCTCTTTTACATTTTTACTTGGTTAACTTCTCAAAAATTCCTTTTTTCTTATAACTGATCGTCCTCTTCAATCCTGGCCAAATATATGCTCTGCTACTCCCGCTTCAGGTAATCCTTTCCACACCTTTGTTGAATTTAGCTTTACTAATTTTCAAGAATCTGATTACTATTGTTTTTACGGTTAATAAATACACGAAACCTCTTCCAATTTTCCTGTATATCATTCAACAACTACAATACCTATATTTCTGACTCATAATTGCTTGGTCATCTGCAAACTTAATTATCTCATGTATTTACCTCGTTGAACACATTTATTTCAACTCATGACCTTATCATGCCACCCTTAACATTTGCTCCGGACAGATGAATAAACTGGCGATAACGGTTATCCTTATCCCTATTCCCTGCTTCTTTAACTGCCTCTTCCTTTCCTCATCTGCTACTTACATATGCCGTCTGATTTATGTAAAATGCGTGTGTCATGGGTTACCACTACATTGGTCGGGCCTGCTTCTAATTCTACTCATAGAATTATATAATTCACCTACTCTAGATTGACTAATTTTTTTCACAGTGTCCTATTTACTGCTACGGCCATCTTACGTTAACTCTCCTCCACCCTACGACCTATTTCTTCGTAACTATAGTCTCTTTTATCCTTAAAGTCACAGGCTCTCATATCTATATTCCCTTCCGCCATTTCCCTCTCAATCAATCTTAACTTTATGTTCTAATCATCGTATTAACAATTCATACACCTATCCTTACAGTTGAGGATTCCTTTTGTCGTTTCCATACACATTTATGTTACTTTTGCAGGGCATGACGGCCGTGGGTGAGTTTTCAGGGGTCATTTCATACATTTATCCGTCCACACGTTCGTGGAAAGTAGATTGGGTTGCTATGTTTCCCTTTCCTTTTCTTATCAGTGTTTTTAACGTGAAAACGTTACCTCAGAAACATCTTATCTGTTCTACACATTTCAAGCCATCCCACTGGTGTAAACACGCAGTGCTATTTTTTTGTCTGGCTTTTAATCTTCTTTCTATCAGGAATATTTGGCTACCACCGCCTTTGTAAGTACAAATCTATAGGTCAACTGAATGCGCAGTCCCTTCAACCACATCACGGTCGTAACCTATAGGAGGTTGACAGTAATAACTTAAGGTTTAGGTTCTCGAATCCATCCCCCATAAAAATTTGGTACATTAACAAAAATGTGTTGGCATTCCTTTTAGATAATAATTAAATCTTCTCATTGGGACTGATTTGAGTGGAAATAGGCAAAAGTAATTAAGAACCAGAGTGTTCCTGGTTTTAAGTTGCTTACGTTGAGTAAATGGATAAGTGATGGATGTATCACATCGATTCCGGGACGGATTTGGATATCGCTCGCTAATTTATGAAAGCCATTACCGAGCCATATTGAAGAAAGAAAGGGGGTGAGAGAAGAATAAAGAAGAATTGAGATTTTAAGAAAGAAGAGGTCCTGAGAGGATATAAGCGTGGGAATAAAATCAGGTTACATGAAATGTTGCAAATGAATTGTAGGTCATTATATACAGAAATATTTTGACACATAATACTATGTAAACGGATAAAAGTCTTGGAAATAAGTTTTAATGAGTCGGGATGAAGATGAATAAAACCAGGCGAACCCGTCACATAAGCGTCTGCCCAAGGGTCACAAACTAAGTGAAAATAAGACACAAGTAAGCTTTAAAAAGGAAATGGTACTCTCTTTTCTTTTTGTTTCTTCAATTATCCCATTCATATCATCATTTATTAATATGGAGATGTTTCATCCAAACTCTGTAAAACATTCTGTACATTATACACATTCCGAGTTTCCGAGGAAGAGCTACATTATTTAGGTAACCAAATAGATGGCGAGAGTAATTTGTTGCTTGATTTACAATTTTGATTTTTTGAGCTTTAAACACTGGTTAGAATATGGAAATGAGGCTTAATCACCCATAAATCTACTCTATGATCGGATGGAATACTTAATTATCCTACTTTGGTTAATTGTTAGATTCATTTATGCTAAGTAATTTATTTTATTATAAGCACTTAATGGGATTTAACTTTAAGCTATTGAGACTTAATTTTCTGAATTATGTTATGCGTAATAGTATTGAATGCTTAATATTAGGCCCAGATTGTAGTAAATCGTAAATCACATAGATTGTTGCGATCTCACACATGGGTATATGTCCCAATGGACTTACAACGTCCTCAAAGTAACTCACTTATCTCCCAAATAGTTGTCTCTCTACCTTCAGGACTATATTTATAGGGAAGAAAATTTTTATGGGGGAAATGATCATCAATTCAAGGTAAATTGCCAGGCACAAAGAACGAATAAAAAAATCTTTTTTTAATGACCCAATTATTGCCTGGAACACCTTACCTGCAAATCTGTTCGAGCCCTTTCTTGACAGAGAGAATACTTTTAAGAAAAGATGTGAACGATTTATGTAATGACACGATTGATGTGTTGTGTCAAATTGTATGTAACAGCTTAATTTTTTATTTTTTTCTTGTTGATTGGGAAACTGATATTGATGAGATGGGGATTTTATTTTTTGTGTTAAACTTTTGTGTTTGGAAGTTTTCTTTAAATATATGTAAAGTTTGATTATAATACGTTAGACTTGTGTGTCACCTGACATTGTCTATCTGCAAATGTAAGTTTTAATTATAATAATAACACACTTCCCCCAACACTCCCGGCCGGGAGGCAGGCAGACTGAAGGGACAGGTTGTCAGGCGAAGGTCTGGGTGTCGCCACACCCTCGCGGGGGAAAAGGGTGGTCCACTCCCAGCAGCATTGACACTATTACGGCAGCACATCATGGTAACCGGCGATCGGTGCAAGACGAAAGCGTATCGCGATTTGTAAGAGAACGAATTGGGAACGAGCACATTCAGTCAGATAAGCTGCCCCGCTGCATTGCTGTTTTTTTATAAGCTCAGTTCCATTACGTCATATAGAGCAAGCAATTCAATGTTGTTGTCTTGGATGGTATTTGCAGCGTTTATGTCCGTGTCACTCACTTAATAGTTATGCATAAATATCTTCTAATGCGTACTAGAATGCAGTCATATGAGTTATTTGATCGATGATGCTTAAAGGGGCAACATGATTTTTTATAACACATTTGTTATGTGTATATCTCCTCCTCATACTGATTAATTTTCCCGTGTGTTTAAGAAGTTCTCTACATTTTTCCGTTTCACTGTTCACATTTAATATCCTAAGGGTAGTAAGTGTATTATATATTTTAATCAAGTTTGTATCTCACAATCCGAGAGACTCGAATTACGCTGAACGGTAACATTCTTTTTAGTACTTGGAGCCTCGTAATCATAATAATAGGAAGTTTTAATTGAAAATATCACCTCAAAGTAATATGCATTCAAACTTGAGCGTAATTTTGAATCAGTATCAGACCTAAATGCTTTCTGTCTCTGCAAGATGTAGTTATCTACTAAATTTCAGTTGTTCATAAAAAAGATCATATTTTATTCATGACTTGCTTACTTTCATATTTTTGCTCACAAGTGTTTCCTACATAGGGTAATTTTAATTTTCCATCTTTTTACTTGATTATAATAATATCAAGCTCTCATTTTTTCGACCCAGAATTCGAGGAATATGTTATTTTATCCTTCCGATTTACCCTAATCCATCTCAGGCGTGCGTTCCACTTAAATTTCACGAATATTTTCCAGTCGAACTTTTTCCCACTTATTTACCTCTATTTCATTCTTTCCGCCGTGCTTTTAGGTCTAACTCCATCAGGTCTTATGTTGTTGCTTAATTAAACACGTTGTAATTTTAACTTCTATTTTTTGGACTTCCTTATTTGTTCATTCAGTTGCAAACTTTCAAGACTTCAATTCTTCTCTGCTCTGCTTTCAGAAGCTTGATTTCTATTAAGCTTAGAGTTCTACACGGCATGCGAATGTGGTGCTGCGTTCATTGATTGTAATGAAATGCCTTCATCCGGCGAAGCCATTATCTCTTTATTGAAAAAGCCTCCTTATCCCAAACTATTCTGCGATAGGTACCCGATAAGCTTATTCCATCCTCTGTTTTAGTGTTTGCGAGTTCGGTTAAAGGTACCACTTGCTCTAACTTCTCTTATCTCAGAATAAGATCCACATTCAGCATTCCACTTTCTGGCTAGGATTTTAGTCTTTTCTTTTAATCAATTATCAGCCTTGAGTTGCTCGTTTCATTTCGAGAACATGATAAAAGGTTCCTACTGATCTTTTTCATTCTATTAATTAACTGCATTGTCATCTGCGTAATGCTGTTTGTTGATTTCTGTTCATTTATCCCATCTATATAGATACGCATTATCTGTTTTCATTTTACTGTCTCCTTGAGCTTATACTTTATAGTTCTGGGAAGAAAGGTTCTGTCTTCTGGGTATCCCATCTAATGCAAAATATTTGTAAAAAAATTGTTCATTTTCTTCCTTGTAAACCGAAACGCGTATTCGAAAAGATTTAAAAATTCTCTCACACTCTAATTTGCCAAAGGAATTCTTTACATCCTTAATTGAACCATACCAAATCTTTTAAATGGCTATCGTTTTTCTACATGCACTCCTAAGAATTTAAGCTAGCATTAGCAGATTGTTTTACTGGTCATCCTGAGCACAAATTTGTATTTATGTTTTGCATTCACGTTTGTATGATGTTTAGACGATCAATGAAATTATCTTGATGAAAATTCGGCAAATAATGAATCACATGTACGAATATTATAATTGGTATTTCTCATCCGCTTATTTTCACTCAATAAGCCTAGGTACAATCAATTCTATTGCTTGTTCTACAAGCTTCTTCAGCTTGTACAGTTGCAACAATTATGATTTGATATTTTAATGATTAAAAATGTTTCATTTTGCCTCAATTTTGGTGGATAGTCTGCATACTAAAATAATAAAATGTTCTCTTCACCGCTTTTAGAGCTACAAAAAAATCAATAGATTTTTATAATCCGGCTAATGGATGAAATTGTGAATGACTAAAAGGTCTTGGATGATCTTAATAACACGGTTTTCAAACCTCTATTAAATAGCCTTATTTTTTGATTTTAGGGCAGCAACCAGCTATTAGAAGCATCTTCTTTTATAAGAGAAAACATCGCTGTACTAGTTGAGCAGGAATAATTAACGGGAATGTGAGTGGAATGAGCCGGCGTATACCCTTCTTAGCTCATGCCATCGTCCATGTCGGACGAACAGCTCAGTTGAATCTGAGGTGAAAGTGCGATCCTGGATGGAGGGCGGAGGGTGGAATGGAGTGACGAGGGACAGGGGCGAGAAGAGAGAGGAAGGATGGCCCCGGAGGGTTGGGAGAATGGCGGCCCGCCTGTAAGAGCTTGTGCGCGTATATGAAACGGAAAACTTGGTGGTGACACCTGCCAGCGAGGAAGACGTTAATGCACCGCTTACCGCTCTTCATTTCGCGCCTCTCCTTTCCGAGGGATTGGGTTTTTGGGATGTTGACTCGGAAAAGGCTAAGTAGCGCTGCTGAGGAAGGAATGAATATGATATACTACATGTTGGGTCGCGAGGTCACAGTCCATTTCGACCGCCGGCCGCTGTGTCTCAATATACATTGAATCAAGTCAAGTTTTTATTAAGAGTCCAGGCTCTTTGTAATTATTTCAATTTGACCGGCAGATAATTACTTTTTCTTGTTAATTTTTGTACGGCATCATACCAAAAACTGGTAAACGATATCCCTTGTCAAAACGCATTATTCACTCATGCCGACATAATCTTTGTAGACACCTTTTTTGGGGATGAAAAAACTCAATAAGTTTGATTTAGGGTTATTCTATGGAATTATTCCGTTTACTAATGTCCGCCACACTGCTCAGACCGTAGTAATCTTCTCGAAGCTGTCACATTCATTTTTTTCAGAGCACCGTTTTGTTTCGTAGATTCCTATTTTGAAAATGAATGCTGAAACTAATACAATGTATTACTAAAATATCTCTTAATTATTATGTGTGGAACTATAATACTCAACTACTGCGTATCAATAACAATTTCATATCATTCAGCAAAACAAATTCATGCAAGTTTTTATATGCCATATTTACTTGTAAACTAGAAAATATTGCACTCAATGATTTTGAAAATTGCAAAAATCTGAATACCAGTTCGTTTTACGAATTAAATTATATTCAATCAAAAATATATTCAAATACTTTTCTTGACAGAGTATTATAGTTTTTACAAACGATGCTCTCTTGTTTATGTAATCATAAAGATTCTTTCCCCACCCTTGATTAGCATTTTTCTTGAGTGAAAGAACGAACGTTAAACGAAGTACTACTTCTCTTCTTGAAATATGTTTCAATTTTTTTAAGTCAGGGTGATTATAGGCGCGGCTTTTACAGGATAAGTATAAGCACACGTTGTGGTAATAAATAGTCTAAGATGCCTTCGCACACGATAAATGCAAATCATTGATCGTTGATAGTTTTACACATGAAAATTCTTAAAACATATGGAGTGAGGTGTTACCTATAGTTTCCCAAGTACCACCTCAATGATTCATTCTCCAATAACACAATAACAGACATTATAAATTTTCCGTACCAATTGGTGAAACTGAAATTATGTTCTTCAGTTCATATGAGTAACTTACGGAAATGGTTTTCTCTAGATCATAACCAATCCCAGTAAGTTGACAATTGAGTGCAGAATATATTCATCTTATTTCGAATAAATTATTATTTAAAGAATTTTTATTAGTTAACCTATCGGTTAAGGTAGGTTTTGAATGGCACAACTTTGAAATAAATATCTTGTCCCTCCTAAGAAAACACAACCCAATAACATATTCTGCAACTACCCCCTTCATTTCCATATGCTTTCTTTCTCCCTTTATTAAAGTATACGTAAAAATGTATTAAGAGAAAATTTTGCCACTTACAAGACTTTTTAATTCATTGCCATAAAATTATGTAAGTTTTAATTGAAATTTACCATTCCACAATTAAGTAATTCACGGAACATCACGGGTTCTCTTTCCAACCTTCATGCTTAGTGTACCACCGTCTTACGAATTTTAAAAAAATCTGAGGTCGCCTACATTTTTATTTCCTGGATGCTCCAGATTGCCAGAAAAATTTAAGTTAGGTAAATAATGATATCGGCATAAGTTTATTTTGTGATCTACCGCTTCAATAAAGAAGGTTTGTGTCTAATAAAGTTTGCTGCTTAGATAATCATGCAATGGGCATCGAATTAGCTTGGAAGTATGTTCATTTTTAGATTTTACTCCAAACCCGTTAAATTCATTCAGATTATCTTTTGCTTTAAAAATTGAAAGAGAGATAAAATCTATGCGAGCTCCTTCTGCGTATGACAGGAAATGAAGTCTCCTTTACCTGCCGTTGAGGGAAGGAAATGCTTGTGGTAGGAATTTATTCAAGAAGATAAAGGTAGGATGAAGGGGTTTCAAAACCTCTTAGGTTCTTAATTATTTATTTATTTGAAAAATTCTGCGCTTTTGGCCTAAGGAACACACTCATCGAAAATATCTTTCAACGTGAAGATGCCAAATCTTGGGTAGATAAAAGATGCGCATTGCATTTTTGCTTCTAGTTCTTCTAGGCATTCTTCTTCGTTCGGCAGGATTTCTTTTACAATAGTGTTCTGTAAAAATATAATGCATACAAATTGTGCCTATCTTCCAACATTAGAGAATGGTTCAAATTTTTTTTACATAATTTGTTGACAATCTTTACATGGATGTTTATTTAATTTAATCTTTATTTAATATTAGAAAACATCTTGTTTTAAATTCCTGATTTCTTCGGCGGCATGCATTTTCAGGCCCTAATTATTAAGAATAATTCATTTTTCTTATAAAAACTTACCTATCCGTACCTCAAGAGACATATTCCACCAGTAGTCTTGTTTATATTTGAACATGATATTTTTATTTCTCGTATTATAATAATTAGTCAGTATGACTGGTCTGTCACTTCCTTCTTTTTTATGAATATCATTAATGCATCTCTATAAATTAAATATAGAATTACCTTTTTGTGCGAACAAAAATTAAATAAATTCCTTTGCTAATGTTTTTGCTAATTTGCAACCATGAATTCTCCCCCACCAAGTCCATTAAGCCAATATATAAGGTAATTCGTGAAAATTTATTATAAAAACCTCATTATTTGCTACACCTTCCGTTAGCCGCCTCTCCGTTCCCACCACTACGTCTGCCTTTGTATTGTAATAACGAAAATATGTCCAATATCCGAAGCAGGCAGAAATCTCGATTTTTTGTTTCCTATGATACGGGATATAAAGTAATAACTTTCGTTAAGCCTATAACCTTTTTTTGAGTTTTTCCTAGATACTCATAAAACTATTTCGCGAAGATTCATTGCTAAAAGTGACACTGTTTTTTTTATTTACTCACAAGATTATTATTACTGTTTTTCGAGGCAATAATTTTGTTATTTATTTTTAATTTGAGTGATCCGTCTTATTTTCGTTATTGCTTGTGCTATTACCTTGAGGATATGAGAGGCAAATGAGCAATTGAGGGATGCCATACACAATGAGAGCACGGGTCTCAGATCCACGAAGTCTACTCCATTTTCTTGACAAAATCCCCCCAATTCTTCATTTAGACGCTCTACGTGGCTCTAAGTGAGCATTCTACGGTCAATACCCGGCACAATGCTACAGATAGTTCATTATATTGAAACTTTTAAACCGCCTCGACCCGTTTTACCTCTGAGACCATCTTATTAAAGACAAGATGATTTTTCAGATCCAGGTTCCGTGGCGCTTGGAACCTTGGCTTGAACGCTTGGTTCCGTGGCGTTTGTCCCAATATAAGATGAACTATAATGCTTTATCATTTTCTCTTTAAATAAAAATCATTGAAATAGTCATTTTAGGAAAAATCTCATGTTAGTTATTTAAAAAATCTATGGTGATGTTCCTGGAAAAATTGAAATTTTCTTCTAGCCTTTCCATTTACATTAATGTTAGCGCGATTAATTAATTAAAGCCATGCATCTGAAAAAAATTCCTGCATGCGCACAGTCCATTATGAAAGTAAAGGAATGAGTTTGTTTATTTCTTTGGGGAAAATAGATTTACTAATCATGTTTGTAAAAATGCTTAAAATTCTTCAAAGTACTCTCTGCTTCCATCGATACACTTCCGGAGACGTCTGCCACTCCTGGAGGGCACTCAGAAACACCTCGACGGGAATGTCTCTCAGAAACGTTGTAACATTTCTTTGCATATTTTCTACGGTTTTCCTTTCAGCTCTCTATTCAGTCGGGAAAACAAAAATAGTCCCACGGAGCCTTGTCGGGACTGTAAGAGGGCTGGTACTCCGGGACAGGAGGTTAATAACGATGAAGGACGTGTAGCAACACTTTCGCCACAAGCTTCGTGCAGATCCTATGTCACTATCCCATATACCGTAAATGTGGTCATCTGTAGGATTTCAGCAATTTGCTCGATTCTCAGTAGACGGTCGCAACGCAAAACTTCGTCGTCACGAATTACGTTTCCCTCGGTTCCGGCCGTTGTGTGGGGGTTCGCGGGCGACCTCCTATCTACCCTACTTGTGGCACCTTCCAGACTGTGACCTTGAAATGCAGTCGTCCACGAAGGCCTCTAGATGCATCTAGAATGTATTGGTTGCATTTTTTCCAAGGTGCACGCAAACCTTGATGGCGTATCGCTGTTCAAGTGTACGAGTCGCGTTGCAAAGTCAAAAAACACACCCGCGGAGCCTTTTCACTGAAACTACTTGAATCAAACTGGCGACCAGATGTTTGGAAAGGACAGACCAGCCATTACATGTTCCAACCGGTTTTACCGCGCTGCCGTGAATTGTTGCATCAGAATTAATTCATGCGCATAACTTTCATAATGGCCCATGTATACAGAAATCAAAGGCTCTGCATTCCAGTCTCTAACCTATAACTAATGAAAAAATTGGTGGAATATTCATTTACGAGTAAATGTGTTATCTAAGATAAGATATAGTTAAAACATACCTTGAAAATTTTAGCAAACACATTTTTTAATACCATTGCTTAATTTGAGACTAAATACTGAATGGAAATATGAATAATTCCTTTCCTCGAAAAAAAGTTTTTTAACACAAAATTATTTACTGATTGCCTTTAATTAAAAACTTTATTATTTTTCCAAGATTTCGATACAATAACTCCGGGGGCAAAGTAAGCCATAAACCCCTCCCCCGATCAGTCAGGTAAAGAGGAAATGTATTCTTTAGTTTCCATTTTCATTCTGAAATGAGCGCTGGAAAAGGAATCAGAAATTTCAAATCAAATGTGGTCGTGTGCTGCTGCTCACAACTGGTACAAGTCTCTTTAGAAAAAGTGAGATACCGGTGAAATAATTTGGCAATTGTAAAGTATACGAAGTGACTCCACACATTTACAAACATTTCGAAGCAGGAAGCAGGGACGGTAGTTCATGTGATCAATTAAGAATCCGCTTCGGAAAAATGAGTCGGTTATTGTGAACTCTTGACAAACAAAGCCATACTACACAACTGCTATTTCAATACTCTCAGCCAACACTACTAAAAATCATTGATTATGCTTACACACGGACGGCAGGCTGTCACTTCTTTTCTGCTTTTGTTCTCTGCTCACTGGGCTAAAGAATGGGTATACATGATTCGGTTGGCTCTTGTGTGTAGGCCAGTGATGTCAATTTTCTTTTCGATCTTTCTGCGACAATTTAAACAGGATGCCTGTTATTTTTTGTGCATTAATTAGGAAATATAAAAAAGTATGTTTCAGTGTCATTTCACAGAGAATGAAATTAATTAGGAAAAATTTAGTTTAGTTGATTTAGCTTAAATTAAATGATAGTTCGTCACAATAATATTGCTTACGTGAGAAATAAATTGAAATTAAATCACAATTGGAGATGGTTGAGTAATTTGATGACACTCAATCAAATAGCAGCCAAGATTCTTCAATTTTCATGCAAAGAGAAAGTGAGCCTATTCCATACGCTAAAAATAGCGGTAAGTTTAACTCACTTAAAATTCTGCAGAAAAACTTGAGACCAAACATCAGGATCAAAAGTCGTCGTTAAATTGTTTTACTCGAAAAGTGTCAAAAAATAATCCGTCTGGTTTACATTTATGTATTCAGGGTGGCTACTGTCATTTCTAAATGAAATTCCATTTGAATGAAATTTATTGAATGTTCTTATTACACTATGGGTTCCTAATTTGTTCTTAATGTTCAGGTTTAGTGCTTGGAATGCACGCCGTAATGAAAGCAATGCAGTAAAATGTATAGTGAGCTGACAGAGCAAAATAACTAGTTAACAATATAACAATAACAATTACTAAAGACCAAATACGGTACGGTAAATAGATGTTTTGGATCAGGACCTCCGATATAAGTTTATAAAATAGTAAATTAAATTTCGCTATATGGGTGAATTCCAAATACTAGTTGTTCCACTACCACTTACTCTGACAGTATTGCTACGCCTTAAAGTCTTCCATTGGTTGTGCACCTCAACTCCAGGAAAATAAATGTCTCTTAATAGGCAGATATAAATTTTTCCTTTATCACTTAATGTGAAAGCGCCTGAAACAAGAATTGTGTGCATTACGTGCATCCCTTTGGTAAAAACAAATAAAACAGCAACAATCACCAAATCTATTCGCTTTACAATTTTTTCATTTCATGCAGAATGCAAATATTTTAGATCGTGTGGCAAAATCAATGCGTATTATGGAGATATAGGCTGAAAGGATAATAATAACGAAGGTACGACAGCAAGGAATCGCTGATCAACTGTTGATGATCTGAAATTAAATGTTTCAACCCCACCCGTTAAGTATTGAGCTGTTATTCGCGGCCAGCAAATGTCCATCGTCCCCGCGGGCGGAAACAACGATATCCACATTTGCCCGATCGCCTCCTATTTTCACTCCATTTCGTGGCCGGGGGGCAACTCCCTTCCATCCCCTCCCTTTCTCACTTCTCCTCTCCACCCAAAAATGGGAGCGCCATAAGCGCTTCGGAATCCGTTCGCGTTATTCAATCCACCGAGAGCGTAAACTAAGAGCGATGAGTCCAGTCCCTAATTACGGCGAGCCCCAGCTCGGGAGGCCTACTCACTCGGAATAAAAACCATCCCTCCTCCCCACGCCCATCCCCGGCCACGCAGTCCCTCGGCGCCTCTTTCCCAGCCCCCATTACAACGTAAACCCCCTCTGCAACGCCCATATCCCTCCTCTTCCTCCCATTTTCTCTCTCTCTCTCTCCTGCTTGTCCTTTGCTACCCCCCGCGCGAGCGTTAACGGCCAATTTGCCAAACCATTTCCGTAACTAACGCCCTCCCTATCTCCCTCCCTCCCCTCTCCCTCTTTCTGTCCTCCCCAATTTCTCTTCCTCCAACCCTCTCTCCCTCCCTCCTCCCACGAACATAGTTTCCGGAGTGGATTCCCGCCATCTTTCAAACCCACCTCGTCTCCCCCAAGCCCCGCGGATCCCCCGCTTTCCTAATAAAAAAAGTAAATCAGCGCAGCGCACCTTCTATCCACATGCACACGCCATACCCTTCACCCACCTCTCCCACGACCCGACCGCCACCCCCTGCTTCCCCAAACCACGTATGCCCCCCCCCGAAAATGTTACCTACCACTCTGCTTCCTCTCCACCTCGTCGCGGAAGCACAAAAACTGACAAATTGCAAAAGCGGAATCCTTTCCCGGCTCTCGGCAAGAGGGATTGGAGTGTACATCCTTAAATTAGCTTACGATGCCTGCATCCCCCCCTTTCCTCATTATATTTCTTTACTTATTTTATCTCATAAATTAACACGTGTGGAAGCTAACTTGGTAGGTGAGTGCAGAGCTTGACTAGTCCTAAGTGCAAAGTTGAGTAAAATTAGCATATTGTTTAAGAGGAGTCTAGTTTCTTAGCACATATCTTAATATATAATATTTGCCTTGAGACCTCTGTCCTATTGTTCATAGATAAAAATCATTTCCTCAAATCGTATCAATTTACAAGAACCGAAATGTTGGTAAAGAATGAACAAGCTTCTGAGTGCCCATTTTGAACAATATGCGTAGTTAATGGTTTTTTTGATACATTTTTTGTTACAGTTTTCGGAGAACTTTCGGCGGACGGAGGAAATTAATTCATGTGCTTTTAGAAGTGGATTCTAAAATTTTCAGTGATACATTCATAAAACTTGCTTGGTGAAGTTGGAGATGTCCCAAGTCATATATTCCAGGGTCCATTCTCGGGTCCTTACTTACTTATGGTTGAACGCTCATCAAGCCAGTATCATGACGAGATTTACTTAAAAATGCAATCCCTAATATGGTTATTCATAAATTTCGCGTTTAAGATAGGTAACAGAAGAAAGGGTTCATAAGAATTACGCAAGTTAAAAGCTAAGCTGGTTAAAATGCAATTAAGTCAAGGTTTGGATAAAGATATTAAGCAAAAGGAAGATTCTTTGTCCGAATTCCTGACTGAGCAAACTTTTTATTGCCATAAGAGTAGGATTTTTTCCATTCCCAACTTAATCTCTAACCCACAAAGGAGGGAAATATACATCTAATTCTTTTGCGTTTGGCTTAGTCTTGTCCATCGCCCCAATATTTTATGTTGAACAAATTTTTGGTTAAATATTATATAACATTTGAATGTCCTACTTCACATAAAGCTAACAGGCGGCTTATATTCTGCATATTTATTCGCGGAACTTTTAGTTCACTAATAAACCCATGAAGTACAGCTCTTTTGATGCTGTCTCTCACTTTCAAACATGCTCATTCGCCTCCATCAGTGAAATTTTTTCTACCCCTGCATAACTAACACGGCACTTATTGGGCGCGTCAGGCTTCCCAGTCCCTTTCCAACATGCCCCAAGGGTATTACCGCTTTAATTTCTTGTCGCATGAAAAATGTATGCGTATTTTTTTACTCAATAAACATCTTCCCCTATTACGATTTTCATGTTTTAGTAGGAGACGCTATCAAATTAGAAGACTTTGGTACCTAAATTATTATGATTGTGGCATGCCATGATGGTGACCGTAATATATGTGGCGCAAGGGACACGCGGTAAAATGATTATAATATTATCATTATTTATATGAGTATAGCGCCAAAGACACAAAGCGATATGGTTCTGTCCGTTGGTGAGAGAAATAATACACAAAAATTAAAAAGTTATTTATCAGATTGGATTTAGAAAACACTTTTTCAGGAAGACATTAGTCACTCACTCATACACACACACACAATGCTCCATTGTCGTTTCGTTTAAAATGCTAAGAAAATGTGCTGATCTTTTATATATATATATATATATATACACATATATATAACTTTTGGACGGCACAATAGAACACAGAATAAAACAGATAACACGTAAAAGGACACTCACACTGTAGATGATTTGAGCTTTCGGCCTTCTCCGAGGCCTTCTTCAGGTCAGACTGAGAGGTTTTGAGGGAAGAGTGCCTGGGGAGGGAAGGGGGGGCGGAAGGTTTAGGGACTGTTGGGAAAGAAATTAAAGATGGCGGTTAAGGGTGGGAATTTTAAAGGATCGGAAATATAGGATGTATGCGGATTCGCGAGTTCTCACCTCTATGTTGGTGGCTGAATCGGGTAGAGATTCTAGAACTGTTAGGGAAAAGCATTCGTCAAATGATAGGTTATGTGAACTGGCGTGTAAAGGGATAGGAAGAGAAGAGAGTGAAGCAGAATTACATGAGTAGCGGTGATTTTTCATTCGGATGGATAAGGGGGTAATGCATTCGCCTATGTAGAATGAGGTGCATTGTTTGCACGACAAAAGATAGATAATATTTTTTGAGAGGCAATTAGCGTGGGAACGGGGTGAAGGGACAATGAAGGGATGTGGGGAGAGGGGAACAGATCTGATTAGGAGACATGTTTTACATCGGGGGCGATTGCAGGTAGGGGAAATATGTGGAAATTTGTCAGGGCGGGGTGTCAGAGGGTTGGTGGATCTCAGAAGGTTTCTGAGATTGGCTGGTCGTCTGTAAGCGACAGAGGGGCATTGGGGCAGCAAGGAAGTGGTCGCGTCATTGTCATGTAATATAGGATAAAGTTCTTTAAGAATGGTTTTCAGTCTGTGGGATCCGGGGAAATAGGTTGTGCAAAGGTTGAGTCCAGCGTCAGATGTGGGGTTGTTATTCTGTGGTGTGTGTGGTCGGGTGGAGTGGTATTATTTTATTATATATATATATATATATATATATAACCTTGGCGGGTCACGGTGGTCTAGCGGTTAGAGCGTTGGACTGCTGACCGGAGTTTCCCGGGTTCGATTCCCGGGCAAGGCACTTTGGGCACCTGCAGCTCCACCCAAGCTAGTTGATTTTTCGGGTTGATTTTCCTGTTTGCGTTTATGGTTTTTTTATATAACCTTGACGGCAATACACAATATGAGAACACATAAAAGGAACACACACGCTATTTCTTGGCAATTTAGACGGAGCTCAGCTCCGTCTTCCTCAGAAGACGGAGCTTCTGAGACAGAAGATTCTCAGAAGACAAGACAATAGTGTTCTAATATGCTAGCTGCAGGTGCCCAGAGTGCCTTGCCCGGGAATTGAACCCGGGACCCTCCAGTCAGTAGTCCAACGCTCTACGCACTAGACCACCGCGACTCTACCTTACCTACATCCCCTCATTGTCCCTTCACCCCCCAGCCCCACCCCCCCATTTAGTGAACGACATTGAGACCCGGATGTTGATAGGCTTTACACAGCCATATAAATGACAATTCCATTGTTTTTAATTTTATAGGGTTATCGGATGGGGGAAAGGATGCTAGCACGGAAACATTGTAACAGTGGTTGAAGGGGGTGTTGTGGTGGGAGGCATGTTTTGGGATGGGAAGACCCGCGGACGGGGAGGAGGGATTACATGAGGCGCGATGATTGTATGCGCGATTGCGCGATTGATTCAGAATGTAATTAATCTATCTTCTGACTTGCAAACTCTGCCCGGCATTTTATATAGGCCAGTGCTCTGCACCCCTGAACCTCAGGGTGAACAATGGTGGAAGAAGTAAGTAATTGGGTCAAAAAGGAAGGATGTAACCATGATACTTAGAAGGAAATTGCCATTATGGTTCATAAAAAATCTAAAATTAATGGGTGCGTTCGTCTCTCCTAACTGCAAAAGTGAACTTGCTCTTCCATAAGTATTTTAAACAGGTATTATCAATGGTAAATGAAGAGTTGCTAAAAACATATATGCTGCTTTGCATTGGAATATCCGTTAAATAAGCATAAATATGTACTTACTCGTAGTCACTGATTATCCGTTTTTTAATAATTTTATAACTTCCTAATATTCAAAAATATTTTGCCGACGTTTACAAAGTTCTACTTGGAATTCACTTTAGAACAGACAGAACAGTTCACCTATTTATATTGTTTTAGTTTAGGTCAACACAGATAATCTTTAATTTAATATATTACAAGCTGACATTTGAGTGAAATATCTTTGAAAAGGGGATAGGGGTTTATGATACGCATGTTATGTAAAACTATAAAGAAAAGACTTGTAAAATGTTAACATTGGTCATAGCTGTGTAAGGATCGGAAACTTGGATGTTGAGGTAAGAGGATGAACGAAGAACTAAATAAAGAACTGAACCAGGTTTTTAAAAGTTTTCTTTGAGTATGAATATAGAAAGTTAAATGAAAGAAAAGGAACCTAGTGATGAAAGTCTGGTAATGGTAGGGAAGAAAGAAGTTTGTGGACAAGAATCCGATCCGGAAAAGGTAGGGCGATCGGAGCCAATGGGATACCAAATATGGTAATAAAACTGAGAATGTTCGGAGAGTGAGGTAGAGGGAGGAAAAAAATAAGCTATTTTAACATGCAGTGTGAGGTTCATAGATACTTTCTGCTATGCATGCTAGGACTCATGACTAGTGTATATAGCAATAATCCATCGATAATCTACCTGAATCCAGTGCTATAATATGCTTGATAATAACGCAAAATTAATGATAATAGGTATTGGAAATACAAGTATACTTGTATTACTGTATACTTATATTTTTCTATAAAAACATAATTAATATAAAAATTCATTTTAAAACGTTCGAATTTTGTGGCGTTCAATTTTCCTTTCGAAATTTTTCGTTTGCGAAATCACAAATTCGCCACAAATGGAAAATAAATGAGGGGCAACTCATTTATGTCCATCCAATTGGGACGCAATATAAACATTTAAATATTATTGACTACTTAGTCTCTTAAAAAAACTGGATAAGGGATCTTGTTGTCATCATATTTGTGGTGATCTTAGTGGAGGGGACATTATTTTGTAACCTAATCACTCATACTTCTACGCTACTTCGCCGGAAACATGTTTCCTGTTCTTCCGTTCGGAGACACAAAATCCGTTCTCCCCTCCTCTCCGCCGCTCGCACATACCCGCGACTTCGGCCGGGCCCCGAACCATTCCCGTTGTTCCTCTCTCCTTTCTCCCACATCCCCATTCCCTAAAGCTTATCCCCGGAAACCGATAGCGCGATATCCCCCGCGATCCATTTGTTGTTTCTGCGAGATACCTGCCTGCTTCTCCCTGTCATCATCCGACTATCCCCACCCCATTTCCCCGCCCTCTAACTCCCCACCGACACACTTATCCCACTACTTCCGTTTCCGCCCTCACTCCCTTATCCTCATCCCCCAACTCCTAAACCGGCACTCCCCCGACTACCACGCTCTCTTCCTACAATATCCATACCTCCCACCGTTCCGAATGACGCCTTTTGAAAGCTCTGAAAAATACAACAGGAGGGAGCGTCGTCGTACGCGCTCTCTCCCCGCCCTAGACATCAATCCCTCCTAATCCCTCCGCGGTGCAATCCAGCAGTGCTTTCACATCTCACGCGTGTGGGACGCGGTTGCCTATCTCTAAACCAGGCGGCTCTCATCATGAATCTAGAGGAGGGAGAATGGGAGGCACAACTATGGAAGGGACGGCCCGGCGCAATATTGCAATTTATGTCCCCCGTACCGTAAGTAGGAACACCGCCGCTTGGCGGCTTAAGGGAATAGATATGGGGAGTGGGGGGGATCTTCGAAGGGGTTGTTCAGAGGGTGGTGACGAAGCCAGGAGGAGAGGAATGCAAAGACGAAAGCGGGGGTGGGAAGAGTTCGTGTGGTGGTGATGGGAGAGAAGCAGCATAGTTTGGATGTTGTCTGGGCCCTCAGAACGGAGTTAGGAGAGGAGACATGGAGAGAGATGGAAGGTGAGTGAAGAGGGAGGGTGGGATTGGAACGAAAGTGGGGTGGGTTTCGAGGGGGTGTGCGAGGGAGGAGAAGATTGGGGGGGAAGGTATGATGCGACGGTGTGGGCTAACTCCGCAGCACGTGAATGAGAGATGAGCGGAAGTAGAGTGGTCAGAGAAGCAATTCCACTGTCATGGTGATGGATTATGCACACGGCCAAATCTCCGGAGCGTTAACTCGATTCGATCTCAGAGAAAGAGGAGGGTTTGGGAGGTGCGGGGTTGATGAGGAGGAGGAGGGAACATGATGTGGAAGGGGAGGAGTAGAGAGAGAGGTTGATGGTCAAATGCGCACCGCCGCACTCCATCCCCGAATTCCCACCCCATTTAACCAACCACTCTTCTCCGGCGATTTCCTCCTCCCTCTCCGCACGCACATATTTTCCACATTCTGCCGTCAAATCCTGGCTCACATTCCCCTTATTCTTCAGAAATCCTCCGCCGTTAACATTTCTCGCGCCCTTCATTCGACTTTAATCTCTCCTAGAACCAATTTATGCGTAGTTTCGAACAGGCACATGCTTATCGTGGGAACAGGAATTCACTTTTAAACGCAAAGGAACGGTTATGTACTATGTTCCGACATCCATACGAGACGTGAAGAAAAGACTAATAGAATCCAACGGTTTGTTTTTTTCATAATATACCACGATGACGACAAATTCTCGTTACACCCCCATGAAGTTACACAAAACCATCATAGTTTTTCCCTTTGAACAGAAAATGAAAACCAATTAATATCGTATAACTGCTGCCTAATGACCGCTATTAGAAAAAAAACCCTAAAACGACATACAGTAAATACAACTATTTAATAAAGTTTTAATAAGTTGTTGAATAGATGAGTCATAAAAAGTTGATTTGCATAAATACACATGCCTAGCCAAATTTCCTGGGAAAATTCGAGTAATAATTCTGAAAAATCTACTCGCCTTGATTTTATCACCATATTACAAATCCCTTCATCCACCATCTGTTATTTGGTCCACTTCTGTAGAAAGACTTCCAGAGAACGACTTCTCAGGATTTTTCCGTTCTCAATTTGAAGGTGTGGTGGGAATAAATGGCGATGCGGGAGCAGAGTACGTATGTAGGGGAGAAAATAGGGACGAAAAGAAAATGGATGAGAACTGGCGAATCGGAAGTGAATAGGAAGAGAGGAGGAGCGAAATAGGTGGAGCGAGAGAGGAAAGGTTTTTATTTATGTATTTATAAGAATTTTTTTTATTTCAACAGGGGGCGGACCTAGCAGTGTGACTGACTCCGGCAGAAAGAAGGAGAACTTTTTTATTTAATCGATAACATGCGTGAAGAGGTATTTTCTGAATCGCGAATCGAGGCGTTTATTCCTTTTTATTTTCTCTTTTTCCATCCGTAACCTCGCCCTCTCCACCATAGCTCCGTCCCTCTCTCGCCCCTCTTGAGTGGAGGAAATCGCTTTCAGCGGTCGATGGCACTTTTCCAATGACTGTTTGGGGAAAGGGGGAGTGGGTTGCGCACGTGAACGGAGGCGGGGGAGGATTGCGAAGTAATGGGTTTCCGCGAGGGGAGTGGAGGGGTAGAAGAGAAGGATTCCTTTCTTCTCTTTTTTTTATCATTCGGGGGACGATAGGGAGAATGAGACATCTCGGATTACACTCGCGTTTTTACGCGACCCAGCTACCCCAGCTTCCGCGTCAGGCGAACCTGGGGTAGGACCTGCCGCGTGAGATTTAACTTTGTTGCCGTGATTTGAAGAAAAAAAATAGGAAGTCCGATTGTGTAGGGGAAAGGGGTGGGGTTTGTTCCGATCCGAGTGGTGGAAGAGATTTCCGTCCGCAGTGGCGGATGTCACCGGTGGACCCTTGTAAAAAATATCCAAAATGTCGCATGAACGTTGGAAGCGTGGGCACTCATCTTTCACTGAAGAAACAATTCTTTGGCATCATTCATGAATTGAGTAACTGAATGATCAGACGAGACGAAATCGTTTTGACAAAAATTTCAGCAGCGTTAATATGAAATTCCTGGAAGAATGATTGTCTCTAAAAAGCATTCATGAACAATTTTAAAATTCCAAACACTTAGCAACAAAAATTATTCATTTTCATACTCCATCAAGTCCATATTCCTGATATATATATATATATATATATATATATATATATATATATATATATATATATATATATATATATATATATATATATATATATATATATATATATATATACCATATCATACAGTTACTCCATTATTTTTACAATAAAATAAATAACTAAAATTTAGTAGGACATGTTCTAGCATGTTGATTTATCATTAAGCATTGACGGAATTGCACTCGGATAATCCTATATCGATCCTTAGACAATTGAAGAGAAAGTAGAAAGGTGTACAAGTCGAGAGGTTTGGTCAATTATCCATTAGATGACCGTGATAAAATATCAATTATGCCGAAAACACGTCACAGTATTTATTTTAATAAATATTACTTATCTGTTCGTACGTTTATTGAATTATTTTGAGTAATAGTCGATATTGAAAGAGCATCCTCATCTGTTGAAACTTTAAAAATAGTTAAAGCTTTAGAGTAAAAGTTTACCTAGAAATATCTTTGGATAAACCCAATTTTAAACTTAAATTACCCATGCATGTGATATTTAAAAAGGAACATTTGTTTTCATTTCATTTTCCACAATGGGCCTCAATTTGCTGACTAAAATATTTTTGTAAAAATTTATGTATTAATGAAAGTGTTTTAAATAATTCATACGATAAAATAACAAATAATGGATGAAATAAATAGCTATTATAATTATAGGTAATATACCGGTTAAGGTGTGTTTTAAATGGATATAAGCTTTATGCAATTCATTATTCTCTCCTAGCACAACACGACACAACATGCTTCTCAATAATAACGCTCCTTTCAACTACATATGCCTCATTCCTTCCTTCATTCCATCCAACATTCCTCTCTATTCCTCCTCCTTCCTTACTTGCCTAATATTCTCCCCTCTATTACAGTCATCAACATCCCATTGCCAATCAAAAAAACTCTGCACCCATCTTTTCTGGCTCTTTTCGAATTGCCCCTCCTCCCCCACCATTCCTAGCATTTTCTTATTTGTTTTCCTTCCTGTCCAAGTCACCTTTTCCCTTCTATTCCACACATTTCAAAAGCCACCAAACTACTATATATCTACTTGTATCATTCTGATTCAATGAATATGTCTCAGTCCCAGTTAGCAGTTGCTAACGTTTTGATAAACGCAGTTCTGTCCAAAATAAATACGCGGTACGTAAACTTTTCCACTGGTTAGCGTTGCCCTCTTATTTTAACATTTAGCTTATATTTCAACTTTCTCAAAAACCTCGTAATCTTTGTTATGCATACGATTCATTCCTATCTCCAGTTATTTTCATGCCTAAGTACTTATAACCTCAGCGTAAACGTTCAGCAGTGCAGGTGAAAATAGACACCATTGTCTTACTCCTCTTTCTAGCACTGCCCGGTGCCTATCAATTATTTTCCACCGTTGTTGAGTCTAATTGATTGTAGACACTATTGACCTCTTCCTTATGATTACGTGGGGGCATGTATGCCTGAACAATACCCACGTTTGACGGTTCTAATTTTACTTGTACCAGTATTATGTTTTCTTTATCTTAGCAACGATTCTTCCAACATATATATTCAATATTATTTTCACTCCACGTTCACTCCGCAGTATATACTTAATAACTATCACTCCAGTAATCCCAGCCATCCTTCCATCTCACCTCGCACAGCGCTAAAGCATTTCTTCTCTCCACGTCTCGTTTCATAAGATCTAATTTTCCTCGGTCAGTTTCTACATCATCTCCGCTTGTGCAAGTTGGACTATAGTTCTTCGTCTTTTTTCACATTCCCTTTCGATGTAGTAGGCGTAGGAGTAGAGAAATTAAGTGTCAAATAATATTCTCTGATGAAATTTCTCTCCAATGGTGTCACCCATACGTAGGATTATCCAGCTAACATTTCATAACACATTAAAATATATCTGGTTAGTAATTAGTTACAGGAATTATCGCAATAATCTAAGAATAAATTTCACTTAACGCTTTTTATTTATTTCGTTAATACTTTTATGAATTTAAATGTAAAAATATATTTATTTTATTTATATTACATTAACGTAAATACCAATCATGCGCTAATGTTTCTTAGTCATCAATATATAATTCTTACTTTCACAGATAACGTATTTTTTTCTTTCATTTCCTTAAAGTCCATTGGTAGCTATGGCGGTGTAAGATAAGGTGTCGATATCAGTGTGAACGAAATGAATAACGCTGCAAATAATTTGAACACATAAAGATATAGAAAATTTGCCTGGAAACGATAGAACTCCCCTAGGTTCCCGGCATTTTCAAATTGACGTTTTTTTGTATACGCACAAATCTAGTTTTGTATGAACTGGGATATCAAGGGGAATTGATGCCCAAATCTTTTACGTGTTTAATATGTACGTACCCTTTGTCTAAGGGTAATCGAAGGATATTTTCAGGAGGTAGAATAGTTTAAAGAGTAATCGTTTGCATTTTTGATAAAACGAAACAAAAAACTATTACTGGTGGAGGTGCATATAAAAAACCGTGTGATGCTAATGACGTTTAAGTGTCTAGTTGTAGGAAAAAGATTTAAATTTAATTAAGATAAGTTTTATTCATAAGACTTAAGTAAACAAATCGAATGTTGGCGTTTTTATTTTAATGGATTTTTGTGTAGAAACAAATGTTTCTTTAATGAAATGAGTAAGGAAATAAAATTATCAGACTGACAGATTCGATATTTGAATAATTAAAGCATGAAACACATTTATTTCTATAAATAAAAGAAAACAGAACAAACGAGTACAAAATAAAATATAAATCATCATATTCAGTCCCATTTAAATGCAATAAATACCGATATTCGTCAATTATAATTGGTTTCCTTGTGATAATGAAATGTGTCTTATTTTTAGGTTAATTTTAGTTCATAGGTTTTGACTACAGCGGAAATCTTATAACATTTTATTTTGAATGCTTAAATTGTTTATGTAGCACAATTGGGGATTGGTAAAAAAATAATTTTGATCGATGAAGCCATATTAGAAGCATGATGTAATGAATTTACAATCACATGTATCAAATGTTTTGTCCTTGTTTATATTAGTATTCTAGGGAACCCAATGGTTTCACAAAACTTCGCGTAAAATAACTAAATTACATCTCTTATTTATGAATATATTTAGTATTGACTATGACTTAAAAACAAGTGAATCAAGAATATATTAATATTTAAAAATTTATTCTTCACATAAACTCGTTTGAATTGTTCACTATGTAATAAAGATAATATAAAACATACTTCATGGCCTGATTTAACCAAATTTCTCATTTACGTGATCTGAGGCTCTAAATGGAAGTGATTATTACTTTAAAGGGAATAATAATGTTCATTGTTTACCACCACAATTTCATCAACAGAGTAAAACGGTGAAACGGTTACGAAAAATAGCATTTCGAAATTTAAATAGACTCTGCTTAACCACATGCCTGCTTCGTGGGAAAAGTCCTTTGTCTCGAGCCATGGCACACGCAGTTGGGAAGGGAAGCGCATTCAAATGCGTTGGCACGATTTTGACTCTTTCCCCATGCCTCCCGCTCTCCCGGCCGCGGCCCCCAATTCTAATAACCTCCGGTTAATTGATTTCCGCACATCCAGGTTTCCACGACTGCGACCACACAGCCTAGTTCGCGCAGATAAAACGAGAGGAGGTCGAGGTAGAGTGTTTGATGGGGAGAGGGAGGGAGGTAGAGAGAGTAACGAGCGCTGCGGAGGAAGGACCTCGCGGGACCTGTTTTCGAGGCGGTGTCCTTTGGGGAAGTGGATGAGGGAGTAGATATGATTTGCCGCCGTGGGGCGAGAATGCTGAGCGGGGTGGGAGGGGTTAGTTGCGTGTGGGGATTTGGAAATATGGCGGGGGAAGCGGGTGAGCAATGTCGGGGTGGAGGTAGGATATGTTTGAGGCATGCGGTGTTTCGATTGGGTGGGGAGAGAGGAAGAGATGAAGGGAGAAGAGAAGGGGGTATGTGGGCGTGGAGTCAGACAGAGTGAACTGGTCCCTTTCGCCTCCGATGGAATTTTGGTTTGGACCCCGGTAGAGATATGTCGAGACTGTTGCTCCTTTTTCCGCTCTCGCGGTGATTCATGGTCCACACCTGGAAATCGACTGCGGGTATACGACGTGGAAGAGGGGGATGGCGTGCGGGGTACTCAGTGCGGGCGTGGGCGGGGACGGAGACGTTTTGGGTCCATCTGAGTCCGCAGTCCGTCCCCGCCGGTCGCGTTGCTTTATTCAGGCGTTAGAGTTGGACGTTTGGGAGGAGAGGGTTGATAATGGGAGTGAGAGGGAAGGGAGACCGGGTAGGAGAGAGAGGACAGTGAGGAAATGGGCTTTCTCCGTATCCTAACTCGTAGTCCAGTTCCCTCTTCCTATTGCGCTCCCATTCCTTCAATGCATGGCATATTCTGCAGCTGTCCTAGGTTTCCCAATTGTTTACTCGCCCCCAGCCATGCTCCGTTGACTCACACGTTCCATTGTGAAACCAATTCAGAAAGTACTTGGAGAGCCCGATGTAATTAATTTTATTGCGAAAAGAATTTCTCTGCAGCATAAATGTCTCTTTCACTCGGCGCATGAGGTACCATTTGTGAGACTATGAGTTTATATGAGGAATACTGAAGTTGAACCTAGCCCAAAAATCCGATTAGATCGTATCTGAAAATGATAATTCGTCTAATATTTTACGGTCCTGTCTTCGAATTCTACTTTTCACTGACGTAATTTGGATCGTGAGGATTTTTATTACCTTAACAAGATTTGAAGGTAATTCCATAATGTAAATCATACATGTTGGTACCTATATTCAATGCAACAAACACGTTTCCTTCCAATATGAATTATAGGATATTTTTTCATTAGTAAACATTTTTTGTCATCACATGAATTAAACGCTTTTGTCTCTCCAAATATTCCAATAAGTGATGGACCGTCAGCATTTTTAGAATGACGACGTCAACAAACATACCGTTATTAGCTATCTTTCAACTTGTGACCACGTCCTTATGTTCTTCGCTATTCATTTCCACATATATTTTGCAATTTATGATGTTTGGCTCCGTAGAATAAAAATCATAGTTTTACGTAAGATAAAATGAAGATTTTCTTTTAAAACGTATTGGTTCCAATTAGCTCCCTGGCACAAAGACCTTAAATATTGTTTAAAATTGCATTAAATAATGCTTAATTAATAGCTTTTTTTACATATCTACGAGATAAATACTATTATTTGGTAATTCCAATAACTAAATAACGTCACACAGTAATTCACATTGGTAAAAAATCACGGATTTATTTGTAAGGCCGTTGCATTTTGCCACCTGCCGATACCTGCCGAAGATACAATTACAGATATCAATCAAAAAACATTATAAAACCCACGCAAATCTGATTTTAACAATAAATTACTATCTTTTTACGATCCTTATTTTATTTTCGAAGATATATTCAAAATAAATAGCTATCGATAATTTATATCATTTTTCAGGTATCTAGTTTAATTAAGTGGAACTTCACTAAGACAATGTTATTTTCATCATTGTCTTACCTTTAAATCAGGTATTACTAATTGACCGAAAAGAACACTTTACCCCCCATTTTCTCTTAGCTTTCTTTACCCATAAGTTTCGTGAACTCTCATTTTCGCTTGATTATCTTAATGACCCCGATTGTGGATGACCTAATGTATCTATGCAAGAATAATTGCTTGTTCAAAAGTAAATGTACAATTTAGTATGCTTCCTATTTCGCAACATCTTCCCATTCCACTGCTGATTCAATCAGGTATTTCCCCCCTGCCAATCGTGTGCGATCCGTCTGCTCTACTCCCTTCATTTCTCCTAGAAATATGTGACGGCATAATCATTTCCACTCTTTCTCCCACCCAAGTGCCTAAGTTACCCTCAAGTGTTTTATGGGAACAAGTTTGTGGTAGAATACTGCTAGTAGAGTCCATCATTTCTTCTCGTTGAAAGTTCGTGCGCGCATATGGGTGTATACATTTCACGTCTTTCTGCGTTCCATGATCTCTCTACTATCCTTCCTTCCAGGAATTGTAGGGTACTGGATGGCTATTTCTCTCGACCAGTGGGAATTAACTAACAGACTATACAATTTAACATGGCGTTCGTATTTTTATTTCCACGCACAACTGAGTGAACGTGTTAAATAACGCACAGAGGAAATTTTGTTACTAAGAATTTATTATAATCTTCTATAATATCATGATGGGATGCTTCCCTGCTTATGTTTAACCTATAGACATCTCGCATTAGAATTCATTCAAACTGTCATCACAAATTCCTTATAAGGGATAATGAAATGTGCACCCTGCACTGCTGTTAATTTATAAACTACTAATTTGTGTCGGAATACCTATGTGTATAAAATCATTTCATAGTATTCTATTGTTATACTTAATGGCAAAACTATTTCTGAAAACGAACTTTGTTTCGCTTAAAGAAACCGTTTTTGTAGCTTGGCATCTTATTTTAACTTGCGTGGTTGACTGACATAATTATTATTATTTTTAAACTGAGGCTGATATTTGGTTTTAGATAAGCCTATCATCGCTACACTACCTTGGTCCGTCCAAAAAGTCACAATCCGATACCTTGCATTATTTGTACATGAAGCTGTTTTTCAATTCCAAACAAATTTCAAAATCCTTTACTCTGTCCAAAAGGGTCATTTTTTCCTATTCCTACCTATTAAATATTCCATTTTCCAATCAAAACACTCTGCATGCATTTTTCCAGGTTCAAACGTAGCTATACCAACAACCCTCTCTCGTTCCGCACGATGCCTAGCACGACTTCGTGTCTTTCATTCATTCCATTTTACATTTGCCGTCCTTCTCCACTTCCGTATTTTAGAAGGCTGTGGTGCACGCGCATTATTTTGCTTCGATGATCATTTTTTCGCTCTGTAATATACCACCTATATTTCAAAGTTTTTTCTTATCTTTATGCATATAATGCATATGAAGTTGGCACTAGTGGACAAAGACAAAAACACCGAAACACACAAAAAAGAAAAGAGATTCGCAAGCTTTCGAATTTTCGGTGGTCCACGCCACCCTTCTCAAGGAAGAGAAGGGGAGCACTAGGGAAAAGAACGGAAAGGGTTGGAAACTCTGAATGGAAACGGAAGGCAGGGAAAGGTTTGTGAGAGGATCAGTAGGGTGGGGAAGAGTTAGGAGTAAGATTTTTAGATAATATTGGTTAGATTTAGATAATATAGTAGGTGTTGGGGCGGAAGAGGAATGAAAATATATGAAGATCGGGGTAATTAATGCCTAATATTGGTACCTAGACAATTCGAGGCATCCAGGAGCCAGATGAAGACCTGCTCCATTGTTTTGGGTTTCATTTGAGGGCCAAAGGATGGAAGGGATCCAAAAATGGATACACTACAGCATTTATCAAAGGGAGTGTTGTACTCGTAGGCGTGTTTTGGGATTGCGAGCATGCTAATCAGGGAAGAATTCTTGGAAGAAACCCGGTAGTTGTTAATTCTAATATTGAGTGGTATGGTACACTGTCCAATATAAAAGGCAGGGCAAGCGTTTCTTTCCTTTTTTTGTATGTTTCTGTGTTTTTGTCTTTGCCCACTAGTTCTAACTTCATAAACTTCATTATTCACGTCCTTGAGACTTTCAAAAAAAGTGTGAATATATATATACACACACATATATATATACATATATATATACATACATACATATACATACATACATACATATATATATACATATAATACATATATATACATATAATACATAAAACTTAGACAGTAACACACAGCACGAGAACACATAAAAAAAACACTAACAATAATATCTTGATAATTTCGACGGACTCGAACTCCGTCTTCTTCGGAGGATAAGATATGACTCAATATCTTCCGAAGAAGACGGAGTTCGAGTCCGTCGAAATTATCAAGATATTATTGTGAGTGTTCTTTTTATGTGTTCTCGTGCTGTGTGTTACTGTCTAAGTTTTTTATTCAAAACTTCCGTGTTATTTCGAAGAAATCATCCATTTATATATATATATATATATATATATATTATTTTCACACATAGAAATAGACATATAAATATATATATATATATATACATTTTTATATATATTCACAAAGAAATAGATACAAAGAAAGGGGATAGAAACACACATAAAAGACGAACACAGGAAAGGTGGGGAAAGTAGATTTGAGCAGATCACGAGCGTAAAATATTTCCTTAGCCGGGACTTGAACACCGGACCTTCCACTTGCCGGGCGGATATAGATAAAAATATACATATATAATATATGCATACATAAAACCATTAACGCAGTATTCAACCCGAAGGTCGGTTTGGTAGGTGATGGTAGAATTCACCCAGTACTAAGCCCGACGGCGTGTGAAAATCATACATCATGGTAGGGGGGTCAGTTCCTTTCTCTGTGTCGGGTATGGTTTCCCATGAAGATCAGGTACCCGAAATATCACAGCTTGGGTGGAGCTGCAGGCACTCACAGTGCCTTGCCCGGGAATCGAACCCGGGCCCTCCGGTGAGTAGTATCTTTCACCTGCTACTACTCTAGCATATAAATTCCATTCAAATATTTGTCTTACCCTCTTCTTTATTCTCAAAAACCTCATAATCTTCGTTTTTCATAGCATGACCATCATTCCATTTCATTCACAAAGGTTTTCTTATCCTCTTTGCAATGATTGTAGATCCTTGCTGACTAATTAAAGCTTGATCATCCGCAAACTTAACTGGTGTTATAATTTCTCAACTGACTCTCACTCTAATCTCCTGGTCTTCCAAAACGTTTGTTACTTTTACGTTCGATCATGCTTACCCTGCTTCTTCCTAATACGGATAATCCCTACCTCCTCATGCTTTCCTCATGCATCAGAACAGTCCGAGACACGCAATCAGTCAGTTTGTAAATAGTCAAGTTTACTATTGGTGCCTGCGTACGTTTTCTCTAATTTAAATTCTTTATTCTCACTACCGTCATTTGAACCTCACTATCCTCGGGTAGATCAGAAATAAGTTATTCTCTGTCTCTGGAGTGCGTCTTCATTGACAGCTATATTTTCCGTCGGTACAACATTTCCCCAAAAATGATATTCGCCATGACGTCCCGGTCAAATAATGCAGCATGCGCTGGCGAAGTCATTCCAAACATTCCACCCGATGGCCGCAAAAGCAATTTCCGCTGTAATCTTTCCGGGAATTCGAGTTAAAAGCGCTTTCGTAACTTCGCGGCGTCGCCCAAATCCAAATGGCAACGACGACAGCAAGGAAAATAAAACCGAATGAACAAACATGAACAGGAAAAGAAACTCTTCCACCGCATCGGCAAATAATCACATCCCCTCAACCCCTAGCATGGTGTATCTTGAACATGGCTTTCAATTTCCTGAATCTCTCTTTGGGTATGGATATTTCAAGATTCCGTGCAAATAAACTCGGTTTTATAAGACTAGTTCATAATAAATGAACTTAATTCGTGTGTATGCATTTGCAGAAGTAAATAAGGTTTTTGAAAGAATACATATATACGCCTCTGTGGGTGTGCATTGGCATGAATTTATTGGTTTAGTATGTGATTTCATTCTCTTTTGAACCCCCCGCTACAAGCTCTTGCAGTGGCTTACAAGGTAATATGTAGATGGAGAAGTAAGCAGTTGAACTGATGTTGCTACAAGAATGAACAATAAGGTTATAATTAATTATAGGAGTGTCTCGCACCTTCCAAAATTTTTTCAGAACATTGCAGCCATTCAGTAAAATTTACCATTCTACCTACCACTTAAATTTTTCCTTATTAGGTTATTTTTTAAACATATTATGACTGATGGGACGGTGGACGGCGTGTTGTCAAGGAATAAGAATATATCCTCATTATTGATGGATAGTAGAGTTAAAATAGGATGAAGCAAAAGACAGATTGAGTAAAACAATTTTCTTACCGCAAAATTATTTTGTTGATCTAAGTTCTAATCTACATATTTTTCTTTGATAAATGTTTTCAAAGGGACTTTTACAAAACTATTTACTATTTATTTTTACCACTTACATATTATTTTATTTAGATATGCCAATTGGGCTTACTTTACATCATAATATATACAAATTAGTCTTACAACGTTTAGTTGTAAACCAAAGACTGCCGATTAGTATTTCCGATAAAATAATTTTGACCGCACAAATGTATTCACATTTAATAACTTGAATTTATAAAATCTGAAAAAACCACTCTAACGGTTCAACGTGGTTGGACGCGTAAAACGGCGAACAGGGGCAGGTGGGTAAAAGAGGACTAACGACTAGTCAACTGAAGTTCAAAAATGTGGGGATAGACCTAAGATCAGGAGGTAAGATTCTGGGTAAAAAGTAAAAGATGATGTATTTTTGAGACACAGGTCAAATATAATGAAAAATACTAAGTCCAGCCGTCATCTAAAAAACACCAGGTAGGGAAATACGTATGAGTACGTCTTTGACTTTGGAAGGGAATTACGTATTCATTGGTAAGGAGGAAATTTCCAGCAATTAACCTTGGTATTAACGTATATATATATATATATATATATATATATATATATATATATATATATATATATATATATATATATATATATATTTATTTATTTATTGATAAAAGTATACCATTTGTTTATAGAATACTGGTTAAAAATAAATATTGTAACTCCTATTACACATCTAATGAATTTTAAATGTTTATTCCTGTCCTTGTGTTCTTACCAAATGGCATTAGAAATTTTATATTATTCTATTTCAATTTGAGAAATTCCTGTAAAAAATTATACTTAAAAGTTGATTGTCAAGGATACCTACACACCTTTCTTGAATCAGGGTTTCATTTCAAGGATTGGTGCTAGATTTTTGATGGTCCATAATTTAAATTAGTTTCTACGTGACAAGATATTCAGGAATACATATTTAGGCTACAAGATCAGATGAAAGTAGACAAAATGACATATTTTTACTATTGCTAAGAAATTTCAGTTGAATGGTAATTAGTAAATATTTATTCACTTTGGTGAATACGATCATTATCGATTACATTCGAAATTAACGTTTCATTTGGTCAAATATATTTCAATAGCATAAGTGCAGTAAAAGAAATAAACTGAGGTCTACAATGAGTAATAAAAGTTTAAATGAGTGTACTGTGTGCATACTGAAGTACATCTATTATGGTAAATTTAATGTATATTTAGTAACTCTCTCGAAGCCTAATCATTTTCCTATGTAATCAATCTGAAGCTTGATCTATGCATTTAAAAATGTTTTCCTTGCAATAATGTCTTTGTTTAGGCTATTGGAATTATTAATGAAACTTTTTATAGGCATTCCTAGTATACACTGAACGTGAAAATGCAAGAAATAAGGATGTAACGTTTCTTATTTTGCCGTAGTTTATTTCTCTGAATCAAAAAGCGGCACAAACAAATCTAATTTTGTATTCCGTTAAACTTCATGTATTTTCACAAGGATCTGAGGCAGAAGAGATTCGCATGCATCGAGAGTTATTACGTACTCTATAAAACGATCTGTTTTTAGCCAGGCATGCCTTTCCTGCACAGCACAGTACTCACGCTCCTGGAAAAGTTGGTAGAAGTGAGATTACAAATATCAAAAGGATCCTGTTATAGGTGGCAGGAAATGGTTGGAGGCATCCAGGCATCGGGATAGTACCTGGGAAAAGCGACACTGGAAAATGATAAGAAAACTACTTCTTAGAACACCGATTGACCCATCTACTATCTTTTTAGCTAGGCAATCAGTGACTCTGGGACGGAGATTCTCAAATCACCTTCCCTCTTTCCTTCTTGTAACATAAACAATTTTATAAATATAAACTCGATAAGTATATGTACCTTTTGAGAAGTTGTTTACATAATGCAATATTATATTTTTTAATTAATTCGAATTTTGAATGTTTATATTTCTATACGTATGTGTAATTAAATCATCATAACACCTATATGCAACGTATTTCGGGAATTGAAAATCAAATCATACTAACACTACCACACCCAGATGAATTGTAGTATAACTTAAAGGCAAACTTTTATTTTAAAACGAATTGATTTGTTTTTCTTTATTCTAATCATATGAAATTGGTTTAAATAACATTTAAATGAAAATTTAATTGCTTAGTCTTCAATCGTTTTACTTCCGTAAGCTCTTCAATATAATCTAAAGTTCATTTCAATTAGATGTGTTTCTTTCACCACCAATAAAATTTCAATGCATTCCAATGTAAATTGAATTCTTTTCTTAAACAATTGTCCAAAAACTTAGCATTGTCCATCCCGTCAAACCCTCTCATTTTATCATCTTATGCATCCATTCACTAAATTATGGAATCCTAATCTTTCAACACGTTCCACACCGTTCCGTTCCTTTCCTCCTATTCTATCAATAATATTTTCTCAAAAAACGATTGTGTATTGTGATTTTCAAATCTAATTCCTTATACTAGAAAAGGCGTTTATTCTTTACAAAAGTTTGGTTTTATATTCATATTGGATTAAAAAAAACACAGACGCAAAATACCTAGATCTTGGCGTTTAGAAATGAGTCTGATAATCTCTTAGATAGCAAAACCATCACAGAATCTTGAAATTTCACAAAAAATAGCTCATTTGCTACTCCAATTCCATTGTGTCATTATTCTCTGCTGAATACAATTAGTAGTAATATTCAATATCAAATTATCTAGAGATGGTGTAATGCATCAAAAACACATAATTTAACGCGATATTTGCCAAAATTTAAGCATAATAAGGATGAGGAGTAACATTAAATTATTTTCAAAAATAATTTTGTCAATCACAATTGACAGTATCTAAAATACTTCATATTATCGTTAACTAAATGACAATGGTTCTAATAGAAGAAGTGCTTGTTTTATTTGCGCACATTGTTGAAACATATTAGTTTTACTATGCTTGAACCAAGGCTAACCATAAAAATATGAATAACTTTTTGTTTTAAAAAATGTTTCAATCGAATAGCGAATTTCAGCTCAAATTTTACTTTTCTCACGTTAGAGTAGATCAAACAAACAAAATAATATTGAGCCATTTGAAATCTAATAAAAATTTACTTATCTAATATATCCTAATAACTCTAATGAAAGACCCATACAAATTTTTAAATTCATTTATGATTCCACTTGGTGGAAATATGCTGAAGTTTGAAATGGGTCTAGTAATAATATTTTTTTGTTACATCCTCCAGGAATTAAAAATTTGCTATTATTGCTATGCTAGTATCCAAATAACTATTACAGTTCTACATTAATAAAAAAATAATGCAGTAGTTATGAATTCTTGTAAATCAAAATTCAAAATTCATTAAAGAATGAGGACGCCGTAATGGACAATTCAATGTTAAATCGCATTAAGCCGCATCTGCTAAGGCACTGCACTAAAATATAGGTATATCTCTTACATACATATACGACGTAATTATTGGTATTTTTTAAAATTGTGGTACCCTTTTTCATTAAATTGATTTCACAAAAATTTATAAAAGTTGATAAACCCTTCTGAATAACATGATAAATTCGATAAAAGAGTATTCTTCCAAGATGGAAACACGTGCACGACTCCATACATATTTGGATTCCAAAATGTATGACAAACTGTAATAGACCAAATCACGAGTAATTCGCTACGTTTTATAAAACCACCAGGAAAAGCAGTCTCGATTCTTTAAGCAGAATGAATATGCCACTGGAGTTGTGATTGTAAAGAATAAAAAAATAATGAGTGATTTTTGCGTCTTTCACAGGCACAAAAAACAGGGATAAAGCCACGGTAATATTTCCTTGCCTTTGAGAGTAGTTGAGCCCTATAGTTGGCAAAAGGAAATGCGAAAGGTCCTTAAAATGCCTGCTGGTAAGTCATCAAAAGAGGAATAATGGTAAAAATTGCCATTCAAGATGTCTGCGGTATACCGAAGGAGTCTGAGTGGACGTGCGATAGAGTGTGGGAAGGAAAATAATCATCAATTCCGAGGAATTCAAATGGGAGTGGAAAGGAAAGAAGAAACGTAAAATATATCAGAAGGAATAGTGAGTATATAAAATATCTATACGGGCCGCGTCAACCGGAGAAACTGTATATTTTTATCTGGCTGCGCCCACTTGTCAATTACACTGTGTAAAACGTTCGAAAATGAGAGAAAGTGTGGCGGCAAAAGGGATCCCAGGGTACGGGTAGGCGTGAGAGTTAAGCAGGTACGGTGGGTGATGGAAATGGAGAGGACTGGAGAAGGGAGTTACAGCACCACCTTGGTTAGGGAGTTCGCGGGTCATGCGGGAGAGGGACGGGGCCGATGCTAGGGTAGGATGCCGTAAAGCCGGGCGCTGCTTTGATTGAGGAGGTGAGGTGGAAAGAAATAAGGGATTCAATCCCAACTCCAACCTTTCTTTAGCTCCTTCCCTCTCTCTCATACTCCTTCCTCCAGGAGGGTGAAGGCCAACCATACCTTTTGCCATCCCCTCAAAGGATCGATATGTCGCGGTGAAAAACCCTTGTTTGCGGGGCACAAATGGGAAAATAAAGAGACGCAAGATGTGTAGAGATGAAATCAGGGAAGTCAGGAATTGGGGCTTGGGTTAGCGGCTGTGTAGCGTAGGAATAGGACGAAGGATGTTGGGGTGAAAAATCCGAGAGTCCGTACTCCCTCGCCCCCTTTGCATGGGGTGACCGAAGGAGACGGGTACGGACATTAAGAGAGAGTAGAAGGTACTAAGGTACGGGTAAAGGACATGTGGGGAAGGAGAAAATTGGGGAATGCAGGATAATTCGGTAATCTTTCTTTTTTATTTATTTATCCATTATTTCTTTTTCTCTGAGGAAACCTCTACTAAACGAGATGTTGGATTGGCAAAAATGAGCTAGCCGTTTGACAGCAAAACGTAGTACCAAAAAATAAGCCGTCTTGGTGGCGGTCTTGCTCTTTTAAAGAATGGTCTAAGCCCTAATTTTTGTGTTCCTAGGAGACCAAAAATTTTCTTGAATTATTATTCAACTTCCTTGGAATACATTGATAAAATTCTTGAATCAATCACCAAAGCGTAGTTTTCACTTATTCAACTGAAAGAAAAGCCAAATTATTTTGTATGAATTATGTTTGTGAAAGGTATTATTGAACTTGTATCCATCGAAAAATAATTGAACTTCTTATCGATAGTCATATATTAAAATAAATATCTCGCACAACCACCTAGTCTAGATATTGAAATTTTTTGAAGAAAAAGGGCATTTTAGCTTTATTGTCACGGAGAGTGCTTCATTAGACGTGCATGACTACAAGATTACTACCAGAAGGTAACTTTTATATCAACATCAACTAAATAGTAGAAAGTTCTTTAAATATTTGCATAGATTAATGTGGAAACATCTGCACAGGACGGTTAACTGTTGGACGTAATAGTTCACTTAAAATACACTATTATAAGTATTGTTTTTTTCAGGCATATTTTCTCAAAGATCTTGTTCGACTGTACTAGTCTGTTCCAAGCGTTCCCGAATATTTGGAATAGCACCTCTAGTTGATAATTTTTTAATCCGCTTGAATGCGTTGTGTTTGCGAAAAATCCACGAGTAACCGTCTTCAACGATCTTGTAGATATCTTGTTTCGGTGATTAGTTATGGCAGTTTACGTGGAGCGGAGAAAAGGCAGATTCGGGGAAACCAGCTCTTTGAAGGAGCGGCGTTTTTCTGTGAAATTCTGCGTGAAACTATGCAAATCCTTAACGGAAAATAATGCGTTGATCACCAAGGCATATGGTGATGTTGGCATGAAACATTCCACGTGTTTTGAGTGGTTTTTGTGCCTGATTCAAAAAGGGATGGCAATCAGGGGAAGACGACGGGCGTTCTGGAAGACCATCAACATCGACTCAATATCGACCCCCATATCGAGAAAGTGAACAATCTCGTTCGACGATGATCAAATCGACGTCGGCTTATCAGGGAGCTTGCAGAAGAGCGTGACATTTGGATTGGTTCGTGCTATGAAATCCTGACTGAAGCATTCATTGAGTGTGCTTCGAGTCGCCGCCAAATTCGTGCTTTGCCTGATGAAACCAGACCAGAAACAACATCAAGTTCAAGTCACTCAGGAACTTTTTGGTTGATATGATGAAGATAATACTTTCTTTTCCAGAATGATAATAGATCACCGGTTTATGGATATGATATTGATATGACTATCCAATTCTGACGATGGTTTTGTGAAACATCCCCCATCCCTACAAAGCTCGACAAATTCGGGCGTTCGCTGTCAAGTTGATGTTGTCAGTTTTTTTCGATACAAAGGGGTTTATGCGTAACAAATGCCTATACATAGGCCAAACAATCTGCACTGAGTATTACCTGGGCGTAATGAAACGCCTAGGAGAGAGAATCAGATGAAAACGGGCGAGTGGCTTTTCCATCACGACAGCGTACCGGCTCATTTGTCTCTCAGAACTCCTAGGCTAATAGGCAAAAACAAGACCTCTGTGCTTGCCCACCCAACCTATTCACCATATCTGGCCCCGTATCAATTTTTCCTGTCCTCTTAGCTAAAAACTCTTTTCAATGAAAATATACCTGCGCGAACAAATTAGGGAGAGGAGCAATAGGGACAAGTTCTACGGAGGGGCTTGCCTCGTATAAGCATTCCAGAAGAAGGATTCCAGGATTGTTTCAAAAATTGTAAACATCGTTGCGATAAGTGTATACGTTCAAGAGGAGCCCCCCTGTGAGATGAGGAGAGGAGGAGATCCCTGACTAATATTTTGTTTACTCACGGTTATGCTCGTAATTTTGTTAACATTTAGTGTCATAAGCCTTGTTTTGTAGGTGGGATGTTTCTTTGTCGTTCGTTTCTATGTCGTATATGACCACGCGATTTTGCAGATGCTTTGGTCAAGTATCATTTGATTGCGGGGAGCTGTAAAGAGACATATTTGTGGTTGCGTAAGACATATTTGTGCTTCCCTTGAATTTCTCTCGGCCGTCTCCTCTCTCTCCCAAACATGCCAAGCATTCATTCATTTGCTTTTATTTTTGTCCACTTTACCTTTTCCGTCCTCTCCACATTATATTTCATAATCGTCCAATTTGCGCTTATTATATTATTTCAATGACCACGTTTCGGCGCTCTATAAAACAAAACCCCAAATTTTCCTAATATTTTTTGTAACTAAAAATAAATAAAGACCTATTTTTAATGTCACATTCTTAGTGTGAAATGACCCCAGCCACACCCAATTAGTGACGGGTAGTTATCCTGTAGATAGAAGTAGAGGGTTGCCAGCGGTGTCATGCGGAAGCGAACCCAGCCCCTATGGTCAGTAGTTAAGAGGTCTATCCACAGGAAATCTATCTCTAAAATTAGAAATTATTTCTCATTTAATTATGCATATAAGTATTGAATACTATGAAAATTACTTTCATAAATTTTCTCTCCTGGAATGGGAGTCGTCTGAATTTGAACTGAAAGAAATGATGGTGCCATTTAGATATTAGAAAAAAAAACTAATTCCAACATAAGCACGGAATCGCGATCGTTTTCAAAATCAAAGAAGGAAAAAAAAACATCCAGAAGCCTTTGACGTCAATGGTACAATTTTCTTTTAGCTTTTTGGAAATTCTTGGAATCATTTAGAGAGGCCTATTCTTAACAGTTTTTAATGTCTCTCCGTTTAATTTACATTAATCTGACCTATTTCTTCTTGTATAAGAACTCAAAGGTTCTTCTTAGTTGGAAGATCTCTTAAGGTCGTTAATAATATAGAAAATTTGTAATAAAGAATAGGAGACTGAAAAGAAATTATCAAGTTAAGATAGAACCTAGATGAGTTGGAAGGGCTTATGTGCCCTCACGATCCTTATAACCGTAACATAAAATGTAGGTACTATTGTACATGCACATGTTATTAACATGGTTTACATTATTTGAGTTATTTTACAAAATTATGTTTTTAGACAAATGTTATAACTAACCAAGGGTTTGATTTTGCATTCCTGGTGTGTAGATAGATTACCAAATTTTGCAAGGAGCAACAATGAATTCAAAAGTATGTCAAAATTTCGTAAAAATCGGAATTTGATGTCGATGCTCTTTAAACTTATTTCTTGGGGTAATAATTTAAGTCCATCGCTATTTTGCAGCAGTAACGTACCAAAGAAATTATGGATAATTGGAGTAATATTTCGAAACTATACATAAAGTAGTAGCTGTTTAAAACGTAGGAAGCGCTATTCGGTCAGCATAAATTGTAACTTATGAAGGTAATCTACCAGTTAAATTAGGTTTTTGATGGATACAACTACCCAATATATATCTAACTTCACCTAACAAAACATTCGTATACTCCTTCCTCCCTTCATTCCGTCCAAAATCCTTATCCTATTCCTGGCCCTTCCGCGTCTGCCAATTATTTTACCCTCTATAACATTCTTCAACATCCCAATGCCGATCACTATGCTTTACATCCATTTCCTAACAATCTTCTCTCCTTCCCTACTATAGCCAGCGCTTCCTCACTTTTTTTAGTTCATTTCACCTTTTCTATCCTTCTCCACACCCACATTTCAAAAGCCTCCAATCTATGTCTATCCTCCTGCTTCAGTGACCACATTTCCGCGCCGTACATAGCTACACTCCATATTAGTTTTTACGAGTCTTGTCTTAACATCCCTCTCAACGTCTCCGTCATCAACCCCCTCTTTTTTGTGAAAGCCTTTTCCTTGTGCAATTCTTCTCATTACGTCCCTACTACTTTGACCATTTTGTTTCAGAACACTTTTGAGATAAGTAAACTGTTTCATTTGCTCTAGTTTTGGCCCTCCTTTTTCAGCATATACAAGGGATGTCCAGAAAGTAAGAGTACTGAATTATTCTATTTTATAATAAAAAAATTTAAAAATAATTAAGTGATACTGAAGGTCTATTTGTTACTTATATGTCCACATAGTCGCATTCCCTTTCTATTGAGGTTTTAAGCCGTGGCACAAGTTAATTAATGAGTCATTGTTTCACCTCATCATAGTTTGAAATTTTTTTCCACCCATGTGAGTCTACAGGAAGGTAAAAATATGAAAATCTGAAGGGGCCAAATCAGGGGAGTATGCAGGGTGGTTAAATATGCCCTTAGTGGATTTGGCCTTGTGTGGGCGGGCGTTGTCGTGCAACTAACAAATTCCCTAAGTCAATATTCCCATCCATTTGTTTTGAGTTGAGGTTTTTAGAGCCTCACAGTATTGTGCTGCATTGATCGTCTCACCATGACGCAAAAATTCGATCAAAATGATTTCTTTTAGGTTCCACAACACGGATTCCACGATTTTTTGCCCGAAATTGAAGTTCTGAATTTTTTGGCAAATGGCGAATCAGTGTGCCGTCATTATGAGGACTGTCTTTTTGTCTCAAGGGTGCAATGAGCCACCCATGTTTCAGCACCAGTCACAATGAAGCTTAGAAAATCCTCACCTTCCAATTCAAATCTTCATGGATCTCTTGAGCGCTAGCAACCCGATTCAATTTGTGCTCCTCTGTCAGTTGTCTTGCGCACGATTTTCGGAATACAAGCGTTTCTGTAATTGTCTCGTCTAAGAGAGACTTGGAGATATGTAGAAACATCATAGAAATTTTATCTACTACCAATCGGTTGTCTTCATGAACAGTTTCCCCGATTTTTTGCGCCAACTCATCGGTCAAAATTGAAGGCATTCCACTCCTTTGCTCGTCATGGATATTCGGATGCTCGGACGCTCAATTTTCAATTTTGTCAACCAGGCGTTTCCGTGGGACCTTCGTTACATGTTCGATCAACCAAGATACCCTACGCACACAGAAATGAGTTGATGTCACAAAAATCACAATTTTATTTCTATTCGGTTATTTCTGGGAAAAAGGCTAATCCTGACGAATTAACGGGTGCACTACTCGAAAGTCGAAATTTAACTGTGACGTTTACAAATACAAAATACGATCGTAGTTAGATAACCTTTTCCTCGTCTCCAAAAGTCGCACAAAAATGAATCAGTTGTCACTCCTATTATTTATATTCGTGCAATAAATTAGTATTGACTATATCTTGACGTAATGTGTCTAAATTTTTAAAAAACATGTAATCTGCGTCATAAAATATTTTGCCAGTCTCGAGAGAGGTATGTGCAGGTTAAACAAAAATCATAGTTAGATAATATTTCCTGCATTCACAACAGGAGTGTATAATTTAAGGTATGATTTTTAATATTTAGGTGAATTTTGTTAACATACGTTTCGCTGATTCCTCGAAAGGATTTGATAAAGTAAACTCTCACATTCAGTATTAACCTTTCTGACTTTGGTGACCAGTAGACTCGTCACCAAAGCCACAAAATAGCGGCTATACGAAGCCGAGGAATTATTTCATATATTGCAACAAGTATGAGTACATAGATTCGAGGGATAGGAGATTTTCTGCAAACTTTGAAAAAGCGGCTTAGATGCGAGTGCCGGCGGAAATCCGCCTCTTTAATGACGTCACTTTTGTGTCAAATTTCCGACCTTACAATGATTTTTTTAGTTCTGGGAATAAGAAAAATTTGCTTGGGGCGTGATCCGGAGTATGGGGCGGATGTGGTAAAATTTTAAAGTCACAAATTTGTTTTGATTGCCGGTCGGGCCGTGATCGTGATTGCAGGTCGCACAGTGTTTACTGATGAAAAGGAGTGGTGGAACTCAGCCATTACCTTATATCACAGTGGCATATGATAGAAGCTCCGTGAGTTATGGTTCACTTCTTAGATCGTCTATGAGGATCATGTGGCCAGTTCGAAAGTTTTTTATCATCTTACAACTTATTTATGTGACGGCTATAATTCCATTGCATAACCATGATTTGATCGTTGATTTTACAAGCACCGTAAGTTTTCCAATTAAGGTACCTTATTACAGATTCTATCTCCCCCATACAGCCAGTTACTTCAATTTACGACTTCTTGAGGCAAAGTTAAGTATTAAAATAGTAGTTTATAAACTAAAGAAATTGCAACAGTTTACCTAACATGGTATTGTTAAGAACAAAAATAGTGAAAAAGGTGTAGGCATAAGGTGAAAAATTGCATTATGCAAAAAGCTTTCACAAGGAGTAGGGAGGGATTTGACGACAGGTACTTTTGGATGGAGGTTCAAGAACTGCTCGTCAAAATTTATATGTGGAGCGTGGTTTTTTTTAAGGAGTGGAAACATGGTCATTGAAGCAGGATGATAGGCGTAGATTGGTGGCTTTTAATATATGGGTGTGGAGAAGAATGGAATAAGTGAAATGAGAAGAATGGAAAACGCATGGAAAAAAGATAAGCATAGTGGGGTGAGGATTTATGGGAGAAATACAAAGGAAGGAAAAATCAAAGCGTTTTGACTGAGAATGGGATGTTGATAACTATGATAGAGATGAAAAAGTTAGGCAAAGGAGGAGAGAAAGGAATGAAATAGGTATGTGCCAGGAATGGAAGGAGGAAAAAAGTGTACGGAACTAAAAAGGTGCATATCTTAGTGTCCGTGGTCAGGCTGTTTTTTCCTTTAAAAGAGGCTAGTAAATGTATTGTTGCACAATTTTATAGGATGTGCCCATCAATCAGTGGTGCGGTGCAGAGCACCTATCATAACCGGTATATAGTATTATTGATATTAATAATATTAATTTCTTATATTTAACTTAGTTTGCCTAATGATACATCGCTATTAGTGTCTTCTTTGGTACCTGATACTTACTGGCTGTTTCTTTTTTTTTCAGTCTTCTCCTCGACATGTCCAATGTTTTTATCTTCGATTACGGACGCAACGAATGCCATAAATTCTCAATAGCTACCTCCAATTCACCTATTATGCCTTTTTCAAATACCACTTTTTGTCCTCCTTTTCTCACCAACCTTTGGTACGAATATCAAGTAAAACGTCGTTTTTACGATAGAGCTCTATTCTTTCCAAATTACTGTCACCCCTCTAAACCCACAAAAGCTTCAAAACAGCTATTCCACTTGGGCCTAAAATCTGATAAAATAATTGATTATTGTAATTAGAACCCTTAGCGAATATTTTTACAAGATTATTGACAACTGTGATTTTATTTCCGTAAGTGAAATTTCTATCTTACAAATTAAAAATCCGTACCCTAATCTGCCTAGATTATCTTAGTTTTTCAAAACTGGATGGTCTATTCTCTCTATTATGAAGTTTTCCCATTTATTATTTACAATTTCCATTGAATTTTTTCAGTGAAAGTTTCTGTTAGTTATCTGTTTTTTTCCTAATAAAACTAATATCGTAATAGCAAGTGATACTATTTTACCCTGGCGATGAAATTTTAACATATATCTGCGTGCATTGCCATATTTGTTTTCCATCCAAGGTTATTATTTAATTCTGCTTACGTTCATGTTCTGACATCCACGTTAACGTTTACCTTTTGATTATCTTTACCAATGTTTTAATAATATTTTACGTATTCAATGGGTTATTACAGCTTCTATTATTCACCGATCGTATCGTTTTATTTGTGAGTCTTTCAATTTCATTTTCCAGAATTATTCACGATTGCTCTCAATTCATCTCTATTATGATATATTATCAGTATTTTAATCATTAGAAACAGGAAATGCAATGCATTGAAAGAATAGTTTATGTGAATGTTGGAGGATAATTTATGGAATAGCCATATGTTTACTAAGCAAAGAAAAGGTCTCATTTATCCTAATAAAAATCCACTCTATAATAGTCCGCTTCATAAAAATCCGGTGCATTCTTAAATCGTTTCATTAGCGAGTGTATCTTTGTGAAATCAGCAGAAACCTGAAGTAAATAGTAGGTGAAGTTGGAATAACGAAAACATAACAATACTTTGTTGAAGATTTAGGTTGTTATAAATAAATTAACTGGAAAATAATATGAAATCGTAGACATTGAAGACATATACTTAAAATGCATTCTTTTAAGTTTATGCGGAGCGTGCACACATTACATATTTGACAAAAAACCGTCCCAGCTTATTACTATTAAATTATGCATGTGCTAGGCGTGCACTAAAATGACATGTTTCACATAAATGCAACTTTTGTAAATACAATGCTTAGCAATATATTTTGAATAGACTAGTCTCCTTGAAGCACATATTTAGCCATTTGCGCGCCAGTTGTTTCTCTGCACGTGTTGGAGAAAGGTTAAGAAGGGAAAAGCAAAGGTCTCCTGGTTGAAGTCAAAAATATGAAAATTTCTTCAAAAAGGCAGTGGAGAATAGTGGAGGTAGCGGAAAAGTTCAAACGAAAAAAAAAGATGATCCCTTGATGGATGAGAAAACTAGAATCGTAGCAATTCCATACCATTAGGGATTAATATTTTCTTCAGCGCAACAGCGCAAGAAAATAATACTTTTAAAAAGATTTAGCCAAATGGGAGTGAGGGAATAAGGGTGAAGCAATAAGTCAGGGGTAGGATATGGAGCGGGGGTGGGAGAACAGAGGGGATCGGGGTCTGGAGGCGGGGGATTTTAAGGAATGTACCGGAAGGGAGTTTAGGGTTTTGAGGGGAGGCGTACGGGGGACGAAGAGCTGACTAAGATGAGGGACGGGCGCAAAGTTTCTTCCTTTTTTATCCTACCACTCTCTCACAAACTTTCCATTCAGGCTGTCTGGAACATCAACGGATTTATCATTACCACTCTCATCCATTTCCCCACCACCCACTCCCCCACTCCTTGTTTTTTCTAAATGCGAGCTATTTGATTTCGTCTTCTTTTTTACTCTTGAAACCTCCCCTCCCTCTTCCTCTCCCCCAACCCCCTCTTCCCGCGCAATACGTATTTCCCACCCTGCTCGTTTTATGACTCCCCAGGGAGTATCAGAGCAGGGCAGTTTGGAGGGCGCGCTCCCTGAAACCCCACCTCCATATTGCGTAGAAGCCCTTTCCGTTTTTTTTCTCATGTTTTAACCCTCCCTAAGCAAACAGGCTACTGTGTCTTGCATGAGGCGCTCCTAACTGACCGCAATGAGATTATGGTCAAAGATATGGCTGCATATCAATGACAGCATACAATGAAATAACTTATTATAATCGGATTCATTTAAGACTTCAGTCCAACTCGAGTACTTAATATTAGGCTTTAGCATGTTAGGCTTTCTGTGCAATTTTACCTAAATTATTATTAAGAATAAACCCCTATCTCCAAGGTTTGATCTCACAAATTAGATAGCTGGATTGTCCTGAAAATATGTATAGAAATGCATGTAAATAATGAAAGTTAAGCAAGTTTTGGAGAGTGATTTTAGAATTTCTAAATTTACAGCAAGCAACTTGAAACGGGTCAATAAATATCACCTCCCTTTTTTGATCTAAATTCGTTTAAACCTACAGAATATAGATTAGTTTCTCTGTTCTAGTCGGGTACCTTTGAATCTGGAAATAAACATGAAAACGCATAGCCAAAACGAGTTTGAAAAAAATATTTCTCAATATACCCTGCTCAGTAGCACGTAGAAAAGATGTTTCAGGTCTTCTCTGGGCATTCTCCAGCAAGTAGGTGGGGGCACTTAAAACGCTATTCGTAGGATACCCGCATTGCATAGAATATTTTTTTCAGTCATTATGAACGGAAGGAAATAAATAAATGGTTGATATGAAAGGAGCGTGTGGTAGGGTTTGCAGAAGAGAGGGTGTACCCCTTAAAGGCGTGGACGAAAGTGGAAGAGGGAGACATGGAGGGTGGTATGAGACATGTATGTATGAGGCATGGCGATGTGAAGTGTGGAAGAGAGGGCGGTTGTAGACACTTGGACGTGTGTGTGTGCTAAAATGCCTTTTATCCTAGCGAGTTACCCGTGGGAACGGCAAGAATTTACATGCAAATGGCACCAAAACGTCTTCGCATTTATGGTGGATCCCCTTCCATCTGCACCGAGGGGGCGGATCTAGTGGCTCCTCCTTCCGCAGCGTCCCTGGCCTCCCCTTGAAGCCATTTTCCATCCCACCTCCCTCCTTTCCAAGCATACCCCCTCATCCTCCTCAAACCATCCTCTCTCCTTGAGAAGGCACAAAACTTATCCGCAGCCACCATCTTCAAATGTAAATGTTTCGAGTTCAATGACTCCTTACGGGGATACAACGGAGATGGCAATTCGTTTAGTTCAATGAGTTCCTTGGCCGGCAAGATTCACTGCCTTCTTTCCTGCTGTTTATCGCTTACGGAAAGAAAAATATAATTTCTGTTCCCACGCCGCATATATTGTGTCAGATTTATCCACATTTAGCAAATATTTTGAATATGATATCGTTAACATAGAAATTTTATCGAATAAGGGCCAATTTCTGCTCATGAAAGCAACAAAAAAGTATGATGATCATATTAGTTATTCAACGTTTAATGCAGCCAATCCTGTTTATCCATGAACTCTTTATCGTGTTTTTATGTTCAAATACCTTCCACGAATTTTGCATTTTGCAAAGATGAAATTAAATTTTAAGATAAATTATTTTAAAGATCAGATTTTTGGACAACCATTACACTTTTAAGGTCCATTTGAAAGTTCAACTTATGTTTTACATAATGTTTACTTCGACTTGCTTCGTAGGCGTAAACAAGTTCCTCCTACGAATAAATATTTTACTAATAATTTTCTTCTCCTGTTTTGCTACATAGACCATTTTATTCAAAATTTAATTAAACACAATGGTTTTCTCTCAAAGCGTGTTTCAAGACAAGACGTTTCTCAACACGTGTTTCACCTACTTGAACTTATGGTCCTACAAGTTATCGCTGGAAAAATTTTATACTTTTTCTTTTTCCTATAATTCTCAAAACTTGGTTTTGTTTTCTATTGTTAATATTCTACTCCGGCAAATCTCATGTGCCTCTTCCCCAGTTGTCTCAGTACTCTGCTTTATCTTTTCATAGTAATGTGCCTTCCTCAATTAGCTAGTCATCTGCACTTATAGCTTAAGCGATATTCCTTTTAATTTAATTCCTAATCCCTCCCAGTCCATTTGATGCCTTTCTGATTTATCTTTTGCTTAAAAGACTCGAACATATGTAATAAACAGTCAATGGAATCACTCCCAATTTGCGTCCTCTATATAGCAATCGCGAATTTCCCAACTCCATGTGCTCTTGTGCTGTCGAAATTGTTTTTCTTTTTCGAAAGAGACAATCTATCCAATGTACTTCTGCTACTAATTTACTCGGTCCACTTTACCATTCCGTACTTATTGACTAATTTACGAAGGAATAACAGTCATATGTTCTGAAAAAATCTTTTATACCTTATGGATACTGTCTATACCGTTTTTCCAGAATTTTCATGAATATATTAGCAATATTTGCCTCTTTACGCTTATCACGCGAATGGAATTTTGGAGTATGTGGTAAAGATTTTGTCCGTGAGAGCATTTGGAGAAAGGTTAATAATATCCGTAGGGAGTGATATCCGCACCAGCATTTCCAAAGCAAGCTCTAGCTGGATGTCTTATCTTACTCGAAGATCGCTGATTTTGCCATTTTCCGTTGGTTCTTGAAGTCACCGTTGACAGCACACCTGGGACAATTTGCAACACACCGTGATTGGGGAGGGAGTGGGTTTTAAAATATGCAATCCATTGAATTCCATCGTTTCCTAGGTTTTCATATTCATCGTTAAATACTAAAAATATACGCTGGTATGTATTGTATATATTCGACAAATGGGAAACTTTTCCCATTTGTCGAATGTCGATGAATAATTTTCTTGGGAATTTATGGTTAATGCCTCCAATAACGTTATACTTATTTCATGAAAGAAACTTAAAATAATCAGTAATCTCGTTGATGATTTTCTATTCGCAGTTTAAGACCCAGGCGGGACACTTACAAAGCCCCTTTTGGAGATATGGTGGCAAAAATAATAATTTTCATCGCCCTCACCAATTAATCTATAATTTATCTTGCGATATTTATGTGGAGCAATGAATCTCCTTTTTTTAATTTCTTGCTGAATATACCGAGCATCTATCGATTTTTTATGTGCTATTTTATTATTTACTATCAGTGGGCTTAAGACTCATTATTTTTTCAAGATAAAGAGACAAGATGAAAATGGTGAATCATTATTCCTTACTTAACCTATCTTGTTTTCAACTATGCTATGAGAAGAGAGTTTACGAATTATTACTTACGGGCGTATACTTGCTTTTACAATTGTTGGATAATGATTATATAATAATGAAAAATGGAAATAAATTGTTTTTTTTTACAATCATTTATGAAAGGAAAACCGGAAAGGCTAAATAATTATATGAGTAGAATATATACACATAATTGGATAAATAACAGAGTTTTTATGTATAATGATAATTGTTTTTAAGTAAAAACCTTAAAATTTTAAACCTCACGTTACGAAAACAGTGCATTATGCGTGCATCGTTTTTCATTTACATATTAAAGTTCGAAAGGTCAAAGTTTTCGAAGTTTCTTATGATTCTCTCTCAACAATTTAATTAAAAATATATCTTTCATGAGACAGGACGGAAGGAAATCATTACAGTTTATTTTTAATTTTGGGTATGGCTATGTCATGCTTTCGATGGTTTTAGACAAACCTGATGAACTTTAAAGCCCTAATATTTAAGGAATAATATATTGTAAAATATTTAATTTTACTCCATGCGAACATAACTCCCTGAACTTCTTTTCAGTTTCTCATAAAATATTTGGAAAATACAACAGGTATACTGTCCAAGCTATAGTGTCAAGAAATCTGACTTAAGGAGTTTCCCATACACTATCACTCCTACCTTCCACCCTTTCAAGGCTTCTCTTTACATTTTATTCAAATGTCTACACATAAAAACCTTCTTTCTCTCTCTGCCTTCTACTGCTATCCCATCCTCATAGCTGCTAGTTGAGACACATTTAATTTTCAATCGCTGAGTCTCTTTAATATAGTTTCTACAATATATTATACATACATATATTATTCCTCGACGTAACAACATTATCTCCCTCTTACACCGTCCTGAAATACTTGAAGCAAGACAGCAAATATAGTTAGATTTTAATGTTAATACAACACCACTCATAATTCTCCCCAATCTTAACCCAAATATTTCATCCACTATGCTCTAGTTTTCTCTCTCCTTAATACTTTTGTTCAAGATCGTGGTTATTACCTTACTAGTTCGATAAAATAAACTTATGGCCTAACACTTCTAACAGCCTGTTGATTTTCCCTTTTTTGGGTAAATAATAAATAATAATTTCATTAAGCCTTTGTTAGCATCTATTCTAAATAAATTCCACAAGTATGCATTTGCTTTTTATTAATGTATTTTTTCCACATTTCCCTAAACTAAGAAGAATAAAGGAAATTATTACTTCTTTTAATTTTTGGAAAAGTAAAATAGCAGTCAATAATCTCCTAAAATAAATTTAAAATATTCACTATTTGTGCGAACCTTTAGCTATGACTTTGTACGCCTCTGACCAGAGAAGACAGTACTGCATTTTATTGATATTTTTAAAATGGTATTTCTTGCACCGAATTGTTTATTGATAATGACATGATATAACTCGGATATGCTCCGCTTCCAGTTCTCCACATTGCCTTTCTACACACCAACCCTTCTTCCACCAAACTTTTTGTTGGAGGGGAATTGTGTCGTAAAACCTCTCTCATACTCGTGCTTTAAAACTTAAAGTGCAAAGCACTCGCACTGCGCAATACGCTCTTGAAAACAGGACTTCACTTTGCCTTGGTGGCTAGACTTCCCGTATGATGAGGTTTTACTTTCAACCAAAAATAAGGAGCCTATCTTTTACGTAAACTTCATGCTTTTCTTTTCTTAAAGACCTATTCTTACATTTTTATAGATTTTCACATTTATGAATATGTTAAGGCTTTATAGCTTCAAGTGTATCGCATCGTCTTTCATGAGTTCTCCTCCTTCTGGATGAAAATGAAGTTTACCTCTTTCGGAATACAATTATGAAATCCATAGAAGTTTACTACATGTCAACTGCAGTGCGTGAGAAAATTTAATACAGAATTTAATTACAGAAAATAGTATAGTCTATTTTTTAAATAATTTCTATTAGTATGAATCTTTTTGGAAAAGTTACGTTTCTATTGATTTGTTGACATCTCTAAATGCGAGAAATACTTAATTTGGGTAGTTTCAGGAGTGATTTGGTGGAGTTTGAACACGATAAAGAAAATATAGTAACAAATTTCCGCTGGATATATTTAATAGCACTAGCCGGTTTCGGTATACTCTGTTACCTTCAGTTCTTAATTGCGAAAAATACTTTTTTTTAATCTTTGAAGGCATTCATCGTAGATCAAAGAAGAAAGTGTATGGAAAAACTTTAACTACATTGCGCAGAAGTATATTTATTAAATTGAAAATTAGTCCTTTTAGTGATGGTTTTTGTATTCTGAAAATGTTGTTTGCAAATGTTAAATATTTAACTGCGTACAACCAAATAGAGTTTCCTAAAAAGATCCTCATTTCACTCAATTTTATATGTAAAATAATACAAATCACAGAATGCTGATTATGCCACCTTTTTATGAACGATGTTTTTAATATTTACCAGTATTTCTTGTTCATTGTGAGTTCGTAGCATGTTAATTACTAAATATTGATTTTAATATTGCGCTGAGGTCTTTCCTTCGCATTGTTTTAAGAAAATATGTATAAATAAAATATGTTAAGATTTACAGTTCATATCTTTAACATGAATTAAGAATATTGTTATTAAATAGCCAACATAACGTGTGTTGAAAATATATTGGAAGAGTTTTTCAATAACATTTGAACAGTCCCTAAAAATCTTCACAAGTCGCACAGACTTTTTTCCACGTAAATGTTTTTCATCCCTTATTTCCTTCTTCTTCTTTCATAATTCCATACAGTCTTCATAGCGCGAGGAAGAATTATTTTCTTCCTTGGTATTTCCCGCTTCCCCAAGAGTTTCTCCCAAATTGGCTACCGTCACTTCAGGGACATAACATATTTTTAACAACAATGCATGCTGGAATCTGAGGTTTATCCACAGTTGTTAAGGATTTCGGGCTTTCTTCCGGGTCAGCAAGTCTCTTGGAGACAAACTTTTCCCCAGACATGCTGATGGCGTCTTCAGGTCAGAGGTGACGATGCATCGATTTGGGTGATTTCTCGAACCAGGTATCATGTTATTACTCCAGAACTCTTTTGAGAGACCAAGAGACGTGAAGGAACGCCAGAAATCCTGAACCACTGAGTATTACGCAGTCTTTTTATAAATCTCAGTTTTTCTAAAATAAAATGTGCATTTAAATTATTGTTTGGGCTTTAATTACCTCAGTACTCTTTATAAATGAAAATGCAGATGGATGCACTATCTGTTTCACAGGGCTGAAATAGCTGCCGTCCGAATGAGAAGTTTTCAATAGTTTAATTAGTGTTTTTTAGTGAATGACAATATCATTGGTTTATTCCACTTCCTCGATCAAACTAAAAAGGCGATTGAGATATGTATACTGCGTTTTTGCGCGAAAAATGAGCACCAGAGTGTTCAACCGTGCATAGAACTTCATACCAATCGGTTTTTTAGAGCGACTTTATCATTAGCAGTTTTTAGAAATAGACCCCTATAGAAACGGCCTTGGCGATCATGGAATCGTTAATATCCTGTGATTGAGAAAAATTTACCCATCTGTTGCAAGATATTGATGTGAAAAGACTAAAGTTTGACTTTTCTGGTGTGAGTAGGATGTCAGGAAATGTTAGGAAACTGAAGAATCAGGACAGATCCCGCCATGGCGAATGGAATGTACACGTACGACCAAATTGCATATTCGTATAAAATTGCTTATTCGATTGAATATTAGCGTCAAATTTTGAATGCGTGAAAATAATTTTTTTTCAACTCCTTGATTTAATCTTCTTTTAGATATGTTGGATTAGTCTTTGTCATTGTGAAAATTGTATAAGAAAGTAAATTATAGCGTCGAGTATCCATATGTGTGTTGATATTTGACATTCCCTATTTTAAATCCAAAACATTCTTCGACTTTCATGCTTTTTGGCTTACCTTATATTACCAACTGGAACCAATCCCCAAAATTTCATGTTTAATTCTTTGTCAGCACGCTGTCAACATGTTTTCTGAAAATGATTTTTTTGAGATTGAAGAGGTTAACTGTCTGCCCAGCTCTCCCTCATTGACTGGATAAATAAGATTGAAAACACAAGCAGGTCAACTTTTAAGTTCATTGGATTTAAATTATCTCCAATTTTAGGATATTATTCCTTCAGATGATTTTCATTAAATGCCATGCTCATTCTCGATTCCCCGTAGTTCATGTGTATTCACATATTTCAGCATAGATTGATACATCTACATCTGCATAATATACCGCAAGCCACCTCAAGGGCGTGTGGCTGGGGGTCACCGCCTGTAAAAAGGGACAAAACCACATGCAAAATATACATGCATGCAAAACTATACCCACAGTGGCGTATACGTTCATGCAAAAATCCTTTCATTCTGCAAGCATTCAAACATACAAGACTACAAATCATCCATGTAGAGTCAATATTTTTCAAATGAAAAGTAATTTAACTTAAGGGCAGAAAAGGGAAATTTAGGAATAGATATTTGCGTATACTTTTTCGACATCGTTACAGAAGGATATATGGTCTTTCTGTGATCCTATATGTTTGAAAGGCACACCATAGAATGCTATTATGATAACGACTATAAGGAGGAGATAAGGTGTTCACATTACATTGTCGAATCGGTTATTTCCGAGAAATGAAAGTATTTAATTTATATTATCTAGCTATTTTCCATAATAACAATTAAAAGCAATACAAATAGTTGTATCCGCGCCATCTTTCGACCGAAGGGAAGATTAGGAAGTACTGGTTAAATTCTATTGTATTAGTTTGTATGATATCACAGATGACCTACCTACTATATATAATAATTTCAGTACCTGATAATTTTATGAAATATTGGCTGGAGTTTCGGGGAACCGTGTTGATACCGTACTGCATTTAAAAATTTTACATCCAAATATTAAATGAAATTTTCTGAATTTTTGTAGAAAAATTCACATACATATAATTGTTTGGCAAATTTCTAGGATCTGTCACAGTCAAAATTAAATAAAATACCCATCACTTAGACATATATCTTTAATAAGGTTATAAAGTTCAATTAGGTAAAAAAAATAAAGCAAAGAGTAAAAAAAATCTTCATGTTCACTTGTTCTTTGAGTTTAGCGTTTTACATTGAACGTGACATGCGACGCGCGGACTCTGATCCACCGCGATCCGCTTGCTGTTTTCGACATCTAATGGCATCTGTACAGTCAGTGTGAGAGGTCGTGGTGGAGCTTTCCTTTGTGGTTTCGTTACGCTTCTACAGCGTCAGTCAATGTCGAGATAGTTGGCATTGCAGGTAACCAAAAAGGGACGTGTACCTATTGTGTTGTGACAGGTCTCTTGACTGTCAAAGGTATTGATTGTGAAAGGTGGTAAGGAGAGGGCCCTACGTAATCCCACGAATTAGGCTAGGGAATGAAAGTACCAAAAGAAAAAAGAGAAGTATAGGTTTTAATAGATTGGTTTAGGGCCATTCAAGTTGTATCTTTTACCTTTTTCGAAGAAAATAAACATCTGAGACGGTTTCGTTATCCTTTTGTCTCGTAAGGAGAATATATTATTGGTTAAACTGGAAATGGTATTTTTATTGGTGAAAAGAAAAAAAAATAAGTTCTGTGAATTTTTTAAAGCTTTTTGAGTAGGTACACCTGCTTTGAACTCTATTTTCACGTTACATTAAAAGTTAATGATTTTTTATACTAATCAAATGAAATTTAAACCCTTTTACCTCATATTCTACACAAAATATCTGTGCATGCTTTATATTGAATATTTAATGAAGCTGTTACAGAGTGTTTATCATACTTCATTTATAAGAGTATGTTCACTAAAAGAACACTTACTTACACACTGTTAAGAGTTCAAGTGATGATAATGCCAGTATGTATAGCATACATCAAATTTTAGAAAAATATTTTGTTGCATTTTACTTGACTGCAGATATTACAAATATTCGAAGGCAAGCAAAGTGATGAGAGAACGGGCGCCATAGATGTTTCTTAAATATATTGATTTTTATTTTTGCACGAGAATAGTGAAGAAGAAATTGGTTCTTACTTCAACTTGTCCCATTTTGTAAGAAATATAATTTTCCAGAAACTATATTCATAGGTTCGCCGAAGGACAATAAATTTCAGCAGCTTAGAGAGGTAAACTTGTAGGGAAGTTAGGGGGTAGGGAAGATTGTAGATATTTACTTGGTGTTTCCTAGCTAATACATTTTTGAGTTTACTTGTTGGAGATATCAGTGGCATCATACAAATCTGAAGGGAAGATGTATGGAATGCTACTGTACCCCTGAACTTCTACTTAAAGATAATGTTCTTGGTCTGGTCAGCAGTTTAAGAATTAATGCTGTACGGAACGAGATTTCCCATTTTATCAAAAATTGAGACGCGACGGATTTTGTCTGATATTTCTTTTCCCAATCTATGATATTTCACAATACATCGTAATTAACAACTGAAACCTGCATCACATCCATTTCGGCGATCAAAGGAATGAGTTTGACAAGGTTATCGCAAGCTATGAAGGAATTGTAATATATCTTTATAATGATGGAGAATTGAACTATGAGGCTATGATATTGGTAAATTATAATCTGTATGTCAACAAATACGTTTGTATCAGTGAGATTTGAACATATAACGGGAGCAATATACCTAAATTAACCCGTACACTTGCATTTTATCTTCCTCGACTTTATTTTAATATAAACTATGCCGCTCAAATGAGCGTATTTTATAAATATTGATTAAAATTTAAAGAATATGTTCCATCATGATCTATTATTGCCCTAAGTAAGCTTTAATAATCTAAGTAGTTTCTAAGAAATTTCTTACCATTCTACAGTTGGCAAGTACAATGCTACACAGAAATATTTTATTAGATTGCTTCTACGCGGCACATGAATTTTGTTCATAAAAGTATATTTATCTTACTACACCGTCAAAACCAGTTAGACCAATGGAATCGTACGTAATATAAAAGAGTGTAAAAGAAATTACGAATTTTACCATACAGGTTCGCTCACATGACTAGCAACCACAACATCCTTTGCATACATGCATTTCAAGTGACGTTTTTACCCCTTATATGGCCCATTATTGAGTCATTTAACTTTTCTCTCGTTCGCTCATGAATCATCTCTCTATTTGCACAAGAAAGTCAAGTGCAGTGCCCAAAATGCATCCAACGCATTAAACCGGCCGTTTATCTTTTCATGAATTTTCTCACCTTTCCACCAAGTAAGCTACATCGATTATAAATTATTAAGTTGTCACCTCTTTTGAGAACGCGGCACATGATGACTACTCCAGAGGCTTTAATCCGGTATTTTTAGGGGGAAAAATATTTTATATGCATAATAAACCTCAAACGGGAATGCGGGGCCAACGAGATTTGTTCCTCTCTCGGAAATGGGAGAAAGAAAGATTCCGGGGTAGAGAAATCATATTTTTGTAATGAAAGACTTACTGGGAGAGCAGCCGAGGAGGAAAGGCAGGAGATGTGGGGTTGAGAGGTTAAGGTGAGTGAGGAAGCGACGATAAAAGGTAAAAGGCAAGTGGCAACGGGGTCGTGAGAGAAGTGGGCGAGAGGCTGGCCGGGGAGACAAGCCAAAGGAGGAAGGAGAGAAATCATATATTTCCACAGAAACACATGCTCCAAGAGCATCCATGGGTGAGGGTACGGGAGAGGGCTGGAGATGCTGAGTTGAAAGAGAAGGTGATGATAAAAGGGAGGAGGCAGGTGGCGACTTGGTCAGGGGAGGACGTGGTGAGGGTTTGGGTAGAAAGGGACAGAATTCGGGGTTTGGCGATGATGTGACGGAGTAGAGAATGAATAGGTGGAGAGGAAAAGGCGTGGGGAAGGATTCCGGGTGGGTGGGAGGTTTTGGAGCGCAGAAAAGAGACGGCGGAGGGTAAGGCAGGAGATGGAACGGAAAGCGCTCTGGCATTTGATGGGAAGGAAGTCGATGAGCACGGGGGTCGGAGCGGCAAAGGAAAAGGAATGCAGGGGGAGGAGGATGGATAGAGGGGGGTTGAAGTAGAAAGGAAGCGGATGAGGGTGGGAATGTGGAAAGTATAAGGAGGCGAGAAAAAGTAGAAAAGAGAAAAAGAGATAACCTGCACGCCCTATCCTCTTTTGCTTCATTCTTTTATTCATCGCATCCGTAATGTAATCTGTTGAATTAATAATAACACGGTTTCAACTCTGCCTCTCAAGCTGGCAAAACTATCTTGCCACTCCTATTCCATCTTCTCCTCCACTTTCTTTCCTTCATCCGTAGCTATTTTATCTTCTTCCCATATCTGCTTCCTTCTTCATTCATCCAAAATGTTGGAAAATGGCATCTCTCCTCATCTCCCAATCCTCGCAGTTTGTTCTTAAATTCCGTATTTTCCCTTATTTCCCGTTACACGCAACAAATATTCCCATTTTTTCTCCATGTGGAACCGTACTACTCTCCGTTTATTTTGTCCTCCATGCAATCCGATCATATTGCAGTCCAAATAAACGTTACAATTTACCGTTGTGGTTTATTTACTTAAATTAGTATCAACAGGGTAATACTAAGCCCATCACGTAGTTTTTGCTGTTATATTTCTGAATTAATGTTAACGAAGTCAGATATAGAGCTTTAAAAGATTTATTTAAGAGACCTTTAAAATAGTTTCAAATGTTTGGTGAGCGAGTGACAAAATAAGCTGGATAGCGAAACCTTCAACCTAACGGTCATATTTGGACTTTCAGTATTAATGTGTAATTACATATGAATCCTAAATGTTCAGTAAGAATCGTTTTTATTTACATTAATTTACTACGTTAATCTCAATTTTTAAGCAATAAAATGCAAATAGAATATATAGATAAAATGATTTCATGATATGAAAACTCACTTTTGAAAATGTCACCTGTGACGGCAACAACTTGTTTTAGAAGAGGGGGTATTTTTTCTTCAATTATATTCATAGTTTACTTCTGATAAATTCCTCAAATGTACTTTGACGTTTCCTGCGCTCGAATAACTAACGCTCGGGGATGTTTTGGCGACTATCCAGTTATCAAATGTGGCAAAAAATGACTAGGTGTTCCGTTAAAATAAGGATTTGTGAAGTTACACAGCTTCAATGGCTCAGGGTATTTTTAGCAAAATATTTTTATTACTGTCATAACAAATGACATTGCCGGAGGTAGAAGGAAGAAAAACTATTTAATTATAATTTTTGATAATAGATATCCCTCGTTTCAATTGAATATAATTGGATTTATTTTTTATGATAATACAACGTATTAGTGTCAGCATTAGAGACACCAGGAATTATACACCTCCCTATGATAAATTTCCAAAATTGAGAGGCATAAAAAAATCTGTAATGCAGTAATAAATAGTGTAAATACAAGGGAGTAAGTGAGGATTGTCAGCGATATGTCCCGGGAAAACGTCTTAAGAAATAAAAAAATATATTGTATTTATGCACATGGATGAATATCGAACCCTTCGGCTTCGGACTAGTAATGTACGAGTAAATAAAACAGTTTCTGGCGTAACATGGTGGAAAATCTTCATACTGACTTTTAATAATCAAACCCCTTTACTTTTCCACATAAACTTTTTAATTTTTACAACCCAGGTTTCGTTATAGCATAACATCATCAGGTGATGTTGTTATGCTATAACGAAACCTGGGTTGTACAAATTAAAAATTAAAAAGTTTATGTGGAAAAGTAGAGTGGTTTGATTATTAAAAGTCAGAATGTACGAGTATTTTAAAAACAATCTTGTGCATAAATCGGAAAAAGGTTTTCAAATGTTAGACAAAACCTACTCTAGGGAGAACTATAACTGCTGGTATGAATTAATCCTAAACCTAAAATGGGATATTAACCCAACATGAATAAGGTATAATTTAAATTAATTTGAAAAATAAATGATCCTACAGATTCGGCAAAAGTATTATTATCTAATACTTTAAGCATACGTGGTCTATCCAATAAATACGCAAACTGGTGCAATCTGGCGGCCATGACACAGACTATAGCCCCGCCCACTAGTGGCCCTAGTTGCCTGAGACACGATGAGCTGTCTGCGGATAGTCAAGCTGTGAGTATAGTGCCAGTTATGCTAGTTTCTGTTGTCCCTGTTTTTACTGTTTGTCGAAAATGGAAATTGACGAAATCATGGAGCAATGAATCAACATCAGGTTTTTTTTGCGGTAAAAGTTATCGAGAAATTACCTAAATATTGACAGCTGTTTATTGCTCTGAGGAAAACATCCGTTTTCATGTGGATTAAGTGTTTTTAAGATGGCTGACAAGACGCCACGGATTATGCCAGGCTGGGACGACCTTTAACCACCTGTGTTGGCAACAACATTGATTTTGTGCGGTACCTCGTCCTTACTGGTCGTCGCAAAACTGTCCGAATGATAGCTGATGAACTGAATTTAGGAAATCCAACAGTGCACACAATTTTAACCGAACATTTGGGTTTTATAAAAATGTGCCCAAAAATCGTGCCTAGACTGCTGACGTCACATCAAATGTTGAAAGGAGTTGAATGTGCTGCTGTCTGGAAAAATTCAATTTCTCAAAAGGAGAAATCATTGGTGACGAATTGTGGTTTTACGAGTATGATATTGATCTAAAATCGCAAAGCAATGAGTGGAAAGCAAAACAGGAACCTCGAACCTAAAAACCAAGAAAAAGCCGATCAAAACTCAAAGACATGCTTCTAGTTTTCTTTGATATGGAAGGTGTTGTCCATCATGAATTTCTTCCTGAAGGACAAACAGTAAATGATGAGTTCTACCTTACATTTCTCAAGCATTTGAGAGATTACGTGCGTCCTAATTCGACTCAAGGCGATTGATGGATCCTTCACCATGACAATGCACCTGCATATTCAGCATTGTTTTTTCGCCATTTCTGTTGAAAATATCAATCGCCATCCTTGAACATCCTTCTTTTTCGCCAGATCTCGTCCCCTATGACTTTTTCCTATTTCCAAAATCAAATATGTGATGAGGGGACATCACTGAGAAGATGTGGACACGTTAAATCAAGAAACGAAGAAAAAACTAAAAAGCCTAATTGCCGAGGACTTCTAACCTCACTTGAAACAGTGGAAAAGTAGATGGAATAATTGCATAGCAACGAATGGAGAGTACTTTGAAGGGTAAAAAATCGATGCAGAATAAATTTTTCAAAATAAAGTTATTATGGCCTCAGCTCGCGTATTTATTGGACAGATCTCGTAAAAAGAGAAACCAACTTCGGGTAAACAAAGCCCATAAATACATGTAATGAAGTTCGAATGAATTTTTGAATTAAGCAATAGCATCTTTTGAAGGAACAACTACGACGACAGAACGTGAATGATCGGTCAAAGAAATCAGGTTGAACAAATATTATTAAATCCAAAGGTATTCTTTTCCGACCGTGGTAGCATGCATCAGCAACATCATCGTATCAAACATAATTCAATAACGTGATCAGTAACGTAATCAATAAATTTTCGTTACATATAGTCATAGAAATACAAAAGTTATTTAGGTATTAAATAGTTGATATTCATTTAAAGTATGCACTGAAAGTACGCATAATTTAAGTATCAATATTATCACTATAAAAACAATGAAAATTGCTTTATAAAATGAACATTTTGAAATCCACAACAAAATATTATTAGATTTCTGTGCATCGAAAGTTAATAATAGAGATGATCAGAAATCAGATGATGAATCATTGACAGAAAATGTATTTATTGCGGTAAAATATATTAAATTTGATTTTTGAGATTATTTAAATTAAAATATTAGGAAATTCTGTCCATAATGAGCAACTGATAGGAAAGGCCATTGAATTTCCTTGAATGTAATTTTACGGGTTACCTGTAACTTATCTCATCATCCAACATGACAGAATTCTCAAACCCTGGCGTAGGTCCTTCATTGTGAAACCCGAAATCAATCTTGAAAACCAGAAAAAACTTGCAAGTTATTGTAAATTGGAAACTCAGTAAAGTGGAGTGTTTGCATAGAATAGGGTTCCAATTATGTATTGCACGTAATAACGTACGCTCTGAGAGGTCCAAAAGAGGATTTAATAAAAAAACCATAAATAATTACCTGCAAAAGTTTAAATGAAATAGTCTACTAAACGAAGTGTATTTGGTGTCTACGCTTATTATTCTCTTTGAAAGAGTCTCTGTCCATATTGGTTTAAAAAATTGATTTTACTAAAGTACATCTGGTTATACACCGCATGGAAATACATTTAATTGTACAACCTTAAGAGAGGCCAATGCACCAACTTCAGAGTGTAAAGTCATTCGCGTTGACCGGGATGCATATCTGGATTCTTCGTTGTCCGGCCGAGTGCTTTACCCAGTTAAGCTAACGAGACATCGAATTAAAATCTCAAATTTTGGCACCTCCTGCAGTTCCTTGAAACTTGATAGAGGTGTTTGAATAGGCACATCAGTATTTTTATCAAACTTAAGCGCCCTTAAGTGCGCTAGAATCATATCTCGTTTAGTTTTATTTTAACAGCTTTCGTGAAAAATTTTCAGTTTCATTTCGGGTAAAAAAGATGTATAATTTCCTTCTGTATGCGTCGAGTTATCAAATACTATATTTGACCTAATTAGAGATTAAAGGCCATTCCAACCAAGACCAAGAAGTGAAATAATCATTTCTTAGCCAGGAACTATTGGTTCGCATAGTTAATTTAACTCTTTAAAATAAAGCCGCTTCAAGTTTGACCATTGCTCTCTATACATGTTGATGTGTAATCTAGGTTGTAATATATACTATTTTCTAGATTTTACAAAGTAAATTAAATAATCACTGCATTTACATATATTCATTGACTTACGCTGACTTCGTCGTGTACACAGCACTAAAGACCACACTGTATCAATAAAATTCAATTAAAACGCCATTGTATCAAATAAATAAGGCTCATCATATTTGTTTTTTGCATTTTTTATCCATTTACACCTTTACAGCAATCATATTAGAAATTTTCTTATAACCAACTTCTTTTTTAATTCCTAATATTCTTCTGGTCTTTTGAAATAGATATGACCAAAATTTAATTCAAATATACGTGCACAATAGTCCGTACCTTCCTCTTTGCATCACGTTTCTCAGTACTGAGGCTTATGATGGATTCTTTTTTCCTCGCTTTAGTCAAATTGAATTACGCAGTATTCATTCTTGCTGACTCCAAGGATCCTTTCCTTCAAATTGTTTGAAGATCTTTTTCTTTATGTTACTCATTTTTCCGTATTTTAGTACACTAGACGGTGCGCCTGTTCACATTCTCTCTGTACAAATCGGTTCCAAGCAGTCATATTTAATATTTTCTCTCGATTTCTTCTTAGCTGCCTCTCTCAGAGAATCTTGCCCGGTATATTTGACTCTGCGCCGGATTGAAATTTATTTCCTCATATGAATTAACCAGCATTATTTTCGTTATCATTTTTTAACTGTGACTTTGAAGGGACCTCTGAAGACTATTCCTTCTTTGTTCCTTAATCTGTGAATTATACCGGTTTTCCTAATAACCCGCGTTGCCGAAAAATATGCGCAGTTGAATTATTGTTATCCAAACTAAATTTTTCTGGAACATTTTTTATTAAAGTAGTTAAGTTTCCGATCATTTATCCTTAATGGCTCTTTTTTACACAAATTAATTGGATTTGATCGTGCTGCATGTTTTAAAATATTTGAAGCTACAACTATGCCCACAAAAGATTTTCCTATTTGACACACATAAAAGTATTCAATTCCACTGCGTCATGTACAGTTTTCCATATATTAAAACTGAGAAAAAGAGAAGACACTTAAACTATAAATTGAAATAAGCATAAAAATATGAATTTAATTTAACACCAATGAGTTTTTTTTCGAAAACAGACTGAAAGTAATAATGGAACTAATATTAATAAGATTACAATGAGGCTGGCCATATCAACCTTGATTTTCAAACGCGTGCTGACGAAATCCTAGTATTTTATATCCTGACAAGTGGTTCACTTACTTTCAGATGCGTTGATGAGGCTACAATAAGGCTAGTCAGGCAGGTAATTGAATTTACTGCTATGCGCATTATAGGTTCCACGTAAGAGTTAAGAAGAATGAAGATGAACCGTATTCAAGGTAATTAATGAGATTGTCACAGAGTGCGAAGACCAAGTTAATAATTTAAAGGACACGGATTACCTGTAGATTATCTAAAAATATTGACCAACGTAAATATGACGGTATAAAACGTAATGATATTACGATAAACATTATAGTAGTTAAATAAGAATAAAATAACATGAGGGTGAGGCGAAATGAGCACTTACAATAAATACTTAAGTATAAAATTAGCGAAGACTATAGTTATGGACTTCTGAATGGTGTAAAAAAGTGATATATGCAGAAATTTTTCCGGGTGTAATGGTGTAGGATACTTAAGGAAATACATTAGATGAGGGAAAGGTAAGGATAAAATCCCATGCACTTTTGCGAAAGTGTGAATTTACGTAAGAAAACATTTAAAAATGCAATTTTCTCGAAGGTATTGAGATTATCGGTACGTGGAAGATTAGGAAAAATGTACTCATCGGTAGAGTGCTTAGAGATAAATTTCCTCACATACAGGATTAGATGATAAAAAGAGGAAGATAGTAATTATTAAGAACTTAAGTAAAATTAGCAAGTAATAATTTTTAATGATCAATAAAATTAATATGGAAAGTACCTGGATGAATAATATATTAAGAGTACGAATAATAGAGTGACTTTTACAGAATAGAAGTATACATTTTAGCTATCAGAAACCTCTTAGCGTTAAAATATTTCTAAAAATATTACACAATCCGTATTTCAGGACCTATCATGTAAACAATGAATGTTCAACAAACATTTTCGAGGACGAATTATATAAATAGAACTTCATGTCCAAGTAAATTAATTAAGTTTTACGTAAAAATATCAATAATAAATTATAACTGCTGTAAAATAGGTATATAGCCTGAGTGAAGTATTTGAAAATGCTAATAATCGTCAAAACATACAGGATGTACCCTTCATTTGTGAAAAACATCGACTTCCAGGACGATTTTTTTACTTGATATTCCACATTAAAGACAAGTTCCTCTGAATTCGGTGATTCATACCTCATCAATAAGTGCTAAGGAAATTAAAAATTAAATAATTCATTAAAAAATAAATTTAATATTCTTTGCATGTTCAAATATTTGTAAAAAAATGAAAATGTCTTCTTTTGAGATAAAATTTTTTTTAAATGGGTCGAAACGAAGATAAATTCAATAATCCATTAAAAAAAACAAGATGAAACTATTTACCAATATTTTATATGTGTGATATATAACTAAAAAGTAACATAAACAGTCAATGTTCACTATCAATCCTTAATAAACAAGTTATATTCCTGAAAACTTCTTGTTCACCAATGAATAATTTCCTCACCTTTGGGTTTTGTATTAAACCAGAGGGAAAATTACAGAAAAAATAATTGTGGATGGAATTTGGAGAAATATTTGTCTGGTAAGAGCCTCTCACAAAATAGGAAAAAAAGGCAAGAAAAGAGGTTCATTCAGTACTAATATATATTCCAATTTGGGAATATGGTTAGGTTGCATTAGTCGCAAGCAGAGATCCACTTTACAAAAACGCAAAAATGTCTCTCGAGCAGTGAGACCATTAAAAGGAGCTAGATTATTACGATTTTGGCGGAAATAATTTTGTCTCGACTCGATCAGGCTCATGCCGCTGGAGTTCTCTCCTGCTTTCCATCTAAAATAAAATGAAATAAAGAATAAAAGAAGCTCCTCTCCTTCCAGGCTCTTCTCGTTCCCCCCCACAACTAAGTAATCAGAACGCTCAATCAAAATTCGTGTCATGGGTATGGTTGTGTGTGTGCGCATATATACATATAATTATATAAAACTTTTGGACGGCACCATAGAACACAGAATAAAGCAGAAGACACGTAAAAGACACTTGTACATTTATTCATAGAATATTAAACCAAGCGCATGCAGAGTACGCACACAATGTTATTGGTGTATTGAAGAAGGTTGAAGGATTCTAAGTAGAAAAAAGATTTCGTTGGCCGAGAGACAAACATCGACACTTGTGAGAGTTAAGTTGAAATATTTCATATTACAGTGGCAAGACTACTTTCGTTGGGAGTTGAATAAGCACGTCACTAAACAACAATCATTCTTCAACATCCGACAATGATTTGATGACTGCCAAAACGAAAAATACCAATATTAGTGTTACTTTTTCATTTTTACATACATAGAAGTATTTGCACTACGTACTATGCTGCGTAAACATGGGCTTTCCTTATTTCCCACTGAAGACAAACATACTAATTATTAGGTAACTTTGACATGAAATAAATTTTTAGTGGTTATATGTTTATATATGACATGTGAATAGGACACATTAAGTGGGGAAAATTAAGAAGGACAAATTTAGAAGGCCGTAAAACAGAGAAGGTATCAGAGATTGAGGGAATTGACATTAAATATTGTAGAATTGAGGCATGCAGTAAACCAATCTTAGGATTGAAATACTGGTCATAATATATATAATATATAATAATGTACATTATATATATATATATAGATTGTATAATTGTCAAATATAATATATATTATATAAAATATATATTTATATAATATATATTTTATATAATAATATATATTATTTTTTACATGTATAAAAATATATGGAAGGGAACGGAGGAACAAGCCACAAGAAAGAGGGACGCTTAAAAGAGTGAGGAAAGGACAAATGAAATTGAATTTCATAGGTTCATTCTTTCCATTAATGGAAAATGACAGTGAAAGTGTGAAAAAATGCTCGAGAAAAAAGAAAAGTGGATATAAATAAGCAAACTCAAGTTTTTCTTCCTTATCCACCCTAAGGAACCCCACCTACTCCATCCCGCTCGTTTGCTGTAGTTCCCGTTCCCCTACCCGCACAGGTTAGGATACCTCAGTCTTCCACCAACGCCATTCTTTTTCTTTCTAACCTCACTCCCTCTTCTTCTCAGGATATTGCAGTGGTTTCCACAACCCTTGGTTCACTTCGAATACGGAATCCTCCCTCCCCACACCGATCCCCCTTTTTCTTTCCACCCCAAACACTCAAAAACTCGCCTGATAGAGTGTAACGTGACTTCGGAAGCAATTTTTGGATACAGAAGCAATCGGATCAGCGAAAATATCCATGAATTCTTCAGGGCGAGGTAGAGAAGGGCGATTTGGAGGATGGGATGGGCGGATAGCGAGTTGCGGAGAGGATTTTGGACTCCCACAGTGCGATCTCACCCGTTTCAACCTGCACGAAGCTTGTTAGATAACGCAAGTAACGCGTAGTCGTCATTCGATCGTTGTGGAGAATTTTTTTTTCATAAGGGGGGGGAGATTGGTTAAGGGTGGTTGAAAATAAACGAGAGAGAGGCCAGGTATTGGCGTTCCTTACGAAGAAAGTAATCGATTCGATTACCCGGATAAGGTGGGGAAGGAGAGTTGCGGACAAATCGTGAGTCTTCGGAAAGTCTTATCAGGTTGGATCCGTCTGGGAAAGTATTTTTCTGCCAACCTCAGCCTTCAAAGTGGGGAGAGGAAAGTAATCTTGAGTTGGAGCGACGCTTATCGCAGAAGGAGAAACAAAACAAGAGAACATGGCGTATTTTTTTGTTTAATAATTTTCACTTTAAAAAAGAGATTGTGCGAGAGGAAGGTAAAATTTTTCCGAAGATTCGCGCTGGAATACATTCCCGTAGGAAAGGGGGGGAGGAAGTTGGAGTGGGGATGCTCCTGGGCGGACCAAGATAGAAAGAGAAGGGTGAATCAGTTTATAGGATGTTTGTTTACCGACACCGAAGGTAGTGATTAGAAAAGGATGAGTAGGACCCAACCCTTCGTACAACTCCTCACGCTTACCCCAACTCCTATTGCTGCCGATATGAACTGACGGTGGGACCATTGTACGTTCTGGAGAATGAGGGAAAATGTTATGATTTCCTGTACACGATCGAAAAATATCTGATTGAAATGAAGATCATTCCCTCATGTGGATGAACACGATCAATGATTCACCTCAATATGATCTCTACTGCTGAAATTCAATCAAAGCCTTGATGTTCTCTGAATGAAGAAGAATTTTTTTCTTGGGTATGGAATTATATGTAAACAAGCCGGAGAGATTTGAAATGTTTTCAGTGAAAAATCAATCGTTTTTCTTCATTTTTAAAATTACAAGTATTTACAACAATCACTTATATTTAAATAAATTAGCTTATTTTTAAGATAAAAAGGAATGTCATAAGTATATATATATCATATATGTAATATATATATATATATAGCTCCACCCAAGCTAGTTGATTTTTAGGGTACCAGATCTTCCTGGGAAACCATAACCGGCACAGGGAAAGGAACTGGCCCCCCTACCCTGATGTGTGAATATTCACACGCCGTCGGGCTTGGTACATGGGTGAGCTCTACCATCAGCTACTAAACCGACCTTCGGTTTGATTACTGTGTTTATGGTTTATATATATATATATATATGTATATACACATTAATTTATTTGTTTATTTATATTATGTTTTGATATTTATCTTCAGCTCAGTTCACAATTTAATTTTATTGGGTAGATCGATTTCCATTCTTTAGGGGTGGTTAATTAAATTATTTGATACCATAAATTTATACATAAACAGAAAACTTCATAAGAAAGAGTTTTTTTTCCGATTATCATACAGAGAGAGGATCCTGTGTGAGGGAGAGAAATAAATAATATCACCGGAGTGCCAACACTTATAAAAATGTTGTCAACGGGATAATTTCAACAGTATACGGAAGTGAGATGTGGCAGTAAGCTTTGTTAATGGTATATATCAGAGATATTGCACATGAATATCCATGTATCAAAGTTTAAAAATAATTGTCTATACATAGTTTATACGATATGCACCATTTAATACATCGTTGTGCCATTTCATCGAATGTGTATATCCATAATATGATCCGTACCTACTAGATGAAAATTTTATGTCAGATGTAGCAATGGAGGATAGTAATAGGAGGTGGCTTTTCCTGTTTAATTAGGAGTCGAAAATTCAGAAAAATTTGGCGTTGATCTCAAAATATTTAAATTGATTCAAAGCTGAACAAAAAACTAGATAATTATTTCTTGTGCATAAGCAACTCTTGGTGGGACATTAAGCATCACAAATTTTTTCCAAAATCTGGGACAGGTGACTCAGAGATTTAAGTCAGTTTGAACTACTGCAGACATATCGATCGTGCGCTTTTGACTGCGACATTAAACGAAATTATACGAAGTAAACACAACTCATGGTATCAGTAATCAGCAATAGTTTATCGATTTCCTATCAGCACTGGATTTTGAAGTTTAGATAGATGAATCAACATCCTCTTTGGCATCACACATTAATAAATAATCTCTCAGTCGCAAACGTATATAAACCATACAGGGGAAAAGAAGGAACACAAGGTGAAAGCATTAAGGGTACAGGGTCGTAAAGGGGATATTTAATTTAGTAGATTGGATGGTCAAAGTGGAAAAAGGCCGATTTTATTCATAATTCCATATGGTGACTTCCAACCGTATAACTCCTGAAGCAGTAAACAATATGCGGCAAAATAAATTGACCCTGAGATTCGTTTCTTTCAACAAAAGACCAAAGGCAAGATTCACTGAAATTTGAATCATATCTTCTGTTAACAAGATTCCTACTCTCCTTTTTGATAAATTTTTTTAGGAAACCTCCAGGTCCTACTACACGTCCTTGCGGCCTATAACACTGCGTGGCGTGGATATGGACGAAGGTGTGTATCGAGGAAAAATTCATAGTTCATACAAAGTTCATTCTAAGACTGGTGAGATCGAAAATCGAAGGTGAATAACTTTTCCGCTGATTTTCTCTTCGTCATTGACCGGATTCTCGTTCCGCGCCCCTCAATGCCGAATTTTAGTAACCTTCATCGAATGACCTTTTGAGAAAACCTCCTACTGCTTACCCTTCTGTCAGATGAAAAATAATATTTTTTCGAATTTAAAATGCAGCAGAAAAGAATGAGAATAATGAAAAAGAACCATAGATGATCCTGAATGTTAATCTACTATAGGGTGACCATCGGAAATTTCTTGCTCTGGTAAATGAGTCTGGACTCCGTATTTCCTATTTCCTCCTTTTACACATGATTGTGTATTCAATCGATGTATGACGCTAATGTATTATTTTGCAGCTTTATAGAGTGTGTCAATTCAAAACTTACCTTAACCGGTAGAATACCAATAATATCGGTAATAATTCGAAAATAAACTGAAATTTAGTTGGTCCAAATAAACGAGTGCTTTTTTTGGAGTTAGCGCGAGTACAAAAAGCGAACCCACTCCAAACTGTGCGTTTAAGTGGACAACATTTTAAGGCCCTTTCTCGGAAATAACGCTCATGAGTATTTAATTCATCTCTATCCGTTTCTCTATTAGTTATTACTCGAGGTGTATGCATCACCATTTTCCACTACTTTTACGGATGCAAACTCCTACTTTAGTCATGTGATAATTTCAATGGTTAATACCGTTTAGCTCTGAGGGATTAATTTCCTTTTAATGATTCTGAGTGATCATTGATAATTTTTTCTTTTATGAGTTATTACATCTGAGCCTATTTCTTCATTTATGATTAATGTAATTTTTACAAATATAATCTTGTTTGGATATTAGCTTTCGGTATTATATTCGGTATTAGTAGCATATTGTCACAAATATTCTAATAATTGATATTCACGGAAAAAACAAATGAAAATGGTTTATGTTCCACGCCCAATAAGTCATACTAATGGAAGAATACAATTTTCCTTCTCGCTCTTTCATTTTAACAAGCTGCAGTAAATGTAATAAAATGCATAATTTTTTGAACCATCGGTAAAATTTTATCTTGCTCACCAGGCAACGGACTGGTGTCTCAGCTAATTCCGAGCACGTTCGCGCAAGAATGCGAGAAATGAACGTAGGATCGTTTTAAAATTATAATGAACTCGGAGGAAATGGAGTTCAGGGCCTTCCATGCATTATGTTAGGATTGCGTTATGGTGGGGGAGGTAAGGGAGAAAGGTGGTGGAATTCGGAAAAGAGAAGACTCGGAGTGGTCGCCGGGTAATGGAGAAGGTGGAGGGAAGACGTGTTATATAAAAAAAATAGTAGGAAAATAAATGAGCGTTGGATTGCGTTTTCGTCGAAAAGGGTAATAGAAAGGCAGGGAAGGAACGGGGTTGCTGTTGGTGGTGCAGAAAAAAATTGTAAATGGAAGCAAGGGAGAGTTCTGATATTGCTTCGTGATGATCAGAAGATGGGAATGGCGCCATTTTTGTCGATAAGGAGCCGTTGCAGGGAAATGAAATGAAATGGCAACTCGCGCACCAAGCTTCCCTTTCCACCATTTTGCGCCCTCACCGTCTCGATTCCCTTCCCTCCATTCCTTTGAGAAAGAATTTCAATATGGCGCCCGAAGGTCTTTAATAAAAACAATTCGTCTACATGTGAAGAAAATGCGCAAAATGGCATTATTAAGTGGGTTACTTAAAGTTTGTATGCAAATTGCACAAAGTGAGTACGTTCCAATCCTATTGCTTGCACGCGTTTTCAGACATATTTTTTAGTTTTCATTCAGAATTTTTTTATCATTAAATTTTTGTTTCCTTGCCTTCGGCTGTAATTGACGCCTTTTCTATCATGCGACAGTTCACGTTTTCGACGATATTCATAAGCTTCAATTATTCATCATAGATCTTTTACTGCCGTAAAATTTGGCTACAAGATATTAGACGAGGAGATACTATTACGTCATCACTATGCAGTAATTCCTAATTGATTTTTATTCCATAAAAAGTATTTTCATTTCAAATCCTCCATGTTCATAAAATATTAATGCGTAGAATTTTTCTGAAACAGCTACTCAAATGAATGGAGTATCAGTGCAAAATGCGTCTTGCGTGGACACTAGATGTCAATTTTTTCCTTCTCCGGGTGGAAATACTACGAAGGGAAACAGACTCGATATTGTTTGGCAGTGAGAGGTTGGAAACTGTGTTAACAGGGAGAATGTGAGGTACACGAGGAAGGGGCAAGATTAAGGATGTTGGACGGAATGAAGGGAGTAAACATACGGATATGTAATGGGGCTTGTTGTAGAACGTTGAGTTGTGGATGTTGAATTGTGTGTTCTTGGAAGCATCACATAGTTATTTTGTAGTTGTGACCACCCATAAACCCACCCAAAACAGTAGATTACCTATAAGAATAATATTGCGATACATACATTAATGATCTAGGGACATTGCTAATTCACTGTTATATGTTATGAGATAATTTATATATATGAAGAGAATGCTTGAATGTATGGACTTAAAAAATGTTTCTTCGTTACATTAATTCATAAGATTATTTTAATAGAAAAGTTGTATTTGGGCATAGCAAAAAATAATTTTATTAGACTCCATATGGGATAGACATTTCATGCGTCTATAACTTCCCTTAATATTGGTTATTAAATAAACTGCGGCTGTGCTAAAAACCTCGTACAAGAAATTAACTGGTATCACCACAGGATTCTCTGCCAATTCAATCATATGTTTGAAATGTACGCGATTTTAGGTGTTATTCAAACCCGTCGATCAAACTTAACCTCCTTTCCGTCGAAGCACACAAGAAAAAGAGCTGGGTAATGCGCACACTCTAGCATCGTCGGGATGAGAAAGGTATCGTAAAATGGGAATTTAACTCGAAAACATTTTCCCCTTTCTCAATGACAGAAGAGAAATAAAGAAGCATTTAAAACCTGCTTTTGTCGCGTCGAACAATAAAGCCGTCCACTACGGGGTTGACATTCGTTTCAGCTATTCGCCGAGCGCGAGGTCTTTGATGAAGGTGGGATGAGAATAGTGGATATTTTTCCATGCGGTGCTATACGGGTCTTCGAATAGTCAGTCAAATGCTAGGGATATGAATCACGCCATGCCAAGGGGCCTAAGAGAGAATATAATAGGAGAGAGTGAGTTGGTAAGGTTGCTGCTACAGTATCCTCTGGGGCTCATGTGGCCCCAGTTGCCTCCTCCTCCTCCCAGTTGCATCCTACCCGTCTGCCTCTCAGTCTCCTTAGTTCACTCTCACGATGCATAATATGAACTCAATCACGGAGGTAGCAACTGAACACCTTTCCCAAAATATCCCTCTATCACACTGCTTCTCATCTCGGGGGTTCCCACCCCACCGTACTTTCCCCTCAGTTTACCATTCCCCGCTCAATCCCTATTCTCTCTCCCTCTCAACTCTCCCGGAAGAATCAGCCTGCTGTTTCGGGGATTACGCGTTGCGTGAAAAAGATTCCCAAAAAGATCTCTGCGTTGCCAATTTCAGGAACAGATGGTTCCCAAATACTTCTCTCTCCTTTTGCCTCACATCCTCCCACTCTCAGGTCCTTACCTAGCCTCACCTTCGAATACTATTTTCCACCCTCTCCCATAATCCTATTTCCATGCGGTGAACTACTGCGCACACTCATTTCTCTTGCCCGCAACTTTGTTCTATTTTTCGTCTTGTTTAGCGTGTGCAGTCGTATATTTAATATATGTTATATATATCTAGAACGTAGAACATTTCTCTTTTCTTTGATGTTCACTAAAGCTAATCTTACGTATTTACCGTCCACATTTCCCTACAAAACTAATATGCTACCAATAAATTTTAAAAAAATAATTTTATATTAATTAAACAAATGTTCGATGAGCGGTTTTTCTATCTGAAACGCATTTACGGGTTGGTGTACAAAAAAGCGTGCTAGAGTGTTTGGTGATGGTCACTCAGCTCTATATAAGAGGGAAATACTGGGGTGCATTCCAAGACGGATGAACATGACGGAATATCGTCCAATCAGGAAAACCTTCCTTCCACGTTCTGCTAAACCCATTTACGGGAACATTGTGAATCTCCACAGCCTTATTTCAATTCATTTTCCGTAATGCCCTTTTTATCTCGCCTGTTATATATTTTCAAATGGAATAAAATCGCTCATTCTTTGTCAAACTCAAATATATCAACCTACGTTACTGTAATTACTAAAAATACCGACACAAGGGTTATCACGTTGCTCCCACGCTCTCTATTTAGGTTAACGACGTTTTGCTTGTATCACAAGAGCTAACATATTCATGTGTGAACCGTGAGAATTTTCGATACTACTCTAAACACCGTTCCATAAACTTTCAATTCACAGCGAGGCACTAAAGCAACAAAAAATATGCATGTGAAGGTTTTCAAATTTAGAGAAAAAAGCTCATTTTGTCGTATGTGTGAGAGGATTGCAAACCCAAACTAAAATGACCCCGACATTCAATAAATGTATTAAAAACACGTATATAAGTTATTTATAGATATGTGTAATGAGTTTGTACGAAAGCGAAGGGGGAAATATATTCAAACAACCATTACGTAAGAATGACAAAGGCTAAAAAATGTAATTAAAGAAATAGATCTGTGAAAACGTTCATAGATGTTGTTTATGATGGTGTTTGAAGAATTACAGTTCATTGGGAAAAATATAGAATCTAGAAATCCGGACATGATCTAAATAATACTCGTGTATATTAAACTAACGTAGCCTCGGATACTGTGGAATACGTACCACCATTTCACGCTTTTTACTCATTTTAACAATTTATGCGCATATAGTATTAAATGTGATTTCAGGCTGTAATCGGAAGAATTGTAAATATTCACTGTAGCTTGGAACACTGATCCCGAAAAATAAACGAATAATGAGAATTAAATGACTGCAATTCCTTTTGAGTAAGAATTTTGGAATGTTTACTAAAGTTATAAATATAAAGGGTATTAGAATTAAATTATAATATTTATTATCTCAGTGCGTAATTTTGGTCTTGAATTAATCACACCACCCCATCATGTCCATTAATTAATTAAATATCTCTTTTCACGAATACTCATATCAAATGTTTTTCTGGAAATGAGTGTGAAAAAAACCTTCGTTTGCTTTTTTATATTATCGTAAGCAAATTCGTCTCTTCCTCAAAAGCTTATATCATTGAGGCAATTCGAAGGGCAAATCGTTATTGGTTTTGAAGGGAGAAATCTAATTATATTTAGTCAATACAAAGTGAAAGTTTACCTTTGAGGCTGGTCAATGCAAGCAAACATTTCACATGGGATCCGATATGTAATTTTCATTTGGTAATTTCGTAATGTATGGCACCTCACTCGTAGTTTCAATTAGTGGAAAAGTGTTATTTCTATTCGGTGTTAATGCGACTAGATTTGTAATAGTATCATCCGCAGTTTTTTATTATATTTTTATTTTATTTTATTTACTTGCATGACAAATACCAATTGTAATTTTAGATCTAATATTTCTCGAATTTAGTTTTCAAAACCAGTACTCGGATCATATTGAAAAATACTTCATAATAAGCTTTGAAAAGGCCTTAAATAAGCGGAAATTTTATACGTTCAACGGTTGAATTTTCTTGAAGCTCATTTTCTTCACTATTTTAAATAGCAATAGGGAATATTTAGCAGTACTACTGCGCCTCTCGTTAATCCTACAATTGCCATTTTTGCCTTAGGCTTAGATAATATATTCTCCATTAATTTTCCTAATAACTGGCTAAAAATATAATTAACTATTTCTTGTTTTTAATACTTAGTCAGTATTAATTGGCACTCATCTTTAGTTCATCATTGTTAAAATTTATTACAAAACACCTTAGGATTGGTAATGTTTGGTTGCATTAATCTTTAAATTTAAAATGGATAAATAATTTTATTGTCATATGTTCAATTGTCAAGTTAAATTTTAGTATTTTGAAAAAGGCTCATTCGCAATGATTAAAATAAACATGCAAAGAATAAATACAACCCTTTGATTGTTAGTAACAGTGACATTTAATACTCCTCTTTATAAAATTATAATTAAAATGTAGAAAACTAAAAATTATTATTTTTTAATATTTTTGTAAAATTCAGGGAATATTTTTAAAAGGTTTTTTCATCACGGCATTAACAAATGACAAAGATAAGATCGTATGTGTACAATTAACTCGTGCAGCTAAATTAGTAACTATATGTTCCTATCGTATAAACCTGGCTTCTTACGTGCGAAAATTTGATGAATTGTAAATGTGCATTAAGTATATATAATTTATATGTTATGCAATAACATGCACACGGAATTTTCACGACGAGATAAGCACAACACTTCGTCTCAAGGGTTCCTTCTGAGGCATGTCTTGCCTGCTGCGTTATGTGTACTCTTGAGTTTATTTCTTTCCCAGTTAAAGAAGAAATTTCTGGCTTGAAATATTCCCTTTGCCCACCATTATTTATTCAAATGACTATATCCATGCAATGTTCACTACTTCACCGAAAACATTTTACACAATGTGAATAAGGTATATTTGACTTCCGGTGCATATGGGTTGTGAATATGTTATGGGCTTTCAATGTATTACCTGAGTATATAATGCCTTTAACTTTATTCTAATCCAACATGCAAATTTAAGTGCAATAATCTGCTATCGATGATATTTATGTGTATCTTTTCCTAGAATTATATGTTTGCAAAATCCCAGTTTTGTAAACCAAAGCTTTTAAGCATATCCAGGGTTGCTTCAAAAAAGCAGTTTATCAAAATAAAGAAGAATTCAAGATGTTAATTTCATACTACCTGATTAACTATTCCATTCATATTTCATCACTGAAGTTATTAATTTAATTTTGTAGTCGTTTGCCTGCCGGTGAATTCAAATAATAATGTTCGAGAAAATCGTCGCTCCCTCCAGCAGCAACGTGCGTGCTGTTTTTCAATGTTAATGGGCGAAAGGGTTATTAACTGGAAAAATTCATGGGAGGTTTTGCCTCTCATACGTACCTACAGTAATGTGTTAAAGGGTTGGTAATGGTGCCGAATTTTCTAAAATGGCTGCACAAATAGCAAAGATAAAGAGCGAAATGGCAGGCAACTCCGCTTGTAAATCAGTACGATGAAATCGTTTATCAAATGGAGCTAGCTTCGATATGACTGAAGATTGTCAATTAGTTCTCTGGCTGATAAATTTCTCCTTGGTACACACACCACTATTAACACGGTTTTTATAGAAAAGCCGGTTATCACAAATTTTAAGAAATTTTGGTACCAAAAACCGATCATCAGAAAAAGTAAAAAAATTATGACCTTTTACATTCGCTTACGGCAAGATGGAGATGACTTGACCTTCTAGCTAACGACGATTTCCTCTTCTGTGTAGAGGAATCAAAGAAGCTGGTTCAGCGTCACGAAGAGTGATGAAAAGTGCAAACAAAAACAAAAGTAAAATAGGTTTTTAGTAATCCAATACCTTAAAACTACTTTTTCTAACCAATTATTATAAGGCAATCTACCGGTGAAGACACTTGGACAACACTATCATATAAATATCTTGTGACTCCAAACAAAACACAATCGAGCAACATAATCTACATCAGGTCCCTCTTCATCTCTGTGTACTTCCTACCTTCCTCCATTCCGTCCAGCATCCCTATCCTCTTCCTGCCCTTTCCTCGTTTGCCTAACATTCTCCCCTCTTTTAACTTCTTCAACATCCCACTGCCACTCAATACTCCTTTCATCCATTTTTCCTGCCTCCATAGGATTTCTCTCAACAAACCCCTCTCCTCACACACCATCTCCAGTACTTCCTCATTTGTTTTCCTTTCGGTCCATTTCACCTTCTCCACACCCACATTTCAAAAGCCTCCAATCTACGTCTATCCTCCTGCTTCAGTGACCACGTTTCCGCACCGTACATAGCTACGCTCCATATCAGAGTTTTTACGAGTCTTTTCTAAACGTTTTTACTCAACGTCCCCGTCATCACCTCCCTCCTCCTTGTGAAAACCTGCTTGCCAAGTGTATTTCTTCTCCTTACGTCCCTACTACTTTGATAGCGTGGATCGAAAACACCATATGCGCCCAGATGCATAAACTGCTCTACCTGCTTTATTTTTTCCCTCCTATTTTATTGTTAAGCTTAGCCTTTTTCTTTCGGGTAAATCGTATAACCTTTGTTTAATTAATATTGATTTCCATGCCGTATCTATTTCACTGAATTTCGAATTTACTCAGCAATGCTTGCAACCCCTTGGTCGACTGGCAAACCAAAGCCTGGTCATCAGCAAACCTAACTGATTTTACGAACTCCCGTCTGACTTTCACTCCCACCTCCAGCTCTTCCCAAGCCTCCTTAATCCTTTCCTTCACGTACACGTTGAAGAGGACCGGTGTTAATGGGCAACCCTGCCTTACACCTCGTCTTAACACTGCCCATCAGGACTCTCCATTTCCCACTTGCACATGAGAGCTCTGAGACATGCACAGGTTGCGGATCAGTCTCCTGTCCCTCCAATTCATTCCTATTTTCTTCAATACACGCATTAGTTTTTCCCAATTCACTCTATCAAACGGCTTTTCGAAATCTACGAAACAGGCAAATACGTCCTGATTATATTCTTTGTTCCTCTCGATTAGTGATCTCAATGCTGCAATGGAATCACGCATACCTCTCGCCTTCCTAAACCCAAACTGATCATTCCCTTAGTAATTATTTGTCCTACTTTCTATCCTTTTGTTGATTCATAACAAATATATTATTTTTTCCAAACATCCCTTACTTTTCAAATATACTCGTACCTTGAATTATGTAAAAACAGGATATATGTTTTTAGTACACATGTTGGTGATCAGTTTCGAATTACAATTTTATGGAGATCACCATGATATTTACATTGAATTTATAAGGAGTTGATACTTTAAAAGTGCAATGAAGAGAAGTTGTAACAAGTCATATTTATCATCTTTATTGGCACGGAATAAAAGGTTTCACCATAAATCATACGTTCATTTTCACTTTGACGGAAAAACTGCCCACGCCAATGTTGTTCCAACTCTTGTTGGCATGATGTTAAACGAGAAATGCCCGAACATGATGACGTGCCACGTCGAAACCTGGGTCGTCCGTCTAATAAATCTATGTGGAATTATAAAGTTTCTCTTTTCATTATGTGGAGGGAGTTGCTGAGAGGATCATTGAGATTGAATGTTAAGAAATAAAAAAATATACAGTGGTACTCGATAATTCTGATTATTCTTGGTACATATTTTCATGTGGCCATCTAAGAATTCATTCCCTTTATTGGCCCTAATGAAAAACCCTCGATAAATCATGCGCCTACTTCTTTAATGAAACAAAATACACGCTTTCCGTATCTTATTATGTATAAAAACGTGTTATTATTCGGCTTCAAATTTTAGACAATTTCATAGGCTCCTAATGTAACCTTTTGCGGTTCATTTTATACTATATGTTGAAAAAATGTGGGTACATAATTTTATGAAGTGAATTTCAGGGCAATATTGGTTTGAAATATTGTATTAATACTGAATGAAATAAATTTCTAGGTAAATTTATTTTTTTATAATTTATATCATCTGCACTTGATGGTTACATAAAAATATTATGAGAAAAATAAAGAAGAACAACTCCTTAATTAGTTTCTACAAAACAAGACAATAGTATTGGTCATTTAAATATACCATTAAATTTTATGAGAAAAAATATGCTCACGAATGAATAAAATTGAAAATGGGGTAGTGAAAATTTAATACGAGAAAGTTCTGACAGGTTTTACCCTCTATGGAGAAGAATTGAAGCCGGTCAAAACATGTATAGTGTGAAGCCTATCACATCATTTGGAAGCTTAACAATCGTACAAAATACATACAAACAATAAACATAATACGTATAAACAAGATATTAAATGCCTAATAACCAAATACCTCGACCAGAGGCTTCCCTAGATTCAGGCTAAAATCCTGATGCATAAATAATTCCGGTTAAAAAAATTTTTTTACTCCATAATTCATTGTAATTATTAGATTATTTCTTTTATATTGGAACCGTCCTTCCCACATTCACGCGGTGGACGGGTAAAATTCATTAATCGTAGATAAAGAGCTTTGTTCGGCAGATAAATTCGACGATCGTATACTATAGAGATATTTTAAATAGGTATTGTTAGAATGTGACAGAAATTTTCTCTGTTTCGTGGGAATTATTCAATGATATCTGAGCTCCTTTTGTCTTGTTTCACAATATCGTGTAATTTAAGTGACAATGAATGGCAATGATAACATGAAGGGGATCGAGTGACGTTACCGTGTCAGCATTGGGTTTGAGAGAGAGATAAATGCAAGGCAGAGGGAGAGATACAGACTGTACGGAGTAAAGGGACGACGGGCGTAACACGGGTGAATGTGGAGGAATCGGGGACCGAGAGAGGTGAAAAGGGGGAGAGAGGAACAGGATACGGCTCAAGAGGGTGGGGTGAGGAAAAGATGAGAATTTCAGCGCTCAGTAGGCAGTGAAGCCGCACCTGGGGATAGGAAAGTAGGCGTCGGGTAGGATTCCTGCGGTTAAAGGGTTTTTCCAAGGATTTGGTGGTGGCGGCGGTGGCGACGGAGAGTGACTGCATTAAGGGGTCACACTCTTTCCCAGACGACGTTCTGACCGCGAGCTCCGGGCCCGTCACTTTAAGGGGATTGACCCCAGAACGCTACGCAATCCTTATGACCCCCGGAATCCACCGTCTTCCATGGAAAAAAAGCGTTAATGGTCGAAATATTCTTGGGATACGGCGGGATATAGTCTACGCTTCAGCTAGTGCGCAGGCGTTTAGCCTATTTCTGTCATTTCGCATGTGAGTAGAGGGGTTCAAAGTATTAAAACAGGGTTGTCAATGTCAGGGTCCCGTAAAGTTGGTGGAAGAGATACGTAAAATAGATACTGTGCGATATTTAAGCGTCAGGATTATTAAATGAAAACGAATTCTGTCCAGAGATATGGGAATGGTAAGAAATATTGCTGTTTTTAACAGGTTAAGTTGGAGTTCTGGGGGTTTTTCGAAGGGGTGATCAGAACATTTGCAATGCTGTTTTTAATCTCGCCATGTAAGAGTTTTTCTGTTAAACCCATGTTGTGGAAACCAATGGGAATTGTTTTATCTGAAATATATTTATTGAATGAGTGCATTTATAATGTAACTTCGATACAAAATTTTAGTCCCAACAATTATTCAAAAAATCTAGAAAATAAATACCCTTCTTATTTTATTTTAAAATTTTAGACTTATTTATGCATAAATTATTAGTAATACAGTTAGTACACATGTTTTATTTTGGCATTCTACTTGATAACCAACGAAAATTTTATTGATAACGGCCCGAAGAAAATTTTTTTAAGATAACAAACACCATAAATAACGAAATTCATTGACTAAATAATAAATTTAGCTATATTTAATTTCAAAGGAGAGTCGAATGTGAAAGATAACTTCATATTCAAATCCGGGTCATGGTGAATGATTTTTACACTCTAAAATTGTTGTATTGTGAAAGGGGTGTATTTTTAGCTAAATAATTTTCACCGGGGAGCACAATTTATTTCCAGTGTTTGATAGCAAAAGCCACATGCATTGGGGTTCTTTAAAAAAATCCTTCAACATAACTTGATTCTAAAAATACTCAACTAAATTAGTTTATTTGCTTGTTTATGACAATAAGTAGAGATTTAAAAAAATGGTCTTTTTAAAATTTGAAATCTCTAAATATAAAATTTCTAACAACATCGGTCACTAAGACAAAATTAATGTTCATACAATTTTTGTTTATGAGACTTATAATAATTCTCACAATTGATTTGTTGATTTGATTTTTGAGATCTCCATATGAGTGTGCTATTGGATAAATACTGTAAATATGGATTAACCATGTATTCAGGATTGTTGGGATACATTCTCAATTGAAGTTAATAACCCTATTTTTCACGTTCTCAATCACTTTTAAATTGTGATTTTTTTTCTCAAATGCCATTAATTGAGTTTGGAATTATATCAATTCCATAAAAAGTATTATGATTGAATTTAAATGTTTCTATATCAGTTCCATAATTCACATTTATCACAGTCCATCTGACAAAAAATTAAGAAAAGTTGTGTTTACTTTTAGGGAAATTATTATTATTACGTAATCGCCCGGTAAAGTAGGTTTTTGGATGGACACACCTGTCAAATTAACAGTTTGTAACTCCAAACAAAACCCAATCCAGCAACCTAATCTATGTCAGGTCCCTCTTCATCTCTGTGTACTTCATTCCTCCCTTCATCCCATCCAACGCCCTTATTCTGTTCCTGCCCTCTCCTCGCTTGCCCAACATTCACCCCTCTATTAAGCGAAGGATTTAAATGGCATCCAATCAATTGGGAACACGCGTTTTATTATCGTACGGTGTTATTATATATTTATACTAAATATTTATATTATATTTATTATTATATTATATATATTATTTATACTATATTTATTATTAGTTAATCTACCGGTTAAGGTAGGTTTTTTTGGATGGACACAAATATCAAATAAACATTTTGTAACTCTAAACAAAATCCAATCCAGCAACCTAATCTACATGAGGTCCCTCTTCATCTCTGTGTACTTCTTTCCTCCCTTCATCCCGCCCAACACCTCTATCCTGTTGCTGCCCTTTCCTCGCTTGCCAAACATTCTCCCCTCTATTACCTTCTTCAACATTCCACTACCGCTCAATACGCCTTTCATCCATTTTTCCTGTCTCCATAGGATTTCTCTCAACAAACCCCTCTCCTCACCCACCATCTCCAATACTTCCTCATTTGTTTTCCTTTCGGTCCATTTCACCTTCTCCATTCTTCTCCACAGCCACATTTCAAAAGCCTCCAATCTACGTCTATCCTCCTGCTTCAGCGACCACGTTTTCGCGCCGTATATAGCTACGCCCCATATCAGAGTTTTTATGCCTCTTTTCTATGCCTCCCTACTCAACGTCCCCATCATTAACTCCCTCCTCCTTGAGAAAGCCTCCTTGCCCACCGCAATTCTTCTTCTTACGTCCCTACTACTTTGACCGTGTTGATCTAAAACACTTCCAAGATACGTAAACTGTTCTACTTGCTCCTTTTTTCCACTCCTATTTTAATGTTTAGCTTAGCCTATTTCTTTCTGGAAAATCGCATAACCGTTGTTTTATTAATATTGATTATCATCCCATATTTATCGTACTGAACCTCCAATTCACTCGGCAATGCTTGCAACCCCTTGGCTGAATGAGTAACTAATGCTTGGTCATCAGCAAACGTAACCGATTTTACGAATTCCCTTCCGATTTTCATTCCTACCTCCAGTTCTTCCCATGCCTCTTTAATCATTTCTTCCACATATACATTTAAAAGCACCGGTGACAGTGGGCAACCCTGCCTTACACCTCTTCCTAACAAGGTTAAGTAATTATCGGGAAATAAAAAGGCAAGATCTGTGCTAACAGTTAAAGATAAGTGGGATAAGATAACAGTTGGACCAGGAAAAGTACAAGAGAGATGGAAGGAATATATAAAAACACTGTATGGTAAAGAGCTTAGGCCGACAAAGTTAGACATAGAAACGGAACATGACGTAGAAGAAGATAGCTTAGGTCCAGGCATACTCGACGATGAAATAGGTGGTCGCTGAAGCAGGAGGATAAACGTAGATTGGAGGCTTTTGAAATGTGGCTGTGGAGAAGAATGGAGAAGGTGAAATGGACCGAAAGGAAAACAAATGAGGAAGTACTAGAAATGGTGGGGGAGGAGAGGGGTTTGTTGAGAGAAATTCTATGGAGGCAGGAAAAATGGATGGAAGGTGTATTGAGCGGTAGTGGTATGTTGAAGAGGGTAATAGAGGGGAGAATTTTGGGCAAGCGAGGTAAGGGTAGGAACAGGATAGGGATGTTGGACGGGATGAAGGGAGGAAAGAAGTACACCGAGATGAAGAGGGACCTGATATAGATTAGTTTGCTAGGTGGGGAGTCACAAAATGTTTATTTTAATAGTTGTGTCCATCCAAAAACCTACCTTAACCGGTAGATTACCTAATAATAACTTAACCTTGCTGTATAGAGCACCAATTTCACCCTTCTTCTGTAAACTTTCCATGTCCTCGCATTGCGTTTTCCACCGATCTTCTTTTGCTTTATTCTCAATTTATTGTTTAACTCTTTGTACTTCATTTTGCCTAACTCTGTGTTTGCATTCTTCCATCTTCTTCTCTCATCCATCTTTGCAATTATCTCATCCGTTACCCATGGTTCTTTATCCTTTTCCCCTTAACGGTTCCTATAGTGTCTGTTGCGGTTTCCGATATCCCTTGCTCGATACATTCCCATTTTTCTTCGATAGTACTCAGCTCCTTACCGTCATCCACATTTTTTTAGGGATATGTACATTGCATAAAACATTTTTTTTAACAGTTTAAACAGTTTTGTTTAAACAGTTTGGCCAACAGTTTCACCTGGAGCTTTAAAATCTTCCTTTAGTCTGTCATAATTTTGAAAATATAAATAAGTGTATCGGAAACTAAAATTCATTTATTTGTAGAAAGGTATTTCCTCCTTTTCATCTAGAGTCCTTTCTTTTTTATTTTGAATATGCCATTTAATGGTAAACCTTTTCAATGATAAATACAGATTTCAATGTTCTCTCCACCACTGAAACGTTTGTAGCTGAGAAATTCTGCAAAATTGTATTATTAAAAACGCAGGTCCTTAAGCGCAAATGTGAAGGCATACTCCTTTATTTCCATCAAAACATGATGCACATAGTTAAAATACACTATTTAATGAGAATATATGGGTTTTAATGTAAATACTCATATGCATGTTATTCAACCTAAATTCTAGTGGAGATTAAGTTACCAATATGGGATACATTAGCACAAACTATTGCTTTAATGGATTATTTGTTGTGACAGTGAACAAAAATAATCATTTAAATTGTTGAATTATTTGAAGGTCATTAAGTCTTTCATGAAATATTCAGTGTTACGGCTTGAGGAGGACTAATCGGCGCAAAGAAAACTGTGCAAGAAAGGCATGTAATAGAACTGGTAAGATAAGAAATATCTATTCAACTAATTTTAATATACTTTCTTTATTTCTACAACAACTTTGAAATAGTAATTAGTATTAGTCAATAAAATATAAAACTGCCCACTCATTGGTATTGGTACCGTAAATAGTAATGGCGCTCTGAGAAAAGAATAAAAAGACCGTCTTCATAGGTGGTCTTTCGCTTTGGCCAATTGCATGAATGCTAGCATATGAAGTATTTCTATTGGCATCTTAAGCTGCATATTTGGTTGGAACGTTGATCTCAATTATTTAAATAAACATGATCACGTTCAGATTTCACAAAGACAATCCTACCTCATTACCCTTGTTTTGCCTTGGGACCAATATTTCAGTTAAATCCTCTCAAAGGACCCTTCAGACTGCGATGAGGTATACCGATGACCACATTAGCCTAGCTCACCGTAATCTTCGAAGATGAAATTCCATAATATTGAGTTTTAGGTAGTTATAGTTTGAATGTTTTTAAGAATGTGTCATGTTTTTTTTATAAATTTTTTGAACGAGTTACGGAGAACTATTTCAGCTGTAGAATGTTCGATTTATGATTGTTAGCAGGAAATATTTCAAGTTCTAATCGTATTCGAATGTCACAGTATCTTCTTCAATCGATTCCCAATGGCTTATTCTAATAAAGTCAAAGGAAATATGAAAGACAGAGAAACCTAAATGATAATTCCTTAATTTACCAGGAAACATTACAAAGTCTGCATGATAAATTCATTTTTGTAATATCTCCAAATTGTCATGAAAAGTGGCACATTGAAAAAATTAATTTCAAAACAGGTATTTCTCAGGTACGTTTGCAGGTAAATTTCCTCTCCGTCGAAATTCACAGAATAAAATGTATTTAATCTCAAATCGGTTCTCCTTTCTTTCCACGTGGAATGAAAATTTTTGAAAAAGCTCGAACATGAGCCGCTTCTCTAAAAATATGTGATCTTTCCAGACATTTTTAAAATAATATCACCAAACTGCCACATTTCACACTCAAAGGCAACCTTCCAGTTCCTAAAAATGTACATTATTCTCTGAATTTGTGAGTTCTTCTGATACCTTTCCCGATGTTAATGTACTTAAGAATGGACAATCGTACATTTATTTTTTACGCGCCCTGAGCAGAAATAAACACCTATATTTTTTAATTAATCCGCCACAGAAAAATATACTTGCAAGATCCTAAGAGTAACGTCGTTACTTCTAATACTTTGCATATGCCACACAATACGTACTCGTTTTACCTAAAGGTTCTGGAAGCTTCATCTTTCCTGGATATTATCAGATTTTCTCATTACAGGAGGACATACAAACAGTTATTTTAAACACATTTTGCAAGGTGTTTAGGAATTTCAACGTTACAGATACAGTTGTCTCTTACAGCTTCCATGGCCATTGATAAAAGGAAGACTTTTACTTCTGTACAGAGGCCTTCTGCCTATTTGAGTGAAAAATATTTACAGTGTGTTTTCCAAATTATTTTTACTACACTCATACTCGAAAATACTATACAAAACTAAACCGCAAATTCGAAAATTCAATCTTTTGCCTCCTTTATAACCAAAACGTCAAGTATAGTTATATAATACAGGCTGCAGAACATAACTTTTTTCAAACGCAAAACGTTTTCAAACATGGAAGTTATGTTGGCACACCGCATTTGTATCATTCAAATTTCGTCTATATCATTTTGAATCATTTCAATTTATAAAATATTCAACTTCTCCAGATCATTAAATCTCGTGTGCATCTTGGTGTCATATTAGTAACTCGCTCAAGAACTGGATCGGTCCATGTCGTAGGAAGCATGAAAGTTTACCGGTAAAGCCCCGGCAATCCTCGGTGTAAAATAATCTTGGGGACTAATTGTGAGGGGGAGGAGAAGGTGCGTTACTTCTGAGCCGAAGTCTCACCACTCAGCAAGCGGGTGCGCCGCCAGGGGCAGTAAAAGGGGGGGGGCTGCCGGAAAGGAGTAAGGTGGCGTGATGTGCGCGTTCGGAGCGGGGAACGGGTGCGTCGCGAAGAGGGCGAGCGTTGGCCTGGGGTGCATGTGATGGGAGTGGGGAGTCGGGAAAGGAAGATATACCCGCAGTCTTCCTCGGGAAGGAAATTAGGAAACTTTTATCTCATTAAGATGGCGTAAATGAACAGTCGCATGGCGTGCTGATGACGGGAAAGTAATAAAGGATTGTGTTTCGTGTGTATTCTCTTCTCCTACCCCCGTTTACCTCCTACCACGGCCCCTGTCGGAAATGGGAGTGGGTTGAAGCGGCGGCGATACGGGAGTTTCTTAAGGGGGAGAGGTGTGTTGGTTATCATTACACAGGGATGGGCCCTGGTACAGAGGGAAGACTTGATCTTCGGCCGGGACTATTGGAGAATGAGGTTTGGGGAAGAAGAGCAGAGAAGAGAAGGAGATTGTTGGTGAGGAGGTTACAAAAGAACAAATATATTGACGTTAGCAGCGGTGGTAGCACTTTTCTCGCCTCAGGCCACGATTTTCTCTTTCATCTCCCGTGTGTCTGTTTTCGGCGCAACACTTGGGTATTATCTCTGTCGTATTTCCCATTCCATTCACTCATCGGTGCGCTAAATTTCTCGAAACTCCTTGAAGCCTTTGCAGTCTTTACTTATTAGCTTTATTTCCTTGTTTGATATTTCCCCGAAACTTGATGTTGACCGTCTAAATGTGACATGAGGCCCCCTTTCACCAAACACTTTCCATGAATGCGTAGTGTTCAAAGAGGAGTGCATGTTTTAAAGATTTTTACAAGTTTATCGTCAACCTTTGGTTTGCTTCTTAACAATAATTGCAGCTTTTATTGAAAAGGTTTTTAATGAACAGTTACAGTTGGAACTCTCATTTTAATGGGTTTCTGTCGTAACAGTTGAATAAATAAAAAGACATATTTTCATTTAGTTGGTGATTCATCGATAATTATGATTTGTTTTTGCCATCTGATGTAATTTCCATAAACTTTTTTAGGAGAAACTGCGTCTACGCCTCTAGTAACTTTGATTAGTTAATCCCTTAAGAGTGAAGCTATTTAATATCAGTTTATCATTAACAAGCAAGGCCTTAACTGATGTTTTATAGTCATTTTTCATAAGTTATCACTACATAAGTTCACCCATGGATTGCATTACGAAATATGACCATTACCTAAATTACCTTCGGGCCAAAATTACGTAGAGTGACTGACTTAAATAATGGTGCACTTTCCTGGGAGACAAAATCATTCGGGGCTTTTAGATGTTTAAAAGACTTTAATTGGAAAACTAAAACTTGTGCGTTGAGATATTGAACTGTAACTTCCTGGCATAGATGTGGAGTAAGGGATACATACATTACCAAATAAAACGTTAACAATAGAATCATTCCAATTATGACTCATCGCAAGTAGTTAAAATGGACTCTCTCTCTTTGAACATAGCATGCCTAAACAGCTTCATTATTATCAGACGCCCATGTGAAAACCTAAGAGTTCTTTTACCAGTAATGCAGAGAGATATAATTCAAGTTTTAGATTTAATAAACGAAAAAATATCTACATCTACATAATACTCCGCAGGCCGCCGCAAGGGCACGTGGCGGTGGTTGTTATGTCACCACCCGTACGGAGAAACAAAACCACTTGCAAAATCAATACGCACTTGCAAAACTATACCCACAGTGGCGTATACATTCATGCAAAAATCCTTTCTTTCCACATGCACGCAAATACATATACTATTATCTAACAAATAATTTCACCTTAGGATGTATTAAGAATTTTATCCAATAGCATACAAGCTAGAATTTGATAAGTAAGAAGGTGAAATTCCACTACCACATGGACATGCAACATACAACGGTCTCTCAAGCGCTCATTGTCGGCCCATACGGGCACACATACACCGTCCCGGTGAGTGAAAACCCACCCTAACCGGTCATTTAACATACAAGATAAAACCATGACATTCCAAAAAACCTCTCATTCGTGTGCGTGTTGTTTGTGAGAGACGAGAAACTTAAGATTTAGAGTAAGCTATGCTATAACAGAGGTTTACAATGGTGGTTGAAGCCGACAGGTAACGGCTCATTTAGAAACTAAGTTAAACTAGGCGGAGGAAAATTATTACATGGCATACAAATGGAAAGATTTTGCGTGAATTTGGAATAATGTACGTACAGGTGGACTAAGGAGGAAAGAAAACGCGAGGTAGAAACTGGCAAGAAGAGGAGAATGAATAAAACTTAATAGTAACAGACATACAACGGTCTCCTTCCCAAGGGTATAGGTAGGGAATGTGGTTCGACGCTGCAGGCAGCGGGAGGGTCCTCCCACGGAGAGAGACGAGGGATGGAAGGGGAAACTTAAAAACAGAAAAGGCAGAGCAAGCAATACTGTAAAGAGCACTACATTGGCATTAATGGCAATCTAATAAGGTCATGCGGTCATGCTTTTCAGTGAATGAAACATTCTAAAAAGTATACATCTTTCAATATCAATAATTACCAATTATTTTTTAGCTAAAATAAATCCAATTAATATCCCCATTTAAATATCTTTTCTAGTGGATAGGATTTACTTAATTGTCTCTCAAACTTGGCACAGAATCGCTTCGAAAGTTTGACATTATGGACCATAATAAATACTCACAGTTAAGCTGAACTAAAAAGACTCCCCAGGCTTTCGAGCTTCTCCCCATTTGTCTAAATTACCATCGGGCCGCGCTCAAGGACAATCAACCTCGACGTACTATATTTACAGTCTTCTTCTTTTCACAATTACGCAATCCAAGTCCAGTGGTGGTGTAGGAGAATCTCCGGGGAATGCATGTTTAGCAATGGCCTTGGGTGTAATCGAGAGAGTTTTTTAAGGGCGCAATTCGGAAGAATTTACTCCCTTCTGCATCGCTGGTCACAAACTGAGGTCTAAGCGAGGTCAGAGGATTGAACCAAAACTAGAGTGGTAAATTATTTTCACACCAATGGAGTTCCAGGAGTTAAGATCTGGGAAATCCTTGACCATAATTAACTGAAACAAGACACAAGTGACATGTCTATTAAAAAAAAGTATTTCCTATGCCATTGCGAAACGTTGTTGAATGACAATATATATTAAAACATTCCTTTTTTATCTTTAGCATGTCATTCCATATTTATACGACAATTATATAATATTATATTATAATATGTATCTTTGCACACTCTTCAAGCATATTTTTAAAGTATTTGTTGGTTTATTAAAATTTGGATAACTTTCCCTTATCGGACATGATTTTCTACGATTATCATTCACAAAAATGTATATTATCTCGTTACCTGGAAATATTTTTGTCAAAGGGCATAAGGAGTTGAATTTACGGTATGATGTGTAACGAAGAACTTTATTTCTTTATATCGCACCAGTTTCTGGTTGAGGTATAGACAAATTGGGGATACTTTTATGGGGACAGGCTGACACCTAGATGTCATGGAGAATTGTGCGACTTAAAAATGTCGGTGGGGTCCTCAGGGCCCTGTAAATCCAGTTAAGGGTCAAAGCGTAAATATGTATCAGGGTCGGGGGGAACTGGGGGTAGCGATGGTGCTGGGGAGAGCGGGGGAACGAGTGTTGGCAATCCTCGTACCCGCCACCCATTCATTGAATATTCACGTGAGACGACGACGTTTGAGGACCGCAAGAGAAGTCACCCAATTCGGCCTTATCGCCATCGTTCTCTTTAACCTTGCCTTTCGCCGTGGCCGCCTCCGTCATTCAAAGCGCCATGATCTCATCCACCCCTCGCACGTCTCCTCCCCTTCCGGGAGCGTCGTCTCCGCAAGACCCCTCCCCCTAGCATCTCGAGCCAGCCTCTCCAACCACAGGGTTCTTCGTCCTATCGCACGAAGCGTGAGCAGCAGCGGGAACCGTTTCACCCCGTCGAAGGCTCCGTCTTGCCACCTACATGCCTCCACCAATCCCTCCCTTTCCTTCCCCGTAGATGGGTGGAGAGTGCTCGACATGACCCCAGTCAGTCTTCATTCAGGGAGCGAAACCAGTGCAATCTCTTCGCGGAGGGGCTCGAAATCCCCTTCACCCGCAAATATCATCTCCATTCTTTCCCCCTCCCTTGTACAACCCTAACTCCACCCGAAAGCACAAGCCCTCATTTAGGCAGGCCTCCCGTTTCCTTTTTCTCCCATATAGTGTATCACTATTGGTTTCTCGCGTCAAAACCCATACTATTGATAGATACCCATGGGAGGAGGCGTGGGATAAATTCCCTCTAATTTCTTGTTAACGAAATTGTTTGAAAATTCTAGCTTGGAAGCTTTGGACACAAGGTGAATAAAATGGTTTCTTAAAATATAGGCGAGAATCTTTTAACGGGTTTTCTATTATGACGATGCGATAGTCCACCTTTGAAGTAGGCTTTAAATGAACAAACATTACATTTTTTTCGTGGCTATTTACAAGTCACAATTGACAAAACAACAAAACACCGTCCACTAAAATAAAATTTTCTATCCTCGTTATGTGTCCCCTCATTACGCTCAATATATATACTCTTTTTCTCTCCATAACTTGCCTGCCTAGCGTTCTCTGGTCTAACATATTTAGCACTTAAAAACATCAAAACGCTGTTTATCGACCTTTATATTCCACTTTGTATTTTTCCTCTACAAATCTCCACCATGCTTAGTACGAGGGTAGTTAAAAAGGTTTTCGGAATGAACACCAGATACCAGCGGTAGCGTAACGAATTTCCCGCGTAGTAATAGGTAATCCTTTTTCATGACATACTTAACACGTCAGTACTCTGGAAAGAGATCTCTGGTTTGGACGCCTCTCTATTGTTGTTTCTGTCTAGGGATTTGTGAAGATGGAAAAAATTGAGATTCGAGGAGTGATTGAATATGTTGTAAAGAATGTACTTTGTTTTTGGCGCACCCTATTTTACTTTTCCCATTAATCGGCTCATATTTATCCTCAAATAGGCATTAAATCTTCTTTCAATCATTCAATTGTGCTTGTGGTGATGAAGTTATAAACGTTACCGCGCACTACGCACAACCAAGAAGTTTCAATATGGGAAATAAACCGACAGACTCAATATCTCACCTACATCACGTTGTTATAAACAACGGTACATATGGACTGAAATTCTATTCTAGGGAAGCATTTCTTAATTTTATAGATCTTGGTAATTTCCAAATGGTACACTGTTCATTCTTTGAAAAAAACTTGCTAACCGACCTTCAGGCTTGCGTGCTTTTGGTAAGGTCTTCGAAGTTTTCATTCTGTAATCGGCCAAGGTCGCGTCATCATACGCAAAATCTCACTCATTTTCCAGCCTCTACTAAGCACATCAGTCCACGATCTCTCAGAACTGTTTCTATCCCTCACAGCACCTGACTCCCTTATTCATGTGGCTACTGATATCCATGCACGACTCAATTCCCCTATCCCCGTGCATTTATCCATCCAACTCACGCGACATAACACCACCCATCCCCAGATGGATTCCGCCTATTTCCAGGGAGCCTAACCCCTTCTCAACCATTTCAACCCTTTTGACAATTTTATTCCACCATATCCATACCGTACTCATATCGCATCCTAAGAGAATGACTCCTTGCGATAGTTTGCCATGCCGCGAGCCCTTCAAAAACCTTATCCGCAGCTTTAACCCCCTTTTCCACCACGCCACCCTCCCGCAAATGTCTCTGTATTCACTCCCCTCCCGATCATCCTTTTTCTCCACCTCCATTTCTTCGTTCCCATCGATGCGTCCCTGTTTCCTCATTCTCGCGCGTATATATATTTTATCATTTTGTTTTTCCTTTTCCATCGTCCTCGTCCTTTACCCCCTCGCCCCACTTTCCAATTTTGCATCAATTCCTTCCATTTATCCTCCTTCCCTACACGCCTTCCTCCATACCTCCCTCCGTCCCATCATCCGCTGTGCGTATGCTGCTTATTTAATAAATTTACATGCATAAATATTTATCTTCCTCTCATCCGCTTGTGCTTGCAAACCTTCCTCTTCTACTCGCTTCAATCTCCTAACCCATTTTACCCGTTTCATTTTCTGCAAACTCCTCGAGGCCAAGTTCCAGTGCGTTTCCATTCTCTCTCTATTTCACGCTTTCTAGTTCCCTCTCTCTTTCTTTTTCTTGATCTTGTTTTTCTTCTCGAGTTGCTTTTGCATAAAATTTAGGCTGCAGATAAAATCCATTGTGTTTTTGATGGACATAATATCTCTCTTTTATTTGTCACACGCATTACAAAAATTACAATGATTTGTTGAAACATCGTGCCAAAATATTTAAGTTGAAATCAGCATAATCGCTTTTAAAATTCTCTTTAGAATGGAATTAAATCTCAACCGGTCTCTCTTTAAAGCCATCCTTGTGATAGTGCATTTCGAAGCGATCAACCCAACTAATGTCCACGACTGGGTTGTCTCTATCTAGGATCTGATTAATACAATTATCAATAATTCCAGATTTTGCCTTACTGTAATATTTTTTACTTCGGTGTACTATATCTTGAAAAACCGAAGTCAGCCGAGAAAAAGGCTTTCAGCATCTACCGTTTAAATTAAGTTACCTTAACTCTCACTTTTAAAGTCAACTTTTGGACAGATTTATGGGATAACTTCTCAAAAATAGTTCAAACTTATTTTCAACAAATTCTTCAGATCATTTACTCAGCAACCTTAAAACCTTCAATTTTTCTATTACATGCGATAAAATTCTGGCCAAGTAAGCAATACAAGGCAGTACTTTCTGTGTTGGATCGAAATCCATACTAGGATATGATAAGGCCACGTTGTAACCAAATGAAAAATTCTGATAATTAGTCATTTGTAAAATACAGGCTACGTTTGTTTTTTTATGGGATGGTGCCTCTAATCAATTAAAATTTCTGAAACATAGTCAACACGGCACTTTGATTTACACATTCTTTATTCTTGAATTAATTTGACTCTGCTCACCATTTTCGGTTTTTTCAGTTCATGACCTTGTTTGAATTTTTTTACTAAAACGGGATGATACCCTGCACATAAAGAGGCTCGAAATTTTCAGTGATCCGAAGTCCTTTATTCATTATTTTAAACTTGTGTAAGTGTTCGGATGATTAATGTGGCGTAAAGCCAATATTTTTTAAAATTTGTATTTTCCCAATCATCTACAAAGAAATATTGATTTTTGGATTTAGTTTCAAAACGTAAAAAATAATGTACTTAAATTTAAAAATAAAAATTAAACAGAATAATTTATAATCGAAATAAAGTTTTACTTTGTATTTAACCCCGAATCTTAGAACTTAAAGCATTCTGTGATACCATGATCGTAGGTGAAATTAAAATGTGTATCTACCAAAATATTCGATAAACATGCAGTTTAATACGAGCGCTAAAGAGATTGGAATTTTCGTTAAATGACATGTATCTTGCTTACATATTTGGGTATGAACTTTTTAAATTGCATATTTAGAAAAGTTTTCTTTTTTCGTGGATCTTTAATATGTGACACGTATACTATATCTGATATAATTGACACCTACGATTGTTCATGACAGCAAACTTCTAGCAAGTCATCATTTCCCCGTTGTTAGATTTTATGTTTTATTTGTGATTCATAATTGCAAAATGTAACCATAGAAATAAATCTGTTAAAACACACCACTTGGAATTTAATGGGGACGAAAAATCCGTTTAAGTTTCTTTGTTTTGCCGGTTAAACAGTTCCAATAAGAAAAGAAACATATATTATTTATCATCTGTTTATTTTCACCTGGACATTACCGCGCCACCTTTGGGTAGCTTCGGGCACCTTTAGGATAGGATGATGAGTAATCGTTAATGTATACAAGGTGGAGTAATTCCATTTTATAAAAAAATACTGTGACATTGTTTGACATTTTAAGATCGCATTGCATAACGAGTTGCTGAAATCAGCTGGACGAGTCTTTAATGCAAAGAATCATGGATTAAAACGAAGATGATATCTATTACAATATTCATCTGGTGGAGTTAAAATATTTTCATAATTAAATACATTTTTAAGCTTAAGTAATGACGACATTTCAAAACTATGAATTTTAATCTATACTTACTATATTTGGCTAATGACTTATTTCGCCAGCTTTCTAGCAAAGGGCGAATTTATTGATTTATTATTTAATTACAAAGATTTATGATCAGTTTCCTTATTTTAACTATATGAGTGAATCTATAACATTAAGCGAAGGATTTAAATGGCATCCAATCAATTGGGAACATGCGTTTTATTATCGTACGGTGTTATTATATATTTATACTAAATACTGATACTGTAGAAATATACCATATTTATTATTAGTTAATCTACCGGTTAAGGTAGGTTTTTTGGATGGACACAACTATAAAATAAACATTTTGTAACTCTAAACAAAATCCAATCCAGCAACCTAATCTACATGAGGTCCCTCTTCATCTCTGTGTACTTCTTTCCTCCCTTCATCCCGCCCAACACCTCTATCCTGTTGCTGCCCTTTCCTCGCTTGCCAAACATTCTCCCCTCTATTACCTTCTTCAACATTCCACTACCGCTCAATACGCCTTTCATCCATTTTTCCTGCCTCCATAGGATTTCTCTCAACAAACCCCTCTCCTCACCCACCATCTCCAGTACTTCCTGATTTGTTTTCCTTTCGGTCCATTTCACCTTCTCCATTCTTCTCCACACCCACATTTCAAAAGCCGCCAATCTACGCCTATCCTCCTGCTTCAGTGACCACGGTTCCGCGCCGTACATAGCTACGCTCCATATCAGAGTTTTTACGAGTCTTGTCTTAACATCCCTACTCAACGTCCCCGTCATCAACTCCCTCCTCCTTGAGAAAGCCTCCTTGCCTAGCGCAATTCTTCTCCTTACGTCCCTACCACTTTGACCGTGTTGTTCCAAAACACTTCCGAAGCATGTAAACTGCTCTACGCACTCTATTTTTTCCCCGCCTATTATAATATTTAGCTTAGCCTTTTTCTTCCTGGAAAATCGCATAACCTTAAATATACTATATAGTTATTATATTGTTGTTCTGTACTGTTATATTCTGATAAATAGCTTATGATTAATTTAGAGTTTTGAGAACCATCGGATAATATATCCTTATTGAATATCTTGAATTAAATATTTTCAGAAAAAATTAAATGATGTCGATTCAAGTGACTTATTCCATTTTTAGTTAACTTTTATATCTTAAAAAGTGAAAATTTAAAAACATCGTCATAAAACAAGCATTTTTAACTATTCACGTCTAAAACTTTTACTTTTAAAATTTAAATTGAGTTATTTCCCTGTTAATAGCAATTCTTTAATGCAAAACTGAATTTAAAGCCAATCAAAACTTTACGCAGTGGTTGTAATTTTTAAATACGACCACGCAACGTTTTAATTAAACTAGGTTTTATTCCAAAATAAATGGATACTGTAATTGGAAAATAGCTTGATTCGCCTATTTTGTTACTTTAAGCCCTGTGATATAAGTCAACGGTTGGGGCCTCAACTCTCTCCTGAAATCCTAAGAGAATCTCTAAAGTAAATGACGTCAAACGGGCTTATTTCTTTGCATATTTTAATCTCATTTTTGTTTTTAATCCTTAATGAGAGCTACTCAACAAACCCATTCCGCCTCTATCCAGCGGTGGAGACAAGTAATTCCATCAGTTCACGAGGAAAGCTCACTAATGCAGTACGCGTGACTCTCAAGAAATGTTTTCACTTTCCATTTATCCGCCTCCATACATTTAATTCTCCTCTCTCGGGCCAGTTCCTCTCCAACGTTCATCCCTTCCCCTTCCCTCTTCTCCTTCCCGCTCTCTCCCTCCCGTTTCGCCGCTCCGCCTTCCTCCGCACCAATCTCGTACCTTTTTCTGCAAGTAAAACTTCCCTTCCGCTCCCACAAACTTTTAGCACTCGCTATCCGCCTCCCCATCCCAACAGTTCGCATTCCCCGTTTCGACCTCTCCTCCTTATCTTCCGCGCATATCGCTTGTTTCATAATCCTGGAGTTTCCTTCCACGTTCATAGTCCTCTATCAACGTTCATTGGATTCTCTTCCCTATCGCTCGCCCCGTGCCGCTATCCTCCTCCCTGCTTTGACATTTAAACAGCCTTCCGTTCTACGGAGTCATTATTTGTTTATTCAAGTGGAGGCGTTATAGATATGGATGCCTCAGGGGGTGGATCTGACGGTATTTTCACCTTCATGACGAAATATTTCTCAATCGGTAACGCAGAGAACTTTGGCATCAATGTAAGTCCCTCCTCAGGGAATATTAATAATGAATGCGTATTGGTTTGCCTAGTTCCATAAAATTTTGTGTTGAACACTACCTAGCACTGGATTCGCTCTCGGCATTTCACTACCGCGAATAAAATACCGAAATATAAAATATTTCTTTGAGTAAAGGACTATGCGGTCTAATGAAACCGTCAGGAAGTAAATAAAAATAGTCCTCCTTAAGGAAAATTCAATAATTCAGTGAATGCTAGTTATTTTGGGTAATAGCTAAAGACAAGAGGGAAACGGTGTGACAGAATTAGGCTAAATATAAATGAGAGGTGCCAAGAAGACCGTATTAAACAAGGCATCTGACATACAGAGTGCAGCATATTGCAGCGGTCACTTTTTGAAAACCATTTAGACATAGGAATATGCAGAAAATGCAATCGAAATGAGCCAATGTGTGGGAAATTAGTACATCATCAACCAAGGTATTGCCACTCCTCTTTTTTGGTGTGTAAGAAGATATTATCATTTGATTTAGACTGGACACTCTATGCAACTGCAAAATTTATTTCCTTTGTACACATTTTATATCTTGATCAAAGAAGTGGCCTCTTTTTACATAGAATTTTGTTTCACACGTTGTTCTCAAAAAGCTAAAGTTTTATAGATTTATTTTTATGGAATAATATGCTAAAATACGCATGGCTGTCTTTATTCACTTATTCAAAATGAATTGGAATAATATGTTCAAAATGATGCTGGGAGGCCGAGATGAGAGTTTATTCAAATGGTCATTGCCTAGAGTATTTACCATATTTATTCAGCAAAAGATTTTGTCCAAAGAATATTATTTTTAGTGGAATTATATGAAATTTTTAAACTGTCTAAAATAATAAGTTTGTTGAATTTTTCGTTTCGTTTTCATTTTTGCGTTTAATTGAAACAAGGGAATTTACATCCACGGCGTCGCTATAAAATAGCAAAATGTTCCTTTCAGATTTACATCTAAATCGTATAGACTTCCTGTTTAGTGATCCTTCGTTCATTCTCTTTAACTCAGAATTCATATTCTACTCTTTTGACTTCACTCTTTCGCATCCTTCAATCTTATCTTCTACTCCTCTTCACCTCTCCGGGGTTCAACTCCGACTTTTTCTTGATTCGTCCTCCTCATCAAGCGCTTCAAGCATCGTCCCCAGGTCTCGGAATGTATACATGTATTCTTGAGAATCTCCCAATGCCCGCCTCATCCATCCTTTTTCTTTATTAGTCTTTCCTCTATCGTTCCCTTGCCGTTTCCATCCTTTTCTCGGTTTATTTTCCCTCGGGCTTAGTCCTTCATCCGTCCTGACTCCCACCGTAATTTTCAGTCACCTTATTCATACTTGTGCGCCAAGAGGTAATTTTACAAAAGGCCACCGCAAGTGTGTGGAAGACAAAGATTTGTGCATGCAGAAAAGGCAGTTTGTCACTTGCTCCTTTTTGAGGTTTTCTCTCACGGCCGAGTTTAAATGCGCGTATTTAGATATTTGGAAGGCGCGGTCACGGTACACCGGGCTCAAAAAGTAGGTAAATAGTAAATAGATTTAGTTAGTATTTTATCTTCGTTGATTTCCCCCGATCTACACTCTGACTCTCACTTCGGTGAATCAAGCACCGAGCATGAAGTATTTCATGGATCCTAAAAGGGGACAGACCCTACCGGAAGTTAAGATTCGAAACTTTATGAAAATGTTATAGGAGGAGGGAGTGAATTCAAAATCGACTATAAACTCAGCATATTGCTTGTGAGTGCAAAGTTCATCACGTGTTTAAGTATTCAACTCGTTCATTTACTTTGGAAGAGCGTATAAGTTTCTCTCCTCTCAAATTCTTTTTTATGTCTTCAGAAAATGGACATTGTAGTTAAGTTAAATTTACGTGAAATTTGTATACAAAGCAGAGTTTACTGTAAAGGGGGGGAAAGCCATCCAAAGCACGAACGTTGTGCAAGATCCACAGTAGTAAAAATTGTAAAATATGGTAGGCAACCAAAATTTGAATGATTCACCTCTCAGATAAGCACACTGAGAGTACAATTTGCTTACGACACAGCAATGTGCGTCATCATCACTTGAATGACTTAATGGAATGACAAGGTTACGAACTCATACACACAGTGCCCTAGGAAATGCTTCGAGCATTCAAAATAAGATTTGTATCAAAATACTAAATTTTCTCAATTTCATCGGTTATGCCTCACCTATGGCTGTATTCTTATGTGCTTCATTTGCTAGTTAATTGATAAGAAAAATTAATGAGAACAAATTACAATGGGAGAAAATTTAAGGAAAGCCAAAAAATGTCTCTCTGTTATTTCAGGAATGAAATATAAGTACTTCTTTCTGAACAGATCAGTGTTAGAATAGGCTAACTGTAATTTATTTTTTTTTCCATGGGGAATGGGCGTAATATCAAGTAATTTCGTTATATATTGTTGCTTAGAAAACGAGGAGAAAAAATATTACCTGTAATTATTAGCTTTAACACCATAAAAAGATAAAGTATTCAGCAATATTCATGACATGAAGAAAGAAGGAAGAAATCGTCAGAAGAGCTCTTGAAAATTCAGATTTTATAATTTAATAAGACTGTGTTAAATATTCAACTAATTTTGTAGCAATACCTGATTAGAATTTAACCATGGAAGACCTCACAGTTTTCTGATTAGGATTTAATTGTTTTTATAGCATATCTAGCCAGTATTGTATAATGTCAGTTATAGCATGTTCAAGAGGTTTTCATCATTGATATGACTGACAAACGAACTGTCTACCTAACCCCCTCACTGGAAAAGTGAAGTTCTAAGAAGTCGATCCCAATGGAAATTCCGCCACGTGGCAAGGGGGAAAAACATTGCCCCACTTTCTTCTTGGGAGTGCGGGGAGGGGCTACAATTTCCATTCCCACTACCCTCACTCTACCCCGGGGAATCAATAGTGTTCACCATTTTCCATTTCTTTCCCAGAGCTCATCCGTGTCTTTCTTCCTCCTCCCTCTCCAATCTCCTCCAACCACCTTTAAACCCGTCTCTCCTCTACGTCCCATTAACACTTTCATTTTTACTTAACTCACTCTCTTTCTCTCTATCTCCAATGGCACGCACTCGAACTGCCGTTTCCCACGTCCCACTCCGCACCCCCCTCCGTTCTTTTTTAATGCCCACCCCCATTCCATCCCCAACTAACCCTCCCAACCATCCCCGAACTCACCGCCGTCCCAGTGGGTGGCTCTCGGTGACGCATTCTCGTCCCAACTGTTCGCGAGGGAGCAATGCCGGCGGAATGGCGGCCACGGCCGTAACTTGTTCTCGAGAGCACACAAAATGGTAAGCGCACGAGAGGCACGTCTTTTAATTTCACAGAGGCTTATATCATCCTAGTCATCACGTGGGGTGAGAGGGGGAGAGAGGCAGCTAGCTAGGCAAGAGATCTTGCCCTCGGAATGAAAGCACCAGGTTTTTCAGAGTAGGGGCTTTATTTCAGAGGCTTTATTTTATTAGGACCTGGGGATTTTCCGGTGGGGAAATTGTTTTTATTCTCAAATAAGGTGAAGGAGGAGATTATACGCAAGTTCGTACTTGGATGTATTTCAAATTTGCTTGCCCTCTCTCTCACTCAAAATACTACCCTTCTCAAAAATTGACTGACGTAGACCCGAGCAACAGTGAGCAACTTAGTACAATTAGCGTGTTGTTCTTAAATGGAATTTGGAATAAATTGTGTATAATTTGGTTATATATTTGCCATCAGTGGAAAACAATTAATATTCTGAAACTAAAAGAAATAATTAGTTAGAGGTTTGACAGTAGAATTTTTGGGCTGAAGCGGTTTTATTATATATATATAGTTAAATTGAAAAACTCAATACCAATCATCATAATTTTTTTGTGTCTCATTTAAAGCTTCCTTTCATTAGCACACATTTTTATAGTTTGAATGCATTTTATTCTCCAGATTTTCACTACATCTTGACTGAACAGCCATTGGGTCCACATTTCGATTTCAGTATAAAAGTTTATCTGCATGAGGATATGTTATTTCATAATTACATTAAAATTATATTTATTTTTCATGATTATTAAGCACGTAAATACGTGATAAAATATCAATAAACTAGATATATCATTTATCCTCAAATATGATTTTCGACGTAGATAAGCATGAAAGACAACTTAATGTTCCTCACATTTATTTGTGACAGCTCGTGAGACATATGAGGTGTTTCATTATTCTCTTTCAAGGATTCTGTTAGTGCTTAATCAGTTAATCAGTTCTCGAAGACTACTTACCATCGATTAGTATGCAAAAATGTTTATCCATAATATTTGTTTTGAAAATTATTAAAACATATATCAATTTCAAGTTCCATAATATCATGAACATTTAAATAATTGTAAAAGATTAAGATAAAAATAGTTTCCTTTTATAAGTCACCTTAATAGTGCTTTTGTTTCCTTTTTGTGAGTAGTAAACTTGGGCACATAATGGTAAACGTTAATAACGAACAGAATAGATTACGTAACTTGGCATACACGAATTGTCATGAATTTTCATGGAGGTTCTTCAAATTGCTACGCTCATATCTTGATACTCAATATTCACAATGAGGATATACTATCTACCAGTCAATGGTAGATAATTTTTGCTTTCCCCCGCGTTTAGAGAACTTTATATTTTCCCATATGTATATGTTTCACTTCTTCAGTTTTCAGAATTTCTCTCTGCTGTTACATGGTCCAAAATGACCATTCTCTTCCTACGTCTACCCCACTCATTAACGTACGAGTATATTTTTTTATGCCCTTTGGCTTTCCACTAGCACTCGGTATCTCCTCAACTGAATTCTATTCCTTCGAATTTCGGTAGATTTCAATTTTCTTGTCTTCTTCTTACATATTTCAAATTTCGTCACCAACTTTAATTTAAGGCTACCTTCTATCCTCAAATGTCATTTTTAAAATTTTTTATCACGAATTTTATAATAAATATTATACAGATATTTTCTAGATGTAGGTCATTAGAAAATGCAACTGGGGCCAATTTCCGTCTTCTTGTAAAATGCTTCTTTGACGAAGTACATTAGTCCTAATTCCCATACTATATTCATTTTTTCAAACAATTCTGCCAAAATACGTAAACTGTTTCATCAGCTCTATTTCGTTCTCTATTAATTCAATTTTGAATACGCTATTCATGCAATCATTGATAAATTATGTTTGTTTACACTGAAGGATTATTGGTATAGAATAGCTGTCATTTGATGTTTTGGTTTTCAATTTTGCGAAGAGTTCTGTTTCTCATACTTTGTCCTTTAAACGCATTCATACCATCTATTTATGATTAATATCATAAATAATTCACACATGTACTGCTCAATTTAAACACCTTTTATTTTTTGTATATTTTAATAGTATTAATCTCGGGGAATAACAAAGGATATTTTCATTTAGTTTTTATAATGTTGTCTCTAGAATTAAATATTAAATTAACATTATTCACTAGACTTGGGTCATGTCAACGTATCTAATCTTTATTAACGAAATGTTTACTCTCGTAGTGCATTTGCTTTTACCTATACAAATATATAATGAATCTCTTATTTCAGCCTGTTAAGAGTCTTAAAAAACACAAATGAAAGGAATTTCAGTTTTCTTTGAAGCAAATATTTTCATGATTACGTTCAACTGATATCGTGTAACATGAATTGCAATATTTGTTATAGACCATGTTGACAAAACTTTTTCTTAATGAAATTTTCTATTCTTCTTTAGTGGTCTGATGAATCACACTTCGTACACTTTAAATCCAGTAATCCCATAATAATTTCAGTGCCAAGTTTAAAACTGGCATCAAACTAATGCATTATATGCTTCGTTTTTTACGTCTTTATTATTTATAATTCCATCATCCGTTATACAACTCTCTTGTGCATATTTTTCTACGAGAGTATAATTCTTTTTATTATAATTAAACACTGATAAATGGATTTATTTGTGACTATATCCAATTATTATTTTCACGAGTCTTATATGAGTTTAGCGAGGAAAATTTTATCCTAAAAAACCTTACCTTATCGCTATCTATAGGTTGATAAATGTGCTTAATGAGATGCTTGTGTGCCATGAATTGATGAGAAAAATAGTATGTTAGAAAAATGATATTTTCTAAATAATCACACCTAGCAGAAGAATATCAATTTTTTTTATATTTCAGCGAACTCAATAGTGGTTAAAGCACTGTTTAATTAAAGAAATGAAATCGGAGTTATACGAAAAAGTAAATTACTATATGCAATCAATTTATTTGTCATAATCTAGTGCTAAAGAAACCATGCAACCTTCTTAAAATGCTACCAGAAATATTTTGAAATTGTTTTCAGCATTCTTACACGAATAACGTAGTTACGATATACTTGCATACATTTTCAACTTACGTACATGAGGGCGTACTGACTATGAGAAACAATATACTTTTTAATGCATAAAAAAGTCTCTCCCCTTTAGCACCAGAGAAACTTCATTTTCCCCCTCCCGTCATTTGTAAGATAGGACACAGTACGGGATGAGTAACTATCTCGTGACTTACAAGAACACGTCATCTTCAGCCGAAAGATGTCCCTCCATTAGTTCATTAGTTCTTCTTTTTAAACTTCCCAACTTTTTTACTCACTTCCCATTTCCTTCCCACACACCGGAGGCAGTGCATTCGCTCCGGCAAAAAGCGGATAAATCCGTCGTTCATTTGTCTCCCAATTTCCCACTTTATCCTTTCACGACCCACCTCCACCAACCAACCCTCTCCACCCTCCCCACCCGTCCGGCTACCCCGTTCATTTCTTCCACCTCGCCTCTCTTCGCCGCTCTTCAAACACGTTTTAATTATAAATTTCAGCCCTTCCTCTCTCTGTCTCTCTCTCCCTCTCTCTTTCCCTTCCGTTCTTCCAGTCTTCTCTCCTTCCGCCTGCTCCCCCTCCCCATCTTCTCTTCCCCTTTTCTTTCCCTCTCCCGGACTCTCCCTCCTGTCCATTCGCCGTTTCACGTTCCTCCCCCTCACTCCCTCCCTACTCCCCTCCCTTTCCCTCGCCCTATTCCCCTCCGTTCATCTCCTGTAGCTCGTAGCCTTCCTTTCCCAGTGGTCGGGAGATTTAAGGGTTAGATAACCAAGGCAAACCTCCGCAGGTCTTTGGTGTTGGTTGATTGGCTCCATATACTTTCACCACTCCATGCCTGGTTTTTTCCGAAGAAATATACTTATCGTCCTTTTTTTCAATTTTTTTCCATTAAATCATTACCATTAATATTAAAATAATTTACACTGTGAATCAAACAGTATTTTAATAGGTGTTTAGCTGAGTGAGTGATCTGGGATACTGGACGTAATAAATCCAACATTTATGTATAGAGTTGTGTATGTAACTATATGCCTCTAAAGAATACAAATTACGTCATGAGAACGATATTCTTTTTAAATGTGTGTGTAAATAAAAATATAAATATATATATTATATATTTTCATATTATATATATATATATATATATATATATATATATATATATATATATATATATATATATATATATACATATATATATATAAATATTTACTCACACACACACACACACACATATATATATATATATTTATATATATATATATATATATATATATATATATATATATATAAAGAAATGTTCGAGTAAATTATTTTTTTTCCGTAAAAATTTTCATTAATTTGACACAAATGTCGAGGTTCGTTATGAATTGGATATAATTTTGCCATTTATACGTTGTTGGGTTTTCATAAAAAAATAGAAATTAACTTCCAATGATCCTAGGTGCTATTTTAGCATTAAATATCACATATTTAAATGTCGTTATATGAATCATTATGGGAAATCAAAAGCCGCAGAAGAAACTAAAGCAACTATAAACCCGAAAATTATAAGGAAACCTTGGATTACGGTCGTATTTATTAGAAAGCATTCGAAAGAAGGAGACGGAAGAATAAAAACACAGAATTAGGTATACGATAATACAAGGATTTCAATAATACTCTGAGGTGGGTAACAATAAGAACAAAAGAAGCATGATGGAAAACAGCGAGAGAATACGGAAAGTTTACTGAGAAAGGGGAAAATTGCTGCGGTTTACAAGATAGTTAAAAAATCTCAGGAAGTAGGACGTAAAATTTAAAGTGACAATTAAAGAGAGTCAAGAAAATATTAGTTGAAAAACCGCAGATTCAAATGAGATGGAAGAAAAATATGTAGGAGCTGTGTAGTAATGATATTAAGCCATCAAGATTAGACATAAAAAGGGAATATAACATGAGAATAAAGTAGGTGCTAGCTTACTCGAAGGTAAGATAGAACGGGTATTGAGGGCATTTGGAACAAATAACACAAGAGGGGTTGAAAAATTCTCACTAAACTATTTAAAGATTAAAAAAATGAGTGAGGAGGATTTTCTAAATAACTTCCGTGTATTATTCCTTATGCAAGGTGTAGTTTTCACTTTCATTTTCCTGACTATTATTTTCCATTCTAAAAGAACCCTTTTACGTACTTTTATCGAAAGTAGACATGATAAAATAAGGATATTGACAAATTTTAATCATATCTGAATTCTCTGTTTGAAGTAAAATATTCTATTCAACATAATGTAAGAATCATAGTAAATAATTTTTCTTTTAGAATGATTCAAAATTAGATTGACAAATCAAATAAACCGGGTCAATAATTATAATTTCACATTGAGTCAAACGTTTCAAAACTCCTCATGGAAGCCTACTTTCGTGAGACCTAATGCAATCATTATTTCTTGTATTTTATTGCCAAGGGCAGATTTTAAAGGGGCTTGGTTAAGTTATTGCACAATGTTGCAATTGGTTTGTATACGTAATTAAAAATATGGTCACTCTGGTATCTATCAACAACATACATGAATCATAATGAAATATTCTTTATCCCACATATTCTATGCATCTTGTTGTTTAATGCACCCTTGCTTTTGACCGCGAAATCGGTCAGACTATATATTCCTATATATATTCGGGTCAAATTAGTCTGATTTGTATTCACGCCCTGCCACACGCCCCAGCGGTGGCTTTCAGGGTACCCCAAAAATACTAAATAACGAATATGATTGCATGAACTCAAAATGACTCCCAAAACCATTTTCCCCGTTGCTTTCGAATTATATAACAAAGAAAAAGGAAATGTGCTAACCTTATTATTTCACGAAGGTTAAGGCAGTACTGGATACAAATGGGTAAAATATCTTCAGTGGGTTTATTGCGTTTAATAGTGGTTCAATTTCCGAGAAATGTGTAATGGAGTGAAACGAGAATTTCAATATTTTTCCTTTTCATCAAGTTAGCATTAAAATTACGAAAAAGCACTCCAAATAAAATTACTCCAAAACTGACAATTTCTTTTCGTAGCGAGTGGGCTAACTTGATACTTTCAATCTATGTTCCCTCCTACCAACATCGTCCACTGTGTATCTTTATTACCACTTGCCCCACTTATTATGCGCTCGCTCCAACTCTTCAAAAGTACTCATGCATTTGCTCAGATGACGGATAGTGCCCAAGGCAATTTATTCTCGAGGTCGACGCTTAACCTAACAATATTTCTCGAGCTGACGGAGGATAATTAATTTTATATTAACTATGAATTACGGTAACTTGCCTATTCTAATATCATTACATTTACTTTTTGCCATGGTCTCTTTTTTAATTTTCACTGCTTTCACATTTCCTTTTCACGAAGGTGAAAATCAGGGTTTACTTCCTTTCGCTTAGGAAGGAACTCATTAACCCTCCCTTCCACGTTAATTAACATATACACTCAGTGTTTTTACACAGAGTCCTAAATTTTATATGAGGTTGCTTGCATCAGGGGTCGAAAAACTTCTGTAGTGAAAGAAAGAGCTTCCCGTCCTTAAGACATGCATCTTACGTTACAACATTCTGGCGCCGTTGTTCTCCGCTGTGATTCAACATCGCCCACCCACCTTGACTCTTCGTCCCCGCCAACGCTGTTGCTCCACCTACGCTCCCAGCGCCTCCCCCTCCCCGTCTCTCCCTTCCTGCAACTTTTCCCGGCCCGCCCCTTCACTTTCTTTACCCTCCCGCTCCTTTAAGCACACACAAACACTCGCGAACACATGCACAGGAACACGCTCTCACACGCACGCACGCCGTAGCTGTTGAGTGGCCTTTCCATGGTGTCCGGGCGTGAGGCAGGTGCCTGCTTTAATTAAGCCGCCTCTGCCTCCTTCCCTCGCCCCCTCCCACTCGCCCCTTCTCCAGCTGCCCCGCCCTCTCTTCTTCACCCCTCTTCGCCCCTGCCCCTAACTCGGCTCACCCGTCCCCTACACCCACTATCACCGAGCCCTCTTTACCTCCTTTTAACCTTGCATCCTCCTTGCCCAGCCCGGCCTAATATCCTGTCCCCACCCCCCTTTGCCATTCCTCTGGAACCCCCTTTAAGTTCCATTCCCTCCTCTCCACCCCATTCTCCAAATCCGTCCCAGGTCCCTTTCCCCATCCCACCTCCCCCACCCAGGTTTACATCCCATCTAGACCGCTTCCACCCTCCTGTACACCCTTACCTCAATTTTATACTCTTACTTGGCGGAAGCCGCAAGGCTAACTAGGTTTCGCCGAAGCTGGCGATGAGATGCCCGAGTTAAGCGGACCTCTTGGCTAGGCTGGGTTTGGGGAGGTATGGGGGTCCACCAGGCTCCGCTCGCGAGTCCTACACCTTGAATAGCCTTTTGGAATGCTTACCAGTGTAGTTTTGGAGGAGGTGCGAAGAGAGGAATTCCATGGAATTTCGAAATAGTGGTTGGATGAAGAAGGGATGGAGAATGGTCTGGTGGTGGAGGGACAGGTGTGGAGAATGAGGTTTATAGATGGGAGTAATGGGCAACGCCATTGATTCAGTTCATTTTACATCTTATGGCCACATAAAGTGTTTATTGAAATAACTCCGAAGGATTATATCTGGCAATCAATCACTTCTGTCATCTGTGCCGCAAAAAAAAACAAGCACACAAACACATAATACTTTTATTATTTTTTTCTTCGCATAGGCGACACAAGTAAAAATGCATGCTGATACACTTTTTAAAGTTGTTTACACTACCTTTATTCCTCTCATTAACTAAAATTCAAACCATTTTCATCGAATGCCGATTACGGTGGATTACATTCTCTGGGAGATTTCTTGAGCGCTTTGTTTTCGTTAATAGGCGTTAAGACCTCCAGCGATAATTCTTGTTTCCATCGTGCGAGTCAGCATGCGTGTAAGTCGGATTATGAATAAAACCCTTTGGGTGATAGGGTTTAATATGCTGGCCAATGTATACAATGAATGACGGTTTCCTATTGAGAGATATTGATGGTGGAAAAGCTTTCAGAGACGATGCTAGTATTTTTTATTGGAATCATTTCGAGTGAATATATTTTGCTGTCAGTCTGGAAGTCGGTTATTTTATAATATATTCAACTTAATCTTTAACAAAAATTAAATTCAGCGTTCCTTAAAGTAGGATACTCCTAACATAAAGTATTAGGGTTAGGATTTATTTGTTAGTAAATATTTTCATAAATATGCGTAGAATATAATTTTCGGTCATTCATTTGTCCTTGGGTTATACCAAGCTATATTATAAACACCATTTATACATTGGCCAAATAAATTGGCTAAGAATAGTAAGAAGAAGTAAGTGAAGTATTTTTCTACGCTAACATAGTATGCAGTGAAACTTGAATGATAGCACCATAGAATACGTTTCAAAAATATGCATCTGACCTTATTAGAAATACAGGTCAAAATCGCTTCCTACTTCAAGAGAATTATGATAGTGACGCCTTTTAAGCATCATGTACGACTCTTTCTTTCACGCTAACTTGGATGAACTTCCCATTCCTAATGATACAGGCGAACTATATTCGATGTTGGTATCGGCACCCTTGATCTTAACTGCGTGAATGGTATCGGGCAAGGTGTGAGGCTAATTGAGTGAAAAGTATTCTAGTCATAAACCATATCATAAACTCCTTTGCCCTCAAACATTTACGTGGAACTTGGACGGCTGTTGTCAATTTATTTTCTGCTAACAGCAGCGTTGTTGAAAACTACGACGGAAGGATGAAAAGTAATGCATACATGTTTGTAGAGCGCGACCAAAAAAATATCAAGATTGGGCAAATAGTATATTAAAGCACAATTCTTAAGCGTTAAAATCAGAGATTTATTTTTCAACATAACCACCGTTAAGGTGAAAAATTTCTCTCAACGGGTAATAAATATTTTCATTTCGTCACTGAAAAACTCTTCCGACGTTTCTCGAATCCAGGTCGTGACAGCTACCTTCACCTCATCGTCCGAGGTGTAATGATTACCATTGAGGTGTCTCTTAAGTTAAAGAAAAAATAAACATAACAAGGTGCAAGATCGGGGGAATGAGGAGGGTGTAGAATCGGTTCAAATTGCAGGTTTCGCAGAACCTCTCCAGTTACGAGCGAGGTGTGTGGACGAGCGTTGTTATATTGCAAGATAATTGTCGCCAGGCTGATTTTAATACGACAAACTCGACGTCAGAGGTGATTAAAATGAGTCTGTATATACTGAGAAGAATTTACCATTGCCCTTCGTTCCAAAAAATCTGTCGCATGTACTCGCTGAGAATCCCAAAACAGTCAAAAGAAGGTTTTTTGCGGATCTTTGTCTTTTGAATTTTTTCGCCTGAGGACAAGACGGATGTCGATACTCAGCTCTGTCTTTTCTCTTCCGGGTCGTAATGGTGGACCCATGACTCGTTCTCTGTCCCAAAATTCAAAAGAAAGTCGTCTCCTTTGTCACGTTAGCGCTGCAAAAGTTACTCGCACCATTCCAATCAACGCTGTTGTTTTAGTCTGTGAGACGGCATGGTACCCATCATGCACAGATTTTACGGTATCCCAATTGTTCAATAATGAATCGGAACCGTTCTTTGGGTACTCCAATATGATTTTCGATACGCTTCTAAGTGATTCGTCCGGTCATTTTGAATAAAATCTTCGACGAGCTTGCGATGTTTATCGTCTGTGGCAGAGATCGGGCGTCCGCTGCGTGTTTCATCAAAAATTAGGGCTTTTCTAGGCTCGCAACAACGAACTTTTACTGCCCATCCATTTACAGTGGACCTACCAACCAACAGCGTCGTCACCATAAACAGCCTTTAAACGACGATGAATCTCATTAGTAGTCACTTTTTCAGCATTTAAAAATTCGATAGCAGCACGCTGTTCAACTCGCGTTTACATCGCACTAAAACACGTCTTCACACTTCCACTTCTCGTAATCCACTGGGCGAACGTAACGACCTCAAAGAGGCAAATGCGCGTTGGGGAAATGATATTTCCACGTACCACCTGGCGCGCTTCTGAAGGTCATTCTGTTTGTTTGTGGTCCACAAGCATTTGGCATCACTTTTCAGCCTACCCTTGTATGTATGTATATAGTATATCGTATGTGGGCCGCGGTACACCAGGAGGTAGAGCGTTGGACTACTTATCGGAGGGCCTGGGTTCGATTCCCGGTAAAGTCAGTCTGAGCACCCGCAGCTCCACCAAAGCTCTGTGATTTTTCGGGTATCAGATTTTCCTGGGAAACCATAAACGGCACAGGGAAAGGAAATGGCCCCCCTACCCTGATGTATGAATTTCACACGCCGTCGGGCCCAGTACTAAGCCCGACGGCGTGTGGGGTGCGCATATCAGGGTAGGGGGCCATTTCCTTTCCCTGTGCCGATTATGGTTTCCCAGGAAGATCTGGTAACCGAAAAATCTCATAGCGAGAGTGTAGCTGTGGTTGCCCAGACTGACTTGACCGGGAATCGAAGGCAGGCCCTCCAGTCAGTAGTACAACGCTCAACCCACTGGACTACCACGACCTACTTATGGATATCTATTCACACATATAATTACCATGTAAAAACTCGTAAATATTTGATAAACTTATTATCGAACTCGAGATTTGCTCCAATTAACGCTTGAATAATAAGAATGATGCATTAACATATTAAAGGTTTAAACAAACTCGTATTAGTTTTACGGGTACATTATTATTCAGTTAATTATTTTTGTCTTGCTCAACTCGTGAAATATCAATTATAAATTATATGGATGTAGTCTAAGCATAGCAATTTGTTGAATATATCTATCGCCCACAGTGGTTCATTTCTATAGGAAGGAAAACTGTTAGCATAATATGTATTATCTTTATTTTTGAAGGTAGGCAATTTGATAAATGGGTGAAACTCATTGCTTAAACTGATACAATTAGCTCTTCATTTGTTTTGATATATTTTTTAATAATCAATTTAAGGCAAATTTTAAACGTTCCTACGTTTTTGTCTAAGACTTGTAGCTTAGAAGTGTCTTTGAAATTTGTTTTCCTAATATGTAAAAACTGAAAATTGAAGCAACAAATATATTTGATATGTAATATAAGTAGAGTCCATTATGCGTCTCTTTAGAAGAATTACGTTATTGATATGTTTTTCTGTATCTTATGATATAACCGTTATTTTCAGAACAAAGAAAAATTATGAACCTACCAACGTTAATTACTCTTTAGCTAACTTAAGAAAATGCTAAGTATATTGATTACTGGAAAATGGACACTGTGAAACAATATGAGCTTTTAAGTAAAACGACAAATAAAGAACGCCCGTTTGTGGAACAAAGCACAAGGCTAGAAGATTAAAGCCTTGTGTCGATTTTCATCCCCGAGTATATTCTTTCGCTACAGACATTCCAGCGTTGGGTAAACGCCAAGGAAAATGCATGCATTTACATTTTTAGACATTTTTATGCTTGGTTATACTGAAACGTTTTCACGAGGGAAGTATAAACCCGAATCGCTCAAAAGTTTGCTAGAGTGCAAGACGATAGTCAAACACTGTATTCCATCACCCCATCACTCTCCTCTACATCGAAATTGCTTTAGTTATATTTATGCGCTCGCATACACCATCAGAGCTCAAATATTTTCCTCCCCAAGAAACCATTTCCTCCTGCCCAAACTGGATGCACTTGATATTCCCCCATTTTCCACTTTCCGATCCCCTTTTTACTTTGGGTATTCACATTTCCAGGAGGCTTTCCGTGTGAAGAATATACTATATGAACGTGCGTGTAAGTTTAAGTGTGTGTTTTTGCCATTTCATTTCCTACATTGTTATTTTCTTCCATTCCCTCCGTTAGTTTTGAATCATTCGTGCTTACATTTCTTTCCCTCACTTGTATTACAATACCTTTCCCCCACTACTGCACTTAAGACTGCTCCATCTGGCTTCAAATATATGGACAGAATGGATAGCGTGCTTAAGTCAATAAGTATTCCTTAGAACCTTTCACACTTTCCGTCTCAGCTGTTCCGTCATCTCTCTTTCCTTTCCTAAACTTTCTCACTATTCATCCAAACTTTGAATAGGAACAATCCTTTCCTGAAGACACTGCTGTGCTCATTATAAATAATCTATGAAAGCCAGCGCATACACTAACAACCTGGAATAATTTAATTGTTCAGAAAAAAGTTGTCATTTTATATGTGAGAAAAAATAAATGATAATTCAAGGATCAATTACGAAATGCTTATTAATTAAACACTCTCACATGAAAATACACTATGGATCAGAAGGTTTTATATCGAATGATATATAGTCTTCATTATTTTATGTATATATATATATAAATTGTGTGTGTGAAAAGTATCAATGCTTTGTTTTAACATCTAGTTTTTCAAAGGGAAAATTTTCTAACCTGTTGGCAACTTAAGAGATTATTTCCCATTATTTGTCCATGATTTATATATATGTAGTTGCCTTAATTAGTTTAATTTACAAAATATGAGAATTCAGATAAACCATTAGTGCTTAGCTTTTATTAGAACTGGTTTTTAAATTTGCTTGGGTTAAACAATTGTTTTTTTCCGTAAACAAGTAGCAATTTATCGGCTTTTCATGTTTCATTGTGGGTGCTTAATTCAATGAGCTGATGCCAGGGTTTTTTATGACTCATATATTCTAAGGGGTTACATTCATCGTTTCCCTCTTTTTTTAGGCTAATGACTGAGGAAATTGTTAATCTTTCTCATTCATAGAGTAGTTCATAACCATTGCAATACGTGTTCAATGATATGATATGCCGGGGATTTCATAAAATTGAGATAGGTATTGCAAGAAAGCTACTGGTCTTGAGCTATTATAGGATTCGTTTTAACACGTGTACTCATTTTCTTTAACCTCCGAATTCTTTCTGAAGGCAATCACTGCAAATAAAAGAGAACTTCCAACTAAATAATCTTCAGTACGTGATAAAATTTAAAGGTTACACAATAATTTAGCTGATGATCATTTAAACATTAAGCAAGTCTAAGCTTTAATATATTTTTGTAAAGTGTATTAATATTTTTATTGGTTATATTTAATTATTCCTGCTATGTACAGTTTGGTATAGCATGTAAAATTTTATATTAAAAGTAAAATTTTAAAATTTATATTTACGAGTTAAGTAAAAATGTGTAACAACACTAAGTGCCTTGTTAACTAGTGTTTATAGTATTACTACTTCAATAATGTTGATTGTAGACGGCGTTAAATAGTGTAAAAAGTTTGCACTATAGCTGGAGCTATAGTCAAGTTTACTACCTGCATACAGTTTCACGTGCGTCTACTACCTGCATAAAGTTTCACGTGTTAATTGTAAAATTGAATTATTTAGCATATTATAGATAAAAATATGAATTCAATGGATTTGATGGCTATGTTAGATGAATGTTTTATATTCGGGGAAAACTGAGAATTGGCAGGCAATTTAGTAAAAAAAATATGTCCTAGGGATTTTGATGTGCGATGTCAAAGAATAAATATCGTTTAAATATGAATAAAATTGGCGCAAGAAAGTAGTGAACGGATAGCTTCAGAATATGGAGTATCAAAATATTGCTTAGTAAAACAATAAATTTAATACCGTTAATTTTCTCTATCAGGCCAACATTTTTAACTATGTGTATATATAGATATATGTATAAAATTATGCTTGGGCATTCCAATGACCCCTAGAGCTGTACTCCCAGGGGCAATGATAATTCCTCATGGTAGGGTCACTCATGCCAGCTAGGTCGAAGGTTAGGAGCCATACGAAAGGTAGTCCACGCAGCGTCTGTTCCTCAGTGAGGGGGCTGCACAGGCATCTCACCCCAGTGAGGGGGGCCATTGTGTGATGGTGTCACGCTAAAAACACTTTTGAGGAAGGTAACGGGAAACCACCTCAATTATTATTCCCAAGAATATAATGATGGATATTATAGAGAATATGAATCCTGACAACTACGGGACTCGGTGTGCCCGGCAGCGGAGAGGCAAGGACTCCGCGGTCGTCTTCTCACGAAATCCTTGACAAAGGAAACCAACAGCAAATGGGTAGAAGATGCAGAAGAAGAAGAAATTAGTAAGCATGGTAACGCGGAATGATAGGACAATATTGAGGACAGGAAAATTAAAGAATATTAAGCGATAGATTTAAATAGAAAATATAGATATTTCAGGTCTATGCAAGGTGAGATAGAAGGCAAGCGGGGATTACTAGAGTGACAGTTATGGAATAATTTACAGCGATGTTGATGAGACCCAACGAGGGTTTACCATAATATTATATAAAGGGGGTAGGTAGGTAGTAGGAAGAAGCGTAGAAACATAGAACGAGCAACGGATAGAATAGTCCTAGCAGAGATAAAAGCAGGACCGACGAACTTAGTCATTGTCCTAGTATACGTGCCACGAAGGAGGTATAAGGAGGAATAAGTCAATAGGATGTAAGATCAGTTACAAGGTATCATCGCTTGTGTTTCTGTAAGGAAATATTTCACAGTGATTGCGGAATGCAATGCGACGGTAGGCGAAGGAAAATATGGGGAGGTGGTGATGAGGTGGGTGAGTGCGGCGTAGGTACAAGGAATGACCGCGGGGAGAAAGCAATTGGGTTATGTAGAAGACAGGGATAAGTCATCACCACCAATTGGTTTAGAAACCAAAAAATATGTAGATATACATGAAAAACGCCAGGTGACGCAAAAAATATCAGTTAGATTATATTGTGATTAGGCACATGTTCAGGAACAGTGTGATTCATTCGTACAGCTTCGCGGGAACTGATGCGGACTCACAATTTTGATGTTATGAAGTGTAGCGTCCGTTTGCTAAAAGATAAGGCAAGGTCGGTGGGTTAGAAAATGTATTGAAGTAGTATTAAATGGATTGACGAGGAAGGAATATATGTAGGCTGTAGAGAAAGTCATGGATGACGGAATAGAGCTGAATACTATCGAAGAAAAATGGGAATGTATCAAGATAAGTGATATCTAAAGCCGCAGAAGAAACCACAGGAACAGTTAATGGGAAAAGGACAAGGAAAGTATGAATCGCGCATGAGATGAATACCAACATAGATGAGAAAATGAAATTGAAAAATGGGTTATTTAAAGATATTAAAATATTGTATTTAAAAAGCAACTAAGCTATGAATATTGCCTATAAATAAGGACTAACCTTATTTTTTTATTCAGGTGCATTCTTTGACTTCTCTTAGAATAATAGAAGTAATTTGGAGTATTCCCGTATCACGGTATGCCTCTAAATTTTATGTAATGGTTGTCCTAGAATTAGATTCAAATGATGTCAACTCTTAATCGATACTGATTTTATAATCAGGTGGCAATAACTTAATTTCTGTTGTTACTGTTAATTATCACTGTGACATATTACTTATTACATTTGTTTTGAAAATAATTCAATTTCAAGTAGACATTTAAATATTGTATTTAAAAAGCAACTAAGCTATGAATATTGCCTTATAAATATTCCCTATAAATAAGCTTTAAATTTGCATTACGGTTACGAAGGTAGAAAGTAAACGACATTTCTGATGTACTCCAAAGTTTCCTTTTTTCGTTGGATTTAATCGAGATTTCAATTACAAGAATGAGAAAGATGTAGGTTTAGTTCAAAATTTTTGTTTTTCCACCACTGTTACACACTTGATTCTTGCACGTCACTTATTGTTAATGGCATCCGCCAATTAGTTTTAAGCATTTGCATTATATGTACGAACGGTATTTTTTAAGTCTTGGCAACAAATTTCCCTCCAAAAAAATTCAAATTCACGACGTCCAATATCCGCCCACCACTGCCTGAGTATATAATTTTTTCCTATTTCGGCTTCCATTTGCCTTCGTGTTCTTTCATGATACATTTTTCGTAGCATATTTTTACATTGTTTCATGCTTTTCGTGGTTCCATTTCGTATGGAATAAGAAATCAGAAGCGGAACGTTGGCGTATCAAAACATCGTGAAATACACAAAGAATATTTTTTTCTCTTCATCCCACAAAATCTTTTTATCTTCTCGCCAGGGGCGAGAATGAGAAGAAGCATATTTCCTATTCGATGAATTTCGTGCACCTTGTCCAAGATGCGAGCAGCGTTATTACTTCGGCGGTGAGAACACCCTATTCCCCGATACCAATATCTTTTTTTTTCAAGTTTTTATTATTCCAGCATTCTTCGTACTTTGTAGGAGAGATTCAGTCATCTGCCCATGAATCTGTTTGCGGCCGTGTGCGCGAGATAAAATTTTTGTTGTTACCTCGGATTGAATTTCGATCCTTGTTCAATATGTTCAAGGTCGTTCAAGTTGCTTTACGGTTGATTGTATTTAAACGTATTTACAGGTTTCACACTGTTCTTTCTCCTACACGTTGGGAGTAAGCAACTCATATTAATCTTGAGACTAATATTTTGGAAATGAGAAAGGTGGTGCAGGACTTTATTTTGTACCATTCAATCCATAGATTTATTATATTCCCTGATTCAATTTCATTAATGTAAGTGACAATATTTGACTCTGTTACATTTGAGCACAGATATTTTTTCAAACTGCTTGTATTTCTTACATTTCTAACGATTTTGGGCACCTTCGGATAAATATTAAATACAAGAGAAGCATCAAGACCAATATTAGTCTCAATTTACTTGACACATAATGTTAGGATAAGAAAAAACTGATAAAACTTTCCTTATGAAGGAGTCACATCAAAAGGGCATGTTACAAAAGTGAATGTTATTACAACACAGCACCGCCAAACGTCAGGAGTCTGTTATTATCTTTTTTCTGGGTTTACAATCCCTTGAATTAAATTATTATGGATGGAAAGTGGGAATTTCTATTTCATTATAAATTCGCGGAAATCCTATTTCATTATATATATCCAATCGGAACCTATGCAGTTTTTAAACACCGGCAGTAGAACATTAGAATGCATTCGTTTAGTAATGCATAAGTTTAAAAATCATTTGCCTTGATCAGAATGTGAATCCGGATCCCCCAATGTCCGGGTCCGGGGAACTCCGGGGGGTCCTTTTATACTTCAAGACTTTGGAATGGTTTTTACATTCTGAAAGTGTTGCATTATTATGAACATTTAGCAGATGTATTAGTTAAAAGTTACTGTCGACGCATCTAACGATATTTCTTGGAATTTGAAGGCAGTGCAGCCAACTGGGGCAAAGTAACACTGATAAAGAGTGCGATAATGTTATTCCATTTTATGGACAATCTTCAAGTTGCTACGTAAAAAACTACCATTATTGATTATAAATGGCTCCATTCCAAAAAAACTAATATTGAAGATGTTTTTGTTATAGTATATTTTTATCGTATTGTATGATATTTGATGAATCATTAATATTTCAGATTAATTCATAGAGAGTAATTAGCACCTCAAAGTCAGGTTAAAATAGAATTACTGGAAATTCACATGCTATTTTCATTGCTTGGATGGTACACTGATATTTAGTGAAAAATTTAGAAAATTCTATTTTCCGTCATTTCAGCAGCATGGCATTGCAGAAAATACTCCGAATCGTTTCACGTTATCCTATGCATTCTTGGAATTAACTTTTGATTATGCCGGTACGGAAATCACTTGTACATATTATAGACAAGAATCATCATGATTGTGTTTAATATAGTACGTCTTATAAAATGAAGCTAAAGAAATTGCAGACCTTTGGATAAAAAGTATGTTCATTGTATTTCCTAATTACTCTTTATTTCTTTAGGAATTTCATTTTCTATCAAAATAAAATTAATTCGATTAACGCTTCCTTAATAAATCAGAGTTATAAATGGAAGATGAATATTAAATCATATGTACGGAATTAATGATTTTTAAATTATTGAGGTGCTATATCTGATGTAGATTGGGAGTAGACTATTACTTACAATGGTGAATCAATACAGTTATTATACTTTGAAAATATAAATGAATTAAAAATACGAAAGGATTTGAAATATAGATAAATCTGATTATCTCGCTCTGTATATAATATAATAGTGTAGAGGAGAGTCCTCGAAGCTTTTCTTTCACTCAGACTGTTTGGCAGAGGGGAAATATAAAATTCAAAGAAATAAATAATGAATCACTAATGTTATGGTTACATGATATAAGGGGAAGTCTCAGAAAGGTACAACATTTCTTCGATGTCACATGCAAAAATAAAACCTGAAAGTGAACTGTCGTCTCAGAAGTCGTCAGAAGTACTTTGTGTGGGGTATCAAAATATGAACATGGTAGTTTTTGGTTTTTGCAACTAATGATCCCGTGGCACTTCAAATATCGGAAAATCACAAAACTATTTAGGATTCTATACCTGTATCCTATACCATGTATATATCTGAATTGCGTGTTACCAAGGTGAATTTTGGCCATGTTAGATGATAGTACGCACGCTTTTAACTTCTCAAACTTTCTACAGAGGGTACAAGAAGGAATGATTTATCTTCAAATGCACACAGCATATTAGAAATTAGGACCCTCCCCTCTGGCTCTTCTCTGCGGCGTGTCACCCTCCCCCGGGCTCTTTTCTCGAGCGCCCCTCTACCTTGCTAATTTATCCTCTCGGAGCGAAACGATTCAGTTACGGCGCTGGTGCCAAAGAGCCTCCAAGATTCAGTGTCAACAAAACGGCTAGAGGATCCTGCACAGACAACCTGGCGACTTGATAAGTATGCTAATGCCGTCTATCTTCATTGGTTGGTCGAGAGGCGCCGGCGCCTGGTGAGGTCTAGCTGCTGGTGAGGCGAACGGGAAGATGGAGGGAACAAAAAAGGAGTGGAAGGTATTGGGAGGCGAAAAAGGATCCCTAGTTGGGGATTTGGAATGAAAGTCGAGAAGCATTGGAAAAGAGGATATTGGAAGCGGTGACGTGGGAAGATCAGATCCTATGCCCGCTTCAAATTCTTGCTTCAGTTGTCCGAAATGAGAGATAAGGGAAATCACTCGGTAGGCAGATGGACGTATTATGTTTTTTTTCCGATTCATTTCTCCGGTGGGAGATGGCTGTAAACGCGGAATCTCTGTTATGCCTACTTCTTTTCAAATACTAATATTCTAAATATATTTTTTCTGTCTAAAACTCTTTGTGCTTTGGAAAATTTTAATCACATTTTGAGAAAACGTGCATTCTATTATTTATTTAATTCTCCAAAACTCTTCCGAGGTTACATAAATAAAATTCTTTTGACAACCCAATTTTGACTCTGTTATCCTGAATTATTATGACTTTTGGCATTTTCCATTTTATTCTTTAAAATATTTAATTCCTATTTTCAGTGTGTTGAAAATACATCATCATAATATCGAATTGAGAAATTTAAAAATCCCACGGATAGCACTTCCTGACTATTTTCTTCCCTGTTGCTATACATATTCCCGTTTACAGCTACTGTTCTCCCATTACTGAAATATCGGTTTAGAGTTCCACAAACATTTTTATTGGCTATAGGATTGTCACCTTGCAATTCTCCCTGTAGAATTATGAATATCACAATGTTACCAATTCTGTTTTCGATAGACTTGAATTGAATCATTATTATGATTCATTACCAAACATCAGAATAATTCAATAATTTTTCAGTATATTTTATCCCAATGGATCTTTCAAAGAGGTTCTTGATTCATGATTTTCTCACTTTAAGGTTCATTTTTTTAAATTTTTAACGTACTCACATGTATCCAACGTTTATGCGCGCACTCCATAATTTCTCTTTGTCATATTGTTCTCCCACACTATTAAACCTATCATTTTGGTGTTGTTCGTAACCACGACCCAATTTTAGCACAGTATTGATGAGAAATTTGACCCTCTAAAGGACTAATTCAAAAGAACTATTCAATCAACAAACAAATCAATTCCTATCATTATATTTTTACCAATAAATGCTATTTTAGTAGAGCTGTTAGGCCTGTAAAATATATTGGCTTTAATTTCGTCAATTAGATCACACGATACAATGACCGTGTGAAAACACCTTGTAAAGTCAATTTGTCAATCAATAAATCTTAGTTAAGTAGCAATTAACACATTAAGTTATGTAGTAGTATTTTTTAATATCAATTAGTTAATCATTAACTAAAGTACAACTCGTACTGATTTAAAAAAATAATTTCCCAATACATAACAATGAATTAGTGAAATAGTCTGGTTTACGTGTTTCTTCCTTGTTTCTTCAGCATAAAAAACTGATTAATGTCAAATCACAATGCTAGTCCTGGCCCATTAAAGAACAAGCTCAATATGTGGCAAGACACAAGTGACAGTTAATTCATACATTTTAATGTCGCTCCTCTTTCCCTTGTTCAAATACCAATTCTAAAACCTTGTTTGTCACCCTCTGATTCCAATTAAGAACCACTCTCTGATGCGTTTATCGCCAATTATCATTTTCATCCAATCCCGGCAGGAGATTAAATTCAATCAATGGCGTTTACCACCAAAAACGGAATGGAGGTGCAGAATTTCTAGCCCAATTTTAGCCTTCCTTCAATAAAGCTAGAAATCAATCAATCAATCACCAGATACCCGTCTATATCAGTCATTCTACTCTGTACAATGAAAAGAGTTTTGTTGGGGGAATGGGCTTTTATAAGCAGGAATATAAACATTAATTGGCAATTTTGAACTCCTATTGTGTTTCTTTTTGGAACTGCCAATTTCATGAAATATGATTGTTTTTTGAGTCGTCTAAATTCAACCATAAATGCACACACGCAAGCTGAGAAAAATATTTTCCTATCACCTGTCTAGGAGGAATCTACCACATGAAATGTCAGAATTGAAACCTGTATATAAAATAACCTACGACCTAAGGCTTCATTTCGTGAAAGTAGGAGTATGAAAATTAGCACCATGTTAAAATGCTTTGTACTTTTCCACAGAATTTCTGTGTAGAACCCGTAGATGGTAATACTAAAAGTCAGTACAACATTTGGTAACGTTAATAAAATTCATTACCAATGTACAAAATCGTTAGATATGGATTCTAAATACTTCTTCAAGGTGAAGCTTTCAAGTAAATCCATTTAAAGAAGGTGTTTATTAATCCAAGTAGTTTTACAATAACAGTAGCAGTAACAAATAACGAGTAACATTTATATAACAGATCAATAAAGGTAACAAGAGAGTACAACTAACAAGAAAGCCCTATTATAGTCATATGTCTCTTCAGGTACTAGAGGGACCGCTGTGAAAAATGTCTCTGTTCAGCAAGGTGAAGCCTGAAACCGTAACTTATATTATGCGCAAGATTATACTATAAAAAAATCTTGCACCTTGTGCCATAGAATGGCTCCGGACAAATTTGGAAATGGGATTGCATTTCAATTTCAATTGATTATTGTTAATGAAATTACTCCTATTATGTCCACTTTCTCATATATCTAGTTGAGAACGGCAAACACGTCTTTCCTCGGGCATAATTTTTCCTTAGTGAGTTTATCCGCCGCAGTGTAACCCATTTATTTCTCTTTCTCCTGGGAAATTGACATGTTGTAGGAGAATTATTTTCTTCTACCCTCATAGTGAAATATGCATAAAATTAACTATTTTCCAGTCAGATTTGAAAAACAGAAGTTGTTATAAGATGCATGAGGTAATGTTCTATACTAAGGTAAAAAATAGATACGCGTTTTAAGCACCTTCACATTGTAAGGTGTGTCAGATTGATTATTTGATTTGAAAAGGATAGCTTCAGTATTTTCATGGATACTTTATTGCATAACAAGAGGTCACGGTTTTTTATCTTAAGTTTATTGTTAAGTAGCGCTTAAATAAATTATGTTACATGAGTACAGATCTCTTTAAAAATTTCATAATAGACTTATTTATCAACAAATTTTGCGTCTAATGTTTAAATTTTAAGTACTCATTTGAAATAATCCTAGATATTTAGAATTATTTGTATATCAATCAGTAATTATAAGAGTGAGGACAAAAACAATTGGTTTTATTTCTTTTAGATGTGGGTTTATGTAAAATGATAATGGGACAAACGGAAAAATTAAACTAGGTAAATTATGTATGCTCATACTTTTTCCATGAAAAACATCCCATTTGCACAAATTCATTGTCAGAGCGTCGGATTTTGTAAGTTTCCAAATATGACCTGGATTGGAATGAATATTATAAATACTGATTAATTTGCAGAAATAAATTTTATGAAAATGTAATATACAACTGGGTTCAGTATAAATTTGAAAAGACTGAACTTTTTATTATTAATTTCAACAACTCTCTTCGCAAAAATATAAGAACATACCACCCCAAACGAAATAAAAGTAATTAGTGGTGACTGATTTTAAGTTGAAATCATGAAAAAGCTGCCCAGAGAGGTGAAACGTTTTCGTATGACTTCTAATTCAAAATGATTGGCAGTTTCTAGAGTGGTTGTACAGTCCCATTTATAAAGTCAGGATACAATTGTTAAAGCAATAAAAAGTGAATAAAATTGCTGAATCACTCAGTATAATTTTGAACTTTCATAGTGATCAAAATACTCCGCAATAAATAAAAAGGAAACTGTTTGAATAAAAAAGATTACTCACCTGAAAAATTTACATCTATTTTTTATGGTTTTTCGAACGTTAAAAATGTTTCTATATATTTTAATTTTTGAGAAAATTAGATATATATTATTAGATGAATTAGATATACACAAAAGACAAATTAGATATTATACTGTTATTCTAGCTGCATACCCAAAAGGCCAATGAAATAAAATACCGATATAAATAATCGGTTAAAACTGTGTTAAAATATTGGAAATTAAATTGCCAAGAATTATAGTAAACTACGCGAAGCACAATTTTCATTAGTAATTAGGAGTGGACAACAAAAAAGCGAAAAAGGAAGGTGACTGGTACTCCTTTAGCCAGTAACGTATAGCTGTATCAGATCGTTTATGAACGAAAGAGACCCAGAATTATTGGTGTTGAAGGTCTCCGAAGAGTGAGGATGACACATGCGAAAATTTTAAAAGTAACAAGAAGCAATGTCTAATCTGGCAAGATCATGACAGAAATTTCCTAGTGAATCAATCTTTATGGAAGAAATTAATAATAATGACAGTAACAGATATAAGAATGTGTGATTAATCATAAATAAAATCAATGCTTTTTACCTCAAAGGGATGGCTCCAATTAACAGACCTATTATTTTTAGTGGTAAGTCGCGGTAGTCCATGGGGTTGGTAGTTGGACTAATGACCGGAGGGCCCGGGTACTGTGATTTTATGGGTCCCAGATCTTCCTGGTAAACCATAACCGGCATAGGGAAAGGAACTGCCCCCCCCTAACCTGATGTGTGAAATTCACACGCTGTCAGGCATAGTACTGGGTGAACTTGACCATCAACTACCAAACCGACCGGGTTGATTACAGTGTTTATGGTTTATTTTTATTCTTGGTGAAAGTAAAGAAAAACAGAAAATGTTTTGGGAAAAGCAATATCTTCTTAAGCGAAGTTGTTTGAATAGATTAGTAGAGAGATATTCAATTTCAACTACTTATTCTGAGCGATGGATAACCATGACTATGAACGCTATGCCAAAAATGTCAACGGCATTAAGATCACCTTTTCTCTTTCTCTACACTTATGTTTCTTGTTCACATCACCACTATAAATTGAATTATTACAGTCAAATGCTTAAGTTTAACAAGTAAAATCCATCCTTACGAGAGAATCTCCTAACATTTAGGGGTGGATGAATGACACAGACACCGGATTTAAAATGAATGATTTAATCTGCAATCGACTGTGTCTACCTAATGACTACAACGAAGAAACTTAACTGCAGTCATTTGCGCTGGTGCTTGTCATCAACTTACTTTAATGCATGAGAGTATCACAAATTTACCTCTTCGGAGTTTTGGGACTGGAAAATCCGGAAAAATCAGGGAAATGTATATTTCTCCGGAATTACTCTGGTATTTTCAAGTCATGCTCGAGGGGGAAAAAATGTAAAAAACCTTTACGCCAGTACATGACACCTGCCCTACTCGCTCCACCATCACGCGCCACTGAGGATCTAATCCCGCTCTTTTGAATATGAAGTGCCGCAGCTCACTGTTTTGCCCACTCTGTTACCCCCCTCTCTCTCGTGGGACCACTGGAGGAGGGAGAAAGAGGTGGAGGATGAAGGGAAGAAAAAAAACTCCTCAGGGATAAACGCCTCGTGACAATCTGGATGTGCCACCGAGGGGGAGAAAAGGGAGAATCGCAGTGGGAGAAGGGGAGGGGAAAAAAGCAACCGCACCATTTGGAGGAGACGTGAAAGGGAAGATCTGCTCAAGTTTTTTTCCTCGAAGTCCGTGCGAAAAGGGGGGACTGTAGGGGCTGAGTGAAAAAAGTACGTGAAACCTCGGCGAAAGCCTTCGAAAAAGTATACTGCTTTTATAAGCGGACTGAGATAAGGTCTCACTTCTTCTAACGGAGAAAGATTCACAGCGCATTCCCTTTTTAATCCCAAACTGGGTGATGTCAAACTGACTGGCAGGGACTGTCGTTTATTTTCTTTTACTATCCTCCTCCCCTCCTCACTCAAAGTGTGATATATTAAAGCGCTTATCACGCCGCCATCCGTACTCAAGAATAAATACCCTGGAGGCAAAAACGCGCTCGCCGTGAATCGGGTAATCCGTGCCTCGTAGAAATCCAATTTTGGAGGCTTAAGAATACTTTACATCAAATTCTGATCTCTCTGGGCTTTATTATATCACTCAAATAGGTGGTATTCATCCAAAACCCAGAAGAACATTGCCATTTTACATATTTTAGATGTTTTTAAGAATAACAAATAGGAGAGTTTTACTAGGCGTTTTCTGACTGACTCGGGGAAATACAGTGACACCGACTTCATCGCTGCCGCATGCTCGTAGGTTAACTGGTTCGCGAGATAAGCAGGTAATGTGCCAGGATGTCTTTTAAGATGTCAGCTATATTCTCTGTGTTTCTCTCGCCTATTGAGCTGAACATCCCGGTTTCATTTTCATGATGCATTTAATTAGCGAATACAATTCTCATGTCAATGATATCATACAAATATTAAATATTTCATTCAATTCCAACTGAATATAACAATCCATAATTTTATCACCACAATTGCAGTTCTAAGGATTTTCTCAAAAATATATTTAGTGCTTTAGAAAATTAAATGTTTCATTAGCCATTGGGTCACATTTCTGATTAATTGGGATTAAATTTTTACGATCATACGAGTAATACGTATTAATGCATGTGTATCAAAGCATAATTAATTAGCGTTATCGTATTTCTACTGCATGACTTCACCGTTATCTTTGAAAGAGGCGGGAAAAACTATTTGATTTAATATTTCATGACCATGGTTTCTATGCTGCGCATCATCATCTGGTGACATGATATCACCGGATGATGATGCGCAGCATCGAAACCATGGTCATGAAATATTAAATTCTTACGTGAAAGTGCAAAGTTTCTTTTTTTTTACCCTCATCAGTAAGATGAACCCATAAAAATATCTAACTAAAAAGTTTGCTAATAAGTTGATCAGGATGATAGATGTCTCAATGGTGTTGCCAAGATTATTTGGAAACACCCAAAATAAGATATGTCGGACGCCATTTATGCTCCCGGGTGGGGTAGCAGCGTTCACTTTATCCATTGTTAATTTGACATACACGAAACACTTATGATCATTCGCCAGCAAATGATTCCCTAATTCCAGACTGAAAATATTCTATATTCCGCACAACAAATCACTACCTTTTGCCATGAATTGGGATACATTACGTTATTTTACGCTGGGTAGTTCAGATTGGTAGGATTTAAAAGGAGCAGAACCCCATGTGTTCCTGCCCCTGCACACGTACAAACTATGGCCATGCGCAGAAACAAAGCCGTGAACAGGGCACGCTCTTACCCACTTATTTCTTCCTGCAAATATTTTGATATAAATGCCCCTTGTTTTACATAAAAAACTCAAGCCCTAGGTGGAAGAAAGCCTACCCAGGTGGGAATCGAATCCGCGCCCTTTTGGTTGCCAGACGGGGACGTGACCCCGCCGCCATCGGGGCCGGTGGTTGGGGATTATTCGTTTCCCTGGTATACCTCTTTTCATATCCAACTATATAACGTTTATTATTCCAGTGCAGTCCTAAAATTACAGCTATCAATCACCCAGTTGTAAACCAGCCAATTCGGGCAAGAATTCGTGAAATACTAGCTCATATCGTATACTAGCTAAATGGTTACAAAAAGTGAATTTATTTGTTGGCTCAATAGCATGAATTTATAACCATTTCTTATGCCAAACACACCTCTTTTCTACTCCTTCCTTACTACCGTGTCACCATCTCCCGGGTACCTCACCCAGTATACGAGTATTTTTCTCTGTCCTACCTTTCCATCTTCGCGCAATCTCTTACTCCTCTAAACCCCACGCCTGCACCACTGTTGGCCACAAACCACAGCGGCAAGATGGGCAAAACGAATACCTATTCAAGTGTCCAACACGATTCTTTTTCTACAGTAGTCTACCTGTTGGTTGGTTTGGAGCAGTTCTCCAAGCCGTGCGATCTCTTGTCAATCTCTTCAGTTCTGTGTATGAATGGCACCCGATATCTTTTATTGCCTGAGTAATGGATTCCAATCTAGGTGTGCCTCTGGTATTCTTACCCTCTACAATACCATCTAATACTCTACCATACCATCATGTCTCAGGGTGTGACCTATCCATGAACTTCTTCTTTTGGTTAATGTCTTCCAGAGACTTGGTACTTCTTCCGCTCTTCTCAATACCTCCACGTTAGACACCTTGTCTTTCCAGCTAATTTTGAGCATACGGTGATAGCAGCATAGCTCAAAAGCATCTACTCTCCTCCTGTAGACGACTCCAAGCGTCCAAGTCTCACAACCATAAAGAAACACGCTCCAAACAAATGTTTTAATGAGCTGCTTACTTATTTTTTATTGTATATATTGCCAGATGTTCAAAGCTTACACTTCCTTTTATAGTCTGACTTAGCCTGGTTAATCCTGCTAATAATATCGCTAACGCTTCCTCAATCTAAAGTTATCTTGCTTTCTAGGTAAGGGAATTCTTTTACATTTCCTAATCTTCGTCTATTTAACCTCACATTAGCAAGAGTCTCATGTCTACTTGCCATCAGGATCTTTGTTTTTTCATTGCTTATGCTCATTCAGTATTCTGTACGAAGAGTAGATCCCAAGGTTATACAATTCATTAATTCCTCTTCAGTCTCTGCAAGGACGGCTACATCATCTGCGAAACGGAGGAAATATACTCTCATTTCATGTACATTCACTCCAGCAACACCTCCATCTAGGCTTTCTACAGGCTTCTCCTGTATAACTTTGCCTAGAACCTTTTGTATGGATAAAATGAATCAAGTCGGAGAAAGCGTGCAACCTTGTCCAATTCCTTTTTTATTCAAGCTTCCTGTGGGTAATTACCGCATCTCACCACCGCCACTTCATCTTTATACATATTCCTTATTATTCTTCGATCTTTGTAATTTATACCTACTGCTTTCAGTATTGGAAATATTTTTCTCCATTCCACTCTATCAAAGGCCTTTTCGAAGTCTACGAATGTCTTTCGAAGTCCATCTTTGTCTTTCTTCAATTGCTTTTCTATGACTAATCTCAAGGCCAGAATAGCGTCTCTTGTGCCTCTGTCTTTCCTGAAGCCAAACTGATCATCACTTAGAAAACCTTCCTGCCTAAACGTCTGGCTTTCCTGTCTAAATGTCGGAGGCAAATTATCATCAAAATTTTTTATGCATATAACACTAAGCTAATGGTTCTATAATGTTCACAGCTAATTGCTGATGACTTCTTAAGTAGAGGTAGAAAAAGGCATTTTTGAAATCATCCGGCAGTTCTCTCTATCATAAATTTTGCAAACCAGATTGTAGAGAGATTCCATTGTTTTATCGCCTGCAGCTTTTAGCAACTCATTTGGTATACCATCTATCCCTGGTGTCGTCTTTTCTTTTGAGGATCTAACGGCATAATTAAACTCTTCCCTCAATATACTATTTCCTAGGTCTTCTGGATCCACCACTACCTCGTTTTCAACCAGATTATTCCTTGTGTCGCTATCATAACGGGACTCTAGATACTCTTTCCATCTCTTAGCCATTTCTTCTTCTTCATAGGAGTATATAAATCTGTCATGTTCTTTATTCATAAGCCCATAGCACATTATTTTACGATCTCCCCAAGAATAGTTTTAACCATTTTAGAAACAGATTCAAGGTTTCAAGTTCTGATCATTGCTTCAACTTCCTTACATATTTCCCGTAGAAACTTCTCCTTTGCTATTTTTGCTTTCCTATTAGTTTTATTTCGGGCCTTCCTGTGCTCAATTTTACTATTCTCAGTATGGATATTTTTCAGCTTCCCACTTTGTTCAATCAACTCTATCAGTTCGTCTGTCACCCAGTCTTTCCTTACAACTGATCCTTTTCTTCCTAGCACTTCATCTGCCGTTTGTTTCCATCCTTCTTTAATTGTCTTCTAACATTCTTGAACATTCACATCTGATTGTGTTGAGATTTTCTTATTTGCAGTTTCTTCGAATAAGGTTTTGATCTCTATCTCTTTAAGCTTATCTAGATTCCATTTATTTCAACTTATATTCCTACTTAACTTTTTAAACTTAATATTGCACTCACTTATTACCATATTATGATCACTATGAATATCAGGACTTGAGTAAGCTCTACAGCCTTTTATTTGATTCCTAAATCTTTGTTTGACTTGAATGTAATCTATCTGGTAACGCCTCACATCTCCAGGGATTTCCATGTATAGCGCCTCCTGGGATGATGCTCAAATAGTATATTTGCAATCACTAACTTGTTTCTGATGCAAAACTGCACAAGCTTGTCACCTCTTTCATTCCTTTTTCTAGTCCAAAAGGTCCGACTACTCCTTTTTCAAGTCCTTCATGGCATACCAGTCTCCAAGAACAACAAGGTTTTATCGCCTTTTATGCCCTTTATTGCCATTAGTTAGTCACAACATTCCTCTACTAAATTATCCTCTTGCGTTGATGTGGGCATGTAATTTTGTATAATCAGTCTCTTTAGGTTTGGTACATAATTGGCTAGAATAGTTCTCCCCCTGTATTGCACCTACCCTTTCACTCTGTTACCTAATTCCTTGCTTAGCACCCATTCCTCCTCTTCCTGGCTGGTTCACTATTATCCCAGTGTGGATTACTCTGTAGCTCGCACTCCAGAAGTCTCCCTTGTCAGGACATGTCTTTTTCACGACTCCTAATACACCTAACTTCATTTTTATCAATTCTGTTATCAGGTTTGTAAGTATTCCAACTTGTAATAGTGTCCTGACATTCCACGTTCCAATTCGGGTGCGAGTTTGTTTCCTCTTCAACAAAGTGATATCTCTACAGTCCCCGCCCGGAGATCCGAATGGATGACTGTTACTCCGGAATACTTTACTTGAGATTGCCTCATGTTCGATTAAACTGTTGATTCTTGGGAAACTAATATTGGTCTTTAATGGAGTAGGTTCCTGTTACAGTCTCCATCATGATGCCGTTGATCATGAAGGATACATCCGCCTTTAGGGGTGATTTCTCACCCCCAGGACAACAGGGTGCCCTGACACTTTATCCGCTCATCCGCCCTACAAGTAGGCCGTTGGCACTTGATAAAGTGGTGACTCCATATTCCGGGAGACGCTCGGTCGCCAGAGCCTCGTTAGTTGCTGCAGGGTATACCGCGGGCAGGTGAGGTTGACTTTTGAGTAGGAGAGGCTATAATTTCGCATCCTACCCCTTATACCCCAACACGATTTTACTTACTATACTTATTAAAATAATAACATCAAGACACGGACGGTTGACTCTCAGCAAATCATTAATGAGAAACTTGAGCAATAAAAAAATGCCACAACGTTAACAAATTTCAGCCACCATCTCTCATTTCATGCTCTTCTAGTCGTCAAGTTCTAGGTGATCAATACGTCGAGAGCATATAACATATTTCTGACAAAAAGTGAAAAGAAATAGAGATCACAGAAATTAATACGCTTAAGTATACACACCAACACACACACTTACAAACACACACACATAATATCACAAATATATAATATTATTATACATAATATATTTTGTAGAGACACATTTTTCCCTGCTGATCCCACCTCGCAAAACTTTCTTTCAACCACCAAGCTGTTGGGTTTAGCACTGAATTGAATACTACTCAATAGTAATTATTTCTACTAATGAAATCCCGATTCTAGTCCCTTGTCAATTCGTTGTTGCAAAGCACCCATTAAGAAATCTAACGAGAAGTTCTGACGGAATATGCATCACTACAGACGCTATAATTAAGGGTTACTTAGAACGCAGAATAAATCTTACATATCCTTCTTCCTCTTACTTTAATCTTCAACACCCTAATTTTCTTAAGGCCTCTTCAATTTCTTTTCCAAACTTTGAATTTTCTTTAACAAATCTTTACCTTCCGCTTACTTCGCTTCAGTGCTCCGCTTTTCATCGCCCACCAGCCTCAATCTCACCATTAAATGCACTTGAAATGCCCATTTACCGAAATTCCTAAGCAGAGTTTTCCCGACTTCACGTGGAAAAATTCTTGAATACTAGCATACTAAGTCGTTGTTCGAATAATACGTATTCTATGAACTTTACAATTTAATTTAATTATTTGTATTTAAGGGTTCCTGCAGGTCAAAAACCTTCTCTAACAAAGCACTTTTTTGGTAAGAGGAATTAGATAATCACATTTTTAGAACAAGATTTTTTATCAAGTGTTCACGGTCCTCGAGAAAGCTGATCATAACACTACTTCGATACCTAATGGAATCGGGGCTCGTAATATTGTGTTTATTAATTTTCTTTTAAATGAATTTCTCAATTTAGCAAAAAATAGTAAATTGAAAAATGGGATAAATAATTTGGACATAGAGGAGGACAGGAGGTAATGAAATATGAGCAGAAGAGAAAAAGCCGTTACAGTAATTCGAAAAAATCTGGTAGAAAAAACAGTGAGGATTTGGAGACTATTTATAGGTACTACATGAAAAACTCCGTGTTGAGACGATGTAGGATTAGACAGCGTCATGTTATGTCCGTAAGGTTACGTGTGCCTCAGGATAAAGTGTAAGGAGAAGTTCGGTAGATTGATATATTTCTACTCTAGTAATAGTTAGGCTCACATTATTTAATACGTGGGAATGGCGAATGCTTCGACAAAGACCAATCAAACGATTTTGCTGGAAGTTCGGAGAGAAGCGCGTCGATTTACGCTTTAATGACTTGCTAACCTCAAAGTGTGTTCTTATTTGCCATCGGACACTGGTCATTAATATTGGAATTCAAAAGTTTAAAAGTCGTTTTCAAGAGTCAGCCGGCAATGTTAGGGAATCAAATCCTTTTCATATTTCCTTGCCAAGAGTGAAGGGAGCTAATATGATAGAAAAATGCGTAAGGATGCCATTTGGAAGTATTTCTGCCTCTCAGTGTGACTGGAGCAAATACTATCCCCAATGATCTTGAAAGAGCACTTGGCATCTGAATGAGGTAAACTGCACCCTTTTATGAATAGCTTGATAACGTTCCCCTATGACTCCCTGAACATTATCTTAGGTAACTATGTGGTTAAGATCCATCTTTTCATTTCGCAGACACTGTAGATGAATGAAAAATAAAACATGATTCAATTCGCACGCATAATAGGTTTCTCTTCTTGTGTAATTACTGTAATATACATCAAAATGAAAAATACTGGTAATAGTTTTAGGAGGGGCAACCAACAATTGAGGTGATTTGCTCTATTAGGGATGGATAGGAAAGGATGAAGAGTGGAGAGAAACCCGACGTCGGTATTAGCCTACTCTTAACGAAAGGCGCCGCAGTTAACGTCACATCTGTCAGACGGTGTACTCATTTAAGTCCCCTCGACAAAGCACCTCAAGTAGAGATCGGGATGCCACTGAAAAACATCTGCCCCCGCCGGGATTCGAGCCACTGGGTGGGAACCCAGTACGTTAGCCACCGCACCATCCCGATTCCCATGAAAAATAGTAAATCATCCTTCTGAATACCAGCCTAACTTCATTGAACTCTGATGATATGAAGCATTATACCACAATGCGAATGTATAGTAAAATTCTATTCCCTCGGGCAAAAGAACGTTCGAGAGAATTTGCAGTGGGCATACAAAGTTTATATACTGTCACATTGTTATTTCGTCGTTCCATAGAAAGGACATAGACAAGGCAAGAAGGTACTTTGTCAAAGGCTTTCTTTAAACCTAGAGAAACCGTGTCCATTGGGTTATAGCTCTCTCCAGAAATAAGAATGTCATGGGCAAAAAACGCAAATTCTGTATCGCAGGATCTGCTCTATCGGAAACCGTGCTGGTTTTTAATTAATAACTCCTGAATTTTGAGGTGTCCCACAATCGTACTAGCAACTATATTTTCCATAACCTTGTACAAAATGGATGAGAGGGTCTGTTCTGTAATTGCTCGGTTCCTCCTTGTCTTCATTTTTAAATTTTGGTGTTACGTTAGCCTTTTTCCAATCTCTGGGTGCCATTCTCTGACAAGGCTTCCCAGATACAAAAACTGAATTACTTATACTCAAAGGTGAGAAAAAAACAGAGCAAAAACTCCATTTTGAGTGATAATAACGAGAATAACGAAATTGGTTCAATAAATGATGCGTTGTAGAAGAGAACAATTGTGTGTTAAAAGAAAAAAATCAAATTTTAGAAGAGTTTTTTACAGCTAAGATGGGGTTGAAGTGGAACCATGACACTGTGGTTGGAAAACGATTAGAAATATTGTATATGGAGCTAACTGATAAATGCTATTGAATTAAGACTACGTTTATTTAATGTATTATGCCATATAATTTATAATGTATGCGCATCGAAAAAAATAAAATAGCAACCAGTACACACGTATAATCAATTATCCTTTTAGTAGAATAGAAAATGAAAGCATTGCCCTAAGAGAAAACTGATTTCTATCAGTACTGTCATTGCTGACAGTATGCTACATGGATTTAAAAATCATATAAATTATGTGAAGTATCACTTAATGAAGGGTCTTTAAAATTATAATTTTAGGAATATATTTTTAGTTTTTTTAGTATTCTGGAAGCCATGTCCTAGGTATGTGGCAGAAGGTGATTACAAATCGGACCATCCATGCCCTGACACACCTTTAACTCCTAGCATGGTCGGCAAACGTTATTTTATTCTGATCTTAAATTGTTAGTGGAAGAAATTACATCCTAAACCTGTTCTGAACTTAATATCTCGAATTTTAGTGGCATGATATATCCTACCATAGTATGGATACAGCAAAAATATATTTTCAACGTCATTTCAAAAGAGATATCCTTTCAATTTATGTTGAAGGTTTAATCTGTAATTTAACCTTCTCTCCGTGAGTAATTTCTAGCCTAGCTCCTCAAATACTGTTGATACGCTACTGAGTGCCATATTGACGAGCGAAATGTCCAAAGTATATATAATATTATAAAGTTATAACAATGAATCTATTTTATCGCAGAGAGTGGTAGAGTTATATGATACGTTGGAAGCTAAAGCGGATGTGTTTTATTGGTTTACTTCAGTACGCTTGAAAACCTTTTCTCCAAAAAAGCATGTAACACTTGGCGAACGACTCGCAATATTTCGAGGAAATTTTTCATTTCCCTCATGCATAAAATCCAAACCAGGGTTTTATTAAAATTTTAGTTTGTGCCAATACTAAAACAAATAATATTTTGAATTTTATGGAAGGGTGGAAATATTTGAGAAGTGAAACACAGGCAGCGGGTAGTTTTTGATTTAAAACAAAACATGTGCTGGAAATAATAAAGTGGACTGTAGACAGTTTTTTCAAGGAATTGCCCCTTGCTGAACCTCTTAGACTATAGATCTTACTCTAATGGTATAATTAGTTTTGGAATTAAATCTAACTAGTCTATTTTGAATAAAATTTGTTAAGGATATTCAGTCATTTTAGGCTTAACCATGGGAATAACTTACTCAGGGGAATAGGATCAAATTAAATCAGAAGTATTACTTGAAATGTAACTAAACAAAATATGCTGTTGACACAGGATAGGATGATTTGAGAGCGCAGTTGCTTGAAGCATTCTTTAAGAAAATAATCTGAACAAGTTACTTACTCCTCATTGGTCTGGTCATTGACCTGTATCTAGTTTATTGAATACGAGTATATGGTCAACTCTGCGTAATCTCTACGGCTTGATTAAAATTAACCTTATATGAGTTTTCAATACGATAAAAGATTAAATATCTCAGAAATGATTGAAATACCGTGGGTCAAAGGCAGGTGTAAAATACTTTGGATTGGGAAGGGCTTTATGATACTAGGTGCCATTTTATTTGAATATATCTTAATTTTTCTTTGCTCATATATTTGCTCCTACTTTACTAGTGGTTTTAACTTAGTCCTGCGTGAAATTATGTTAAATATGAAATAAAAACCTAAGCGTAATTTACAATGTAAGTAGGCATCTAAGTTCGTAAGTTTAATGGAGAGGTTTTGGAGCTTCGTGGCATGGATCTACCTTGCATAAATTTCTTTGCACAGAAAGAGTAATTTTTACGGTTTTATATCCCAAGTCAAAGTTTTTATATCCAAATGATATGCCATTATTATTATTATTATTATTATTATTATTATTATTATTATTAGGTAATCTACCGGTTAAGGTAGGTTTTCGAATGGACACAAATAAACAACTTTCAAATAATTAATTTGTTACTCCAAACAAAACCCAATCCAGCAACCTACTCTACATCAGTTCCCTCTTCATCTCTGTGTACTTCTTTCCTCCCTTCCCTTCATGATATGCCATATGGGCGAGAAAATATTTTAACCAATGAGTACAGAAATATCGCAAAAAACCTTGGCTTTAGAAGCAGTATTATACCAACTGAGGGAAAAATAGAGTAAAGCAATATGTACGTTTTACCAGAAATATTCCGTGTCGTTGAACATATTTTTGACATATCGTAATTATATGTAGCATGCTAAAAAAAATACCGTCACCTTTGGAGCATTTACGCACGGTGTATAATTTTAAGAATATTAAATTTGCCAAAAAAAACTCTATTCTGACGAATAATTCAGTTTAATGAGGGTAATCTCCTAGATTTAAAATACCTCATTTAAGAGAAAACGCATTCTTAAAAATTGAAACACTGGCACTGGGAGCAGTCCATGCTATAAACCTTGTGTTGTGATGAAAGAATCAATTCTCACTTCACAGTTCTTTGTGTATTTTAATATATGTTACAGAAAACTGTGGAAATGCGCATTGCAAGGAAACAATTCAATTAAGTGGAACTATCGGAACCCCACTTCGTGGCTGAATACCCAGTAGGTGGGATTCACGGATATGACCGGTGATTGCTTCTCCAGACGAGGCTGGCGAAACACAAACCAAAGCAAATTATTTCCTTCTTCTGATGAGAACTCGTCTCCGTCGACAGCGTGCTAGGATAGGGGAACACCCTCTAGGGGGAGACGGCGGAGGTACTTTTGGGACGTGGGTCGAAGGGACGCGGGCTTCGAAAGGATACAGCTCCGCACTATCAACCACCCCCGCTTTCCCCCCCTCCTTCCTCACCGCCACCGCCCTCGATTCGATTGGAATCAGGCACTGCCTCATTTGAATTCACCTCGACATTTTACAACTTTTTCTTTTCCCTTTTCGCGAGAGTCAAATTCCTTTCTCCTCTCCCGCTCACGTCCTATTTCTTTCCTCCTGTCCCCACCCTTTTCCTTATGCTCCTTTCCCCTATCCACATTTTTTTACTATTCTCTTTCGAGCCCAGACTGACTACCTTTCTAGCGCTCAACCAAAAAAAACCATGCTTTCCTTCGGCCCCTCCCCTATAAACCCTTCCAATCAGATTGCCTTTCCCTTTCCATCAGGGGACCGACCTCCCACGCTCAATTTATTCCCACGCCCGAGCAAAAAAAGAATCCGTGAGGTCTTTTCATTGAGGCGTGAGGGAAGGAGGGTGGATTCCTTCCTTGTCGATGGGTCTTTGAGCGGATTGGAGAGAATAAACCTATAGGGCAGTGGAAAAGCACGACCTCAGTTCCCACTCATAGTAATAGTTCTCTTGCCCCTTACATACTCTTTCTTGCCTTTATTCTCTTCTTGATTTCGTCTCTTCTTTGCATCGCTATTTGCTTGGACCGCTTTTAGTACACCATTTCCACTTTTACAGGAGACCTGAAAAATATTTGGACATTTGCTAAGATTTAAGATTGCTACCAATTCTAAAAAGTAACATGTGAAAAATCATTGCTAGTGAGTAATAAAATTTGTTAATTTCTGTGGCGTCCATGAAAAACCTACATGACCTGAAAACAGCTCCCAGTTAAAAATAATGAATGCTTGAAAATCCGCGAATATTCTTTTAAATAGGAGACCAGCATATACGTTAATTCACACCAATATGCAATGATTCTGGTGTCTGATATTAAATAACGTGTATTAATGTTGAGTCTCCACCAGCAAGCTCACATTTGATGAAAACACCAAGGCATCCGAAATGTACTGCCCCATCTGCAGGGCCATTGCTTGACCCGATTATCTATAATGAACATTATTAATTTAAGTGACTCGGCAACGGTTAAAGCAATGACGAAGCATGATATTTTCTTTGTAGCAAGAAGGCCTTTTCCCGAGTCTTATTCAAGAGGATTATTTCCGAAAGTTTATTTTAAATTATTAAAACCAGTATACGTGCATGGCTCTATCTATTGTAAATGTTTATTTACTGGAAATTGTAATTAATTTCTATAATTGAACTCTTATTCTACCAGGCAATAAGCTCAATTTAATGATGGATTTTAAAACTAACCAATGAAGGTAACTCAATCAGGAAAATATGCCGTGCAAAAAATGTATCCTCAAAAAGAATTATAGAGCGAGAGATAGATATTTCATTTTGATTTTGAATTTTGCTTAATGAAGTTGTTATTAGTTTTCCAGTTATTAATGACGATAAAGGTGAAGATTGAGTTATATATTGAGAAAATATTATCAGGTTAACAAGAAAATTAGTTTTGGTTTTCTGTAGGTTGAAGCATTGATGAATATTTCATCTATGTAGGTGATATTTTAGGTATTATTATTATGAAAGATTTAACAACGCCGTAAAGAAAAATAATTATTGTATTATAAATGTAAATTTTAATTCGAATAAAGATGAAAATACAGAATATAAAGGGTCGCACCCAAAACTGGTAGGACTAATTTTTTTACAAGAATTTTATTGACGATATACTTACATTGACTTAATAATCTTCAAAGTGTGCTCCTTGAGCTGCTACACACTTAGTATAACGTTGCTCCCATTCCCCGTACGCCCGCTGGAAATTTTCTTTGGGGATGCCGTTGATGACCCTCGTCGAAGCCTCTTGAACGGCCTTTATCGAGTCAAAACGTCATCCCTTGAGCTGTCTTCTCATCAGGGGGAAGAAGAAAAACCGGTGGTGCCAGATCGGGAGAATAGGGCGGGTGCGGCAACGTGGCAACGCCATATTTGGCCAGTGTCCGGTGGTGGTGTCTGACGACGAGCGCGCCATGGCACGAATTTTCGGCACCATCTTGGCGCACACCTTGCGCATAGTCAAATCCTGTGAAATACGAGTAATGCGTTAGACGTTGGATGCAGACAGACCCAACTGGTCTGCAATTTCTTCACTGGTTAAGCGTCGGTCTGTGTTCAGCAGTGTCCTCACTCACGTCCACATTCGTGTCGGTTCTTGCCGGCGACTGCCGTCCGGAGCGATGGTCGTCTTCAACGAGCTCCCTACCCTCTTTAAACAACTTGTGCCACTCAAATACTGTGGAACGGCTTAACGCAGTGTCCCCATAAGCCTGCTTGATCATATCGAGGGTCTAAGTTGTCGTCTTCCCGAGTTTCACACAAAACTTCACGGAATAACGTTGCTCTAAATTCAGATTCATTTTGTTTTTCGACGCGGACAAAAACCTTGCTTCACCAAAAACGGTGTCCTCACTCAACGACAGCCCGCAGGCGACTGAGGTTGGTGTCGCTCTGTTGTTAAGAGCCCCCTCCACATTACCCTGCCAGGCAGACCCCTTTCCACCGCTCCGTTCGCGCCAGAGAAAATCAGTTTACCACTTTAGGGTGCGACCCTGTATTCCTAAATTTCGTCTGACAATTTTAAAATAAATTTTTAAGTCACAGAAAGCTTAACAAAGAGGTAACTTCATTAAAGTGATATAATGCGATTTCAAAAATAAGGAATAAATAATAAGTAGCCACAAAATTCAGTTGAGTTACCATACAGCAATTTTTTTTTTAAACATTAATGATTGGGAATTCATTACTTTGATGTAAACACTGATCTACTGCTTTAGAAAAATCTCAATCAGTTCATTTTAATCTGTTATAGCTAAGAGAAATATTTTATGTTTTGAACGAAGAACATACTTTTTAAAGAGTATAATTTGCCTTTTTGTATCGCTTATATTTCCTTTAAAATATTCTTTTTAAGAATGTTTCTTTGTAGACAATATATTAGTCCGTTTTACCAGCTATGTTCTACACTCGTATACCGCATTTGTTCCAAAATTGATGAATTGGTTTTGTTCGGAATGTTTTGCATAAATTGAGTGAATTAACTACATTTTATGTTTATTGAGTCTGAATACTTGACCGAAAACATTTAAAATAGAATGTAAACATATCCCCATACACTCCTATGTAAACTACGCACGCGCTAAATGCAACTTGGAAAATTCCTTTAACAATTTTTCTACAGGCTGTAGGAATCTCTTTATGTTTGGTAGAGGGTTCAATAAAGAAGTCATTGCAAAGTATGAAGAATGATCTTGATATAATTTAAGTCTAATTTCATTCATGGACGAATGAAGTACTTTACTTTTTACTGCTCACATCCGTGTAAGGAAAGTGATCTCTCGTAAACATATCAAGGCTGGAAGTACGAAATTTCATGCTATTTTTTCCTCTAGCACACATGTAAGTGTAGTCTACGAAGTAAAGGGTTAAACAGGTGACTCCATTTATGCTTACACAAAATACTGAAGTTCGAGGACTACCATTTGTCCCAGCTCATCCATCATGTGGATGGCGATATCGTGATCATTCGACCAATAAAACGCCGAGAACAGCACTTCACAAAATTGAATCAATTGAGATTAACAACCGAGTGGCTTCCTCGCTACATTCTCATCACTACTGTCCCTCGATCATCGGGTCAAGCGAATGATTAGCGTTTACGCGGACCATTGACTTTGGAGAACTTTGATTCCAATTGCTATCTCCCGTTGGAATCCTAGCAACCACGTTCCTTTGACGACAAAATTACTGTAATTATCCGTTCGCATATAGGTATGCACCAGAGGTCACGAGGGCTTTGCCGTTGGGAGCATATCTCTCCCATTCGAAGACAACTTGAAATAATCGTTCGTGGAAATGAAAGTTCGTTGATCTACGTAATCGGTGGAAGTGGGGCAGTTACCAAATTTTTCCCCATGATTCAGATTCAAAAGCCCTCCTGCGTGAAATTGATTAATGAACCTCTGCAAAGAATCATTTACCGCAAATTCTCTTAAACAATATTTCACGATCTAAGTCCATTTCATAGTCTTTTTGGTTTGCAGTTGAAAACTGAATCATCAATAGATAATTCCATTTAATAGATGATTTCCTTTCTATTGTCAACACTTTTGAACAAACATTGATATTAGTTAATGTTCACCCACAGTGAGCTCCAATACTATAATAGTGTAATGAAAGATGTTTCCAAAATAATACTCTATAGCAATAATAAGACAGCAGTTGAAAGTATAATGAAATGTTTTTCTTATTTTTATGCCTAACAAATACAAGGTCTTAATACAAATGTATTTTCTAACTCAGTCGAAAACACACTGCAGTTGAAATTTTATCAAAAATTAATATTTTCTATTGCACAATTGAATTTGGTAATCATTTTAATTTCTATTTTTTGACATTTTATTTTGTTGTAAAAAGTATACACAATAAGAAATATATGATAAACTTTAAAATGTTTAACTTTAATATTTACACAACCATGACATTATTTATGAATGTAGGGAATATGAAATTTTATATAATACTAAAACATTTAATTATTACACACGAATATCAATTTCCTGTTAATTTTATAAGGAAATTAATTATTAACATTCATCAAGTAACAATTAATTGGTTAAATAATATAATAGAACAACCAAATTTGTCAATGAACGAAATTCAATCAATTGCTTGAACTAGGGATATTTGGAATGACCTCTTATGGAAAAACCTATTCCTACTGCCGAAGTAATGGTTAAAAGTTTTGGTTGGTCAGGACAACTTAACCTCTTCGATTTTGACTTGCCTATTACATAATGAAGTAGTAAACACCTTCTTAAAAAGCAGAGTATAAGATCCTACATTTACCTAGAATTATTCTGTCCCTTTGGCTTGAGTACAAGCTTGTATTAATGAGCACTAAGGTCATAATGTTTGATCCTAGTACCAAAATTCTATTGTTGTTTTATACATCAGAAGGAATCACTTAAATTGTGTTGTATATTTCAACCATCTCTAATAAATAACCGTATACAAAATTAATTTGGTTGATCATTAATTTTTACATAATTTAGTTGGGCAAATAATTAAGGTGCTATCGAAGAATTCACACAGTTCCATTATCCACGGGTGTTTTCAAACAAAATCGCTTTAAAGAAATTATTATGTTTCAACTAAAAATAACCTTAACTATTCTGTAAAAATGTAAAGAATTTCAGAAGAAAAATTGAATTCTCAACTTTTTTGGACGAAAACTATTTCGAAAACAATAAACAAGCATACTGATATTGGTAATTTCATCCCATTTATTTACTTTATTTTTAATTTTCTAACTAGATAAGGCTAATTATTATAGTAAACTTAGCAGGATATATGTTGAAAAACATCTTTAAAACACTGCGTCACGTGTAATTTTTAAATAAGTAATAGGATAATTATGAAGGATGCATTATTCCTCATATTAAACTGAATATGTGGAAAACTTAAAAGAGGAATTTATTAGATATTGCTATAATTGCATGTCAGTAAAAAAAGAACGGTATTGAGTTAAAAGATGTCCATGATTAATGATAAGTCAAAAATTTCCGTTGCTCAATTTTGTTTAAAAATATCTTGGGTTGTTGGTATTTTACAATTTAAAAATGATTGCAAGTTTAATTATAATGAACCTGATGCCATAATTAATTGGTATTTTGGAAGTATAAATAAATCGCTCTAAGGACTAGTTAATTACCTTATCCAGATTAACATATTTTCTGAAATTGTTAGAGTGAACGTTAATGTCTTCCGTCAACTTTGCAACGATGACTTGGTCCCCTCGAACGGACAAAAGCAGGAATTTTGTACTCCTTCTGATGTACTAATCCAGCGTAAGGATTAATCTCTGCTGATCGGGATTAATTAAAACGGCTGGTGGGAGCTGTTTCGAGTTGCGCCACTACAGCGACTGATCGATTAGTTACCTCAAACGAATCCCTCATTATTCATACAGCGAACAATTTCCTATACTGAGGTCCATGATTCCCCGCCATTTCATGCCACCTCATCCCGGCTCATCTCTAGGACAAAAATCCCCATACCCCTAAACAAAGCATTCCGGGCTCCTGAGGTCGATAACGCTTGGGAGCGTTCTCATCGTATCATGAAATCACTTTACCTTGCATTTTAAGTTATTAATTTCGCCCCAAGAAACACATTTGATGTTCATTTCCTCCCATTTGAAGAGTGCGCGAAAAAATCTCTTATGGTTTGTTGTGCATTAATTTTTCGAAACACGGAGAAAATATAATGCGATGCAAAATATCTTATTCGGACGAAAGAGAATTTTTAAGTAATCCCAACCAATGGGTGACTCTATTTCTATGAGTAGAACAACTAATGATTTTCTAATGAATAGCATGACTCCGGAACATTTGGAAAATGTGAACGGTGGAATAATTTTCAGTCCCTGAGATACCATCGGTGGGAGGCTTGGATTGCGAGAAAATTTTGTCGTGCGAGGTTTTGAGATAGTTATAAAGCTCTGCTAATTTATACCTTCAGCATTTCAGTATAAAAAAGCTTGTTAGCGTTAAACTTTTGATATCTTGGCATTATGTTTTAAAAGAACAATATTGCTGACGTAAAGTATTTATCTTAGATGACTTCAATTTAACCGTGGTTCATTTCATTTCGTACCAATTTTGATCAGGTTCCGATGAATAATTATAGTGGTATACTAATGATAATTACGATCTCTATTTTAATCAGTATAATCTCTCGATCACTGCTCCTTCTCTTTTTTTTCATCTCAAGCAGTAGAATCTTCATCGTTATTTTTATTTAATACTATGTTTCTCATTACTCGTAATGTTTCTCAATATATTTAAGTTCATCATTTCAATTTCAGGAATTCAGTTACATGTATACTACATAAAAATGATTGATACAATTTATATGTATCTTTCCTAATAATAGGCTTTTGCGGGTTTCTCACACCCCCCTTCTCTTCGTGAGTGTTTTCCCGCGTGGGTTTTTACTAGGTGAGCAATGCCACGTTCACCCAATCTTTTCCTACAAACCTCATTCTTTGCTTGCACCTTTCTTATCCTAGTGTTTCTCTATAATCACTGTCGTTTATTTTGTGCGTATTTGTATGTGTAGGTTTATCCTTAATCTATATATGTATATATGTATGCATGGATATACATATTTTTTTCTTTTCTTTTCTTTTACTTTTCGATGTTATAATTTGTACAAAAGAGTTTGATTCTGTGTTTTTGTGTTTATGTGATTGCATGCATATATTTTTTAAATTTTATACCTTATATAATATATATACAACAATGGTTTAAATGGAATAAGGGGCCTTTAGGTATCAATTTTGCCCTAATAATGTCCTTTATCTATCTATCTATCTCTGAAACTTTATTAAAACTAGTTGTTTCATTATTTTACGGGATTTTACATATAAAACAGTGCATATTCGTTCCATATGAGCATAGAAAAATTGCATTACATCATTCTTGACAACTAAGAATGATATGACCATACATCCTTCGACATATCATCATATCGTACTGAACTTGGGCACCCTTGAAAGAATGAGAAATATAACATTATACATGATAAGATAAAAATATACAAATTGAGGTGTACAGGGGAGAAACACGACGACCAATTCCCTCGTTATTTGGAGAACATTCATTCAACTGAAAATGACGAATTTGATTCGTTCGTTTTAGAAAGAAAAAGTGGCATTAAATAGTTGTTCTGATGATCCCTCCTCATGCTCCCCGACTCTTATTACTCCTTCCTCCTCACTTGCGACGAACCTTCATATTATTTTTGCATATTGAGCGCTACTGTAAAGAAAAAAAACGTAGTTTGAACTAGAAAATACGAGAGTGGTCTCAAAAGTTTTCGACTCAGAAAATACCAGAAAAAGTATCTTGTACCTTCGGAAACTTTTCAGAATACCCTTGTAAAACATTATATTCCTCTTGATCGCGTCCAAGGTTGGCTGTGTTTGAATCTTGTTATTTTCATGCATGGTTCCATATCATTTATGTGGATTTGAATCAAAATGTGGAGATAATTATCTTATTTTTGACCCCGATTAGTGAAGCAGGACAGAAGTCGCAGACAAAGACGAATGTAGTTAGAATGAGAACATGGAACGTCAGGACAATGTTGACGGCAGGCAAATTAGAAAATATTAAGCGAGAGATGGAAAGAGGTAATATAGATATTTAAGGTCTCTGCGAGGTGAGAAGGAAGGATAGCGGGGATTACTGGAGTGGCAATTATAGAGTGATATACAGCGGCGGGGACGAGAGCCAACGACGGGTTGCCGTAATTTTAAATAAAGGGGTAGGAAGAAGCGTAGTCAACATCGATCAAGCAACTAATAGAATCTTACTCATAGAGATTAAAGCAGAGCCGACGAACTTGGTCATTGTTCAGGTATACATGCCACCGAGCAACCACAAGGAGGAAGAAGTCGATAGGATGTATCATGAGTTAGAGGATATCATCGCGTGTGTTCCTGCAGGGAAACATTTGATAGTGATGGGGGATTCGAATGCGACGGTAGGCGAAGGAAGAGATGGTGGTGAGGTGGGGGACTATGGGTTAGGCACGAGGAATGAACGCGGGGAGAAAGCAATTGAATTCTGCAGGAGACAGGGGTTAGTCATCACTAACACATGGTTTAGACACCAAAAAAGGCGCAGGTATACATGGAAAATGCCAGGTGACTCAGAAAGGTATCAGTTAGATTATATTATGGTTAGGCACAGGTTTAGGAACAGTGTGATAAATCCGTACAGTTTCTCAGGAGCGGATGAGAACTCTGACCACAATTTAGTTGTTATGAAATGTAACGTCCGTTCCAAAAATATAAGGGAAGGGAGGCGGGTTAGGAAATGGAATTCAGAATCATTAAATGGATTAACAAGAAAGGAGTATCAGCAGGCTGTGGAGAAAATGATGGATGACGGTAAAGATTGGTGCGCTATATAGCAAGATTAAGTTATAATCGGGAAATAAAAAGGCAAGATCTGAGTTAACTTTAAAAGGTAAGTGGGGTAAGATAATAGTTGAACCAAGAAAAATCCAAGAGAGATGGAATGAATATATAGAAACACTGTCTGGTAAAGAACTTAGGCCGACAAAGTTGGACATAGAAAAGGAACAAGACGTAGAAGAAGATAGGTTAGGCCTAGACACACTCGAAAATGAAATAAAAAGGGCATTAAAGGAGATGAAAGCAAGTAAGGCCGTAGGGGTGGACAACATCCCCGTAAAACTGTTGAAATGTTCAGGAAAATGTGGGAAGAATACTCTATATGGACTGATTCGTAGTATCTATGAGGAAGGAATCTGGCTGGAAGATTTTGTGAGATCAGTGTTAGTTCCTATTATGAAAAAGGTAAAGGCTACATCATATGAGGATTACAGAACAATAAGTTTGATATCCCACGCAGCTAAAGTTATTCTCAGGATAATCAACAAAAGGATAGAGAGTAAGGCAAATTCGTGGATGTCTCCATTTTTCGGGTTCCCGCCGCGTTGTTAGTCATGCTTGACGATAGTTTCGCCTGGATTCCACCAGGCGTTTTCAGGTCGAAACTGTCGTTAATCATGACTACCAACGCGGCGGGAACCCGAAAAATGGAGACATCCACGAATCCTGAACGCCACGGAAGACTACGATTCGAGTACGGCAAATGATTACTTAGGGGATGATCAGTTTGGGGTTCGGAAAGGAAGAGGTACGCGGAATACCATTGCTGTAATGAGATCACTAATCGAGAGGAATATAGAATACAATCAGGACGTTTTTGCCTGTTTTGTAGATTTCGAAAAAGCGTTTGATAGAGTGAATTGGGAAAAATTAATGCGTGTATTGCAGAAAATAGGAATGGATTGGAGGGACAGGAGACTGATCCGCAACCTGTACATGTCTCAGACTGCTCAGGTACGAGTGGGGAACGGAGAGTCCGGATGGGCAGTGTTAGGAAGAGGTGTAAGGCAGGGTTGTCCATTGTCACCGGTGCTGTTCAACGTATATGTGGAGGAAATGATTAAAGAGGCATGGGAAGAACTGGAGGTAGGAATGAAAGTCGGAGGGGAATTCGTAAAACCGGTTAGGTTTGCTGATGACCAAGTAATAGTTGTTCAGTCAGCCTAGGGGAAGCAAGAATTGCTAAGTGAATTGGGGGTTCAGTGCGATAAATATGGGATGAGAATCAATATATATATATATATATATATATATATATATATATATATATATATATATATATATATATATATATATATATATATATATATATATATATAACAAAGGTTATGCAATTTTCCAGGAAGAAAAAGGCTAAGCTAAATATTAAAATAAGCGGGGAAAAATAGAGCAGGTAGAACAGTTTACATATCTCGGAAGTCTTTTGGACCAATACGGTTAAAGTAGTAGGGACGTAAGGAGAAGAAATGCGCTAGGCAAGGAGGCTTTCTCAAAGAGGAGGGAGGTGATGACCGGGACGTTGAGTAGGGATGTTAAGACAAGACTCGTAAAAACTCTGATATGGAGCGTAGCTATGTATGGTGCGGAAACGTGGTCACTGAAGCAGGAGGATAGACGTAGACTGGAGGCTTTTGAAATGTGGGTGTGGAGAAGAATGGATAACGTAAAATGGACCGAAAGGAAAACAGATGAGGAAGTGCTGGAGATGGTGGGTGAGGAGAGGGGTTTGTTGAGAGAAATCCTATGGAGGCAGGAATAATGGATGAAAGGCGTATTGAGCGGTAGTGGAGTGTTGAAGAAGGTAATAGAGGGGAGAATATTGGGCAAGCGAGGTAAGGGCAGGAACAGGATTGGGATGTTGGACGGGATGAAGGGAGGAAAGAAGTACACAGAGATGAAGAATGACCTTATGTAAATTAGGTTGCTGGATAGGGTTTTGTTTGGAGTCAGAAAATGTTTATTTGATTGATTTGTCCATCCAAAAACCTATCTTAACCGGTATATTACCTAATAATAGTAATAAGCGATGAAAATACAAAGAATAAATTATTATCAGTGTTTTATGATGACTTATGTATATATTATTTTGTCCAAATTATGAAAGTTATGCTAAAAAACTAATTTTCCTTTATTATTGCAAACATTTATGTAATGATTTCTACAGAAACGAGGAATTTGAAAGAGGTTGAGAATAGGAATTACTCATATGATCAGGAGGCAGAATGCCTATCCTTTAGTAGTTCCCTTTCTCCATGAAAGTTATTGAAACTGCACCTCAACAGTTAGCCAATCAGTTCATTACCAAAAAATCTAAGGATATTTAATAATGTACCGTGTTTATGGATTTCTTTGCCTTAAAAACACGATTTATTGTTTCCTACAATGAGGGAAAATAAAAAAAATACGATTTACTATACATTAAATACAATGACTGCTTTTTAACTAAATATAATCAAGTTGTGCTCAAAATTTTTTCCCTTAATGGCTTTTATAAAGTACCATAAAATGTTGATGAACGAAGATACCCTCAATTACCTAACGTTATCATTTTATGCCTACATTAACTGGCCTAAAATCCTATAGAAAAACACTCCGTACCAGTATTTAACATTTATGATATGGAATTGTACTTTAGCATTTCTCTACCTTTCCTGAATCTCACTACCGGGTCAATTGATAATTTTCCCTACTTTTTATTTTATATTGTGCGCATTTTTTTCCTTTTTTACTTACAGTGTTTTCACCTTCCTGTACAGAGCACCCATTGGATCCCTATGCAGTTAACTCTCATTTATTCCATTGACTGTATTATTACCGATATTTTCTTTTCCCATTTAACTCAATGAATTACTCAATTATTGATAACTATTTACTTTGTTATATTTAATATTGTGTGAACCACTTTAATATTTTGTTAGAATGGAATTTTAGTGTTTCTTTTCTTTGATAAATGCAGTAGTTTGACTACAAGCCGTTGATCAATAAACATTTCGAAGGCAATTATATTGGGTCATATCTTTAACGAATGGCTGTTTGAATATCCTACCAAATTGCTCAAAGTTTTCGCCTAATTAAGTGTCTAATCCTTAGCTGAATCACACGTTCTAGTTCTGCTTGCTATATGATGAGATACATTGGGGAAATTAGTGAACATTTCCTTTAGGAAACTATTCCCAAATGGAAAAGCCTTAACTAAGTTTTGGGAAATAAATACGACTTGGTCTTAGAGAGCATTTCTTATTAACTAATTAAATGCTATCTTCCCTCTGAATTTTCAGCACCTTTGAAAACAATTACTTCCAATACCATACAAATGGAACAATATCTGAGTTTAAAACTTATTCCCGTTGAGGTATCGAGGAATTCTCATACACTGAAATTTTTGGGACTTTGGGACTGAAATTTTTTATGATATAGCGAAATACCGTAAATGATATGACGGAGGCATTAGTAGTCACCAAAGCCCAGGAGTTAAAGCGAACTTTAAACACTTTATTATGGCCATGTTTACTTTTGAGATAAAGGTTCAAATCCCGGTCAAGACGAATAATTTGAACAATCTGAAATTGTTTCATTAAAATACATATTAGCGGATAACTGCGTTAAAAGTAACTGTTGCGACATCTCCCACAGTTTCTTTGAATGAATCTATTTAATATATTTATGACATTATTTCACACACTTGCGAATTACCAATTCCTTAATATTATGAACTCATGCAAACAGAAAAATGCGGGGACAGTAAACTTGATCAAGTTTACGGACCCGGCATTTTTTCGTTTACATTGATTCACGACCGTAGCTACGTTCCTTGTATATTTAAATTATGAACTCAGTTCCTGTTTTATAATGTCATCAATACTACGATATGAATGCTTTTTATAAAATATTTTAAATGTATTTCATTAAAAGGCCTACAAAGTCCACGGACAGACATTTCATCTGCATCTAATCTTGAAAACAGGGAATTTTAGGGGTTAAGGTCACCAGTCATTTAAGATTTTGTTATTAACAGCTTCTAACCATTTTGTTTAGGAAGTTAAAATAATCAAAATATAAGATTTTGGCCACTAAATTTGCGATGGAAAGCAATTTATTCTACAGATAAGTTTTAGAGTGAATTTTTGAAACGAGATTGATACTCACTTTGAAGTAGCTCAGTATCATGTTAAACTAAGAAATAATTATTTCCTCTTTTTCGGGGAATATCCCATGGAAAGATGCCGGAATGATTTTTTATAGTATAATGTTTATGGAATGCAGCCCACAGATTTTTTTTGCTGTACTCAAAGTGTTCTTGTTCCAATTTATTTTGATTTTATGTTCATTCATTACTTATTTCACTTTGTTCAAGGTGACGTGCAGAATTCTCGATTTTCCTTCATTTATGTTTCTGTGTGTGGAATATTAAAGCAGATAACACGTAAAAGGACACTCACACTGTAGATGATTTAAGCTTTCGGCCTACTCCGAGGCCTTCTTCAGGTCAGACTGAAATTATTTTCTGACTGACTTTCACACATTATATATATATATATATATATATATATATATATATATATATATATATATAATGTGTGAAAGTAGATATTCATCCACTCGGAAATAGATACAGGAATCCTGTATAAGGAACACATAGGAGAGGTGGGGAAAGCGGAATCGAATAGATCACAAGTGTTATAAAATTTCCTTCACCGGGACTTGAACCACGGGTTTTTTCACTTTCGATGCTCTAACCCAGTGTTACCCAAACATTTCCGAGCCACCACCCCCTCGGATGCATAAATCTTTACTCAGCACCCCCTAATCGGTAGCTTGAAAATAATAATCAATATCATAAAACAAATTAACCAAATGAGAAATATTGAAATAATTAAATTAAAAACGATGAATAAACAAATGTTTATTTAGCGTTCAATACCCATATGGTATAGTATACGGCTGTAGTATATTTATGCAAAACCTCTAATACATAATTCAAGGAACTGACGTGAGAATGTACTTTTTACATAAATTTTCATTATCAAAACAAATTATTTTGAGAAATTGTTTTTAGAAGTACATATGTCATTTGTTTTACTTAAATTAAGCAATTATATAATATGAAAATGTTCGATCTATGAAAATAGAATATCCAATCACGTTTTCCTAAAATTAGTTATACAATTAAATGACTACAAGTTATTTAGGGAGACTCTATTGCCTAATTTATTAACACATTCCTATCAAATAAAATTTTAATAGGATGAATGGGTTTAATTCCCCAATACCAGCTTTCCAATGTCCGGTTCTATGTCTTTACTTTAATTGAAAATAAGCTGAATGACTGTACTAAAACCAAATATGAAGTCGGAAAAGCAAGGGAGAGTTTTTTACTCTCTATCCATAATGCAGAATAACGATCGGAAACCTCATTCTGGTACCAAATCTCTTGATAATTTATCTTAAACTTTGGTTTTAATTCAACTTCATTTTGAAATCCAATTAATTCCTTCTCGGCTGCTCCAACTTCCTCAATCTCTTCTCTCAATCAAACGGATTTATCACCCAGCCTGGAATTTCCAACAAAAGAAGATTCTCAAATCGCTGCGTCATATTTTTATGCAAGGTGGTTAAATGATCACAAAAGACTCTGAAATCATCGACATCGCTACCAGATTGCTCTTCTACTCCTTAAGCAGTAAGGCAATTGATAAAGCTAGCGGTGACCAATGCTGGACTCCACCTTACCCTCCTCTCCTGTGTTCGTCCTTTATATGTATGTCTTCCTATTCCTTTTCCCTATAGAGTACGCACACGAATATACAATATACTCTTAAGATCGGAGAAAATTGAGTATTGTACTTATTAATGATATCAATGTAAATGAATTCTCTAGGTTTTTATCCTTTGAATTTCCCTCCTACATCTTATATCCTAATAGTTAAATAAAGACGATGAAAGTATAAGTCCCAAATACCTTCCAAATAGTAAGTGGTATTATTAATTTTTTAACAAATACATTCCATGAAAATTAAAATGTTGAAATGTTATGAAAGTTGTATTTTTCCATCGATTGAATAACAGCAAACGAAGCCAAAGAATAATTATAGCCTAAAGGTATCCAATAAAAACAAAAATAACCCATGAAATAATCGCCTCGCCTTGACCATGAGCCACCAAAATTGCTTTAAAAAATCAATTTCATACTTTGGAAAGAACTATCCATATGGAAACTATTTTCTATAATTAAATCATCAATTAACAAACAATGTTAAAACAAATGTCTTCTTCTCTATTCTCCCCCAATTACGTTGAAAGTAAAACCAAAATATGAATTATCCCATAAAATGGCTAATTTCACGGGTTTTATAAACAAATAAGAAAAGTAAAACGTTTTGGCAATCGCTCATTGCGTCAAATGCAGACCTCAATGAAACAATTTTAACCCCTCACTCAATTTCTAGGCTTAGAGTGAATCAGCAGATTGTCTGACACAGAAATAATGGGAAAAAGAAGGCGAGTTTTTTAAGCTTTTATTACCTTCTGAATGATCATATTCCAAACTGTTGTAAATCCAATTATGCAAAAAATATACCATACACACAAAATGGTTCCCTAAGAATTCCCCCATTTAAATTGATATTTATTCGAATGTTCACAGTAAGACATTTTAATTTAATGATTGTAGGTTTCAACCAAATGACTGAACCATGATCCTATAAGTATACATAGGCCAACAGTTTTACTGTTTCACGTGATTTAATAATTATAAGGTTTTCAGTGTAAGGCAGTTTTTTCAACAAAGTTAGCATGTTTTTATTTTATGGTTGAGATGCAAATCAAGTTTTTACTAGATATAAGTCGAAAATAAAATGGATTTTACTCAACAGCTAGGGATAGATATTTTCCGTGATGGGTCCAACGAAGAGCTTGGGTATTTATTATTGATCATCAGGTATTTTATAAACCCCTATCAAAATTATAAATGCATGCTTGTTTATTTTTAAAACTCCTTTAGTAGGAAGGATTTAAAACATTCAAGTGTACCCGATTTCTAGGCCGTGGCTCAATGGATTTCACGAGACCAAGTTTTATATAGAGAAGAATAAAAGAATGGTATGACATTATATTCCTAGAGGAATGTTGTGAAGAATCATTGCAGAAGAAATGAAAATGGGGGAATATTAATATTAAACGCAGACTAGTCAGAGTAAAGCAAGGAAAATTTTCACTCTAATTGCTTTCTAACCATGAAACATACATAAAATGTAATTAGCATAATATGGCTAAAAAAGAGTATCAAATATTAACTTATTGCCGTAAATAAATGAAGACCATTTCCGTATACTGTCGATAAAGACAAAGTTTGATGAAATACTTCACTATATATTTTCGGTCCTTTGCCTCCCATTGTCAAAAGTGTAAGTTTGCATTTTCTCTCATAGTTATATTGAAATCTACACTGTGATATACAAGCTTTAAAAGAATCAATATGAGCATGGAAACAATCCAATTGCAGGTACCCTCTATTTTTTAACGAGCTCAAAAGAATAAGGTTTGCCGCATCGACGAACGCAAGAGTTGTTCATTAGATTAAAATAACAACTTTTTCTTGGAACTGCCAAAACGACTCAATTTTGCTTACTTTCAATGCATATTCGATGAGGGACTTAATTTGATAAGAAAATGCCAATTTTTCCTCCCATAAGATAAAACCTGCAATCAAAAATGGGTCATCTTTTCTCCCAGACCACATCCATTGTTCGAACGACGATTGCACTACCATCAAAGGGTCATGGTTTCCCGAGTGGGGGAAACCTCTCCATCAGGTTTTTTCGTTCCAAACCGGAACTTGAACTTATTGAAATAGGTCGACTGTAGGAAATGTTTTCTCAAGTGAACGTACTCATCTTTTCGCGATCAATTCAAACCTAACATTGAGAAATTTAATCAGACTCCATGAAAAAAATTTCTGGTCCGCTAATAATACACACAAAGGCCAGAAAGACTATAAACGGGTGGAGGCTGCAAAAAACGGAAGAGGAAACAGGAAACGCAGTCGTGATCCGCTCTTTCGCAGCAAGGCATAAATTTGCAAATATGAGAAATGGGTCGAATGCCAGCTCGTCTAACATCACTTACGCGGGCTACTTAAGTTTACTGAAGATAAAGCACGGGAGTACTAAAGTGGGCAGTGAAAGTACTGGCTGGAACTCATTGTGTAAAACCTCCTTCCAATTTCGCATCCAACTCTGAAGTTGGATGAGATAGAAATCTTAAATTTTACTCCGAATTCAGCTTTTGTTTGGTTTTTGGTTTTGCAGCGACATATCATCGCAGGGGAAGAAAGTTCTGCAGAAGGGAAACATTTTGAGGAAGAATGAAGTGACGTGAGGCAGAAGCGTGAGTAAGAAGGAAAATAAGATCAAGAAGATCAATATTTGAAAAATGAGGAAAAGGAGGATCATTCTGCTGATGACAGGAGAGTTTAATTGAGTGGCATTGGAACTCTTTGGAAAAAAGGAATAGGGGGTAGAAATGGGTGAATAGGGAATCTATGAAATTGTACCTTATCTATTACACTCATATCTGCTTTACTATTACGGACTCCCGTTTAATATCTAATTTGGGACGATCGTGCTTTTACATAAATTCAGAAGTCTGATCCGAAATTGGAAGTCCCTATCGTTAAAATGCCTACTCTTCAATCTGGATTCTGTTAATTTTTACGTGAACACTCTATTAAATTTGGAACGCATAGCTATTAATGTAGCTGTTCTTTAGACATTTCAAAGATTGAGGAAATAATGCTAATGTTCTCTTGAAGTTTGTCCGATCCTATTCACTATCGGACTTACTCCCATATCTCCATATAAATCGTACATAGGTCATGTTACGTGGTTTAAATAGAGAGCCGACACTAATCAACAACTTTTATGCTAGAAGTAGACGGCAATTATTCAGCGACATTCGATATTGTTTTCAACTGGCAACTATGAACGAACTTTTACGAGAGAGATGCAGAACTTCGTTAAAAAGCCCCTTCCATCGAGGATGAAGTAAACTCAGCACATTTGGGACGAAATTAAAATCAAGGTGATGAGAATGGACTCCATACTACACAGTATTGTCGATCCTCCCTTGTCTGGATCGTAGTTGCTATTTCTCATCGCCCGCTGTGAATTGCGGACAGTTGTTTTTTTTAATTTATCCAGGTCCTGTGTCGCTCCGCAGGCCAAAGTTCATAAAGGGGAACGAAGCACCTACCGTGGTAACTTGGCTGGGTTGAAAGGGCGGAGGGAGGGGAGAAGTAGGAACATTTGCCTTCTCGCGGCAGATTAAAATTTTCGAAGTTTGAGCCCCATATCGTGGCGTGATTGCTTCTCCTACTCGGTTGCTCGTATCGTTTTCATAGAGATGCTTGGATTGGCAAGAAGCGACGGAGAAAATAAATAATGAACCCTTGGTTTGATATAATTGAAATTTTGCAATATTTGTTTCGCGTTTTAAAAAAAAGATCCAGTTGAATGTGAACTTAGCAAATGCAGCCCGTTCCATTGGTAATAGAATTGCATCAGCAATTTTTCGGTCGGATACCTTGGAAATCACATTTTTTTTTGCTTTCCGAAGGTTCTTTTTCAAATGAGATGGGGGGGATGCTAGTTTTAATTTACAAATTCAATTATCCACTTGCGGCCAGCAAATATCAATTGAAACGTCTGATAATGAATATTAATGACTCAAAATTGACCACGGAATTTAAGGGTCCAGACGTTTTGAGGTTTCTTTTGTACACCTCTTGGTTATGACAACATTCAATATCCTATTAAGTTGACCCCATTCACTATACATTAGTACAATTCTATTATTATATCTTATCTTAGCGGGTCGCGGTGGTCTAGCGGGTAGAGCGTTGGACTAATGACCGGAGGGTCCCGGGTTCGATTCCCGGGCAAGGCACTTTGGGCACCTGCAGCTCCACCCAAGCTAGTTGATTTTTCGGGTACCAGATCTTCCTGGGAAATCATAACCGACACAGGGAAAGGAACTGGCCCCCCTACCCTGATGTGTGAATTCACACGCCGTCGGGCTTGGTACACGGGTGAGCTCTACCATCACCTACTAAACCGACCTTCGGGTTGATTACTGTGTTTATGGTTTTTTTATCTTATCTTAGTGATGCTAACTGCACACTATCTTGAATGAAAATAAGTTTTCCCTTCTTCGACAAAAAAATCAAGAGTACTCGTGTACAATAATTTAATAGGCATATAGTAATATGAGGATGTACAATTCTAATAAATAGGCATATGAAAGGTTAAATATTATTGAGATCAATGTTTTTGCGAAATATTTAGAACATGTTTGCCAAGAATCATTCAATGTTTCATAAAATATTCTGCAATTTCATTTGCAGCGTCATCTCTGTTTCAAGAGTGAAATTAGAGCATTTGATATGAAAACTCTTATGCCGCTGGATAAAGTTAGCAATGGATATTATTAACGGAAAATGAGACTATTTTTCAAGGTGCAACATGGGTAAAATGAGTAAAAACTCGAAATACATTGGAAAAATAGTTGGTATTTCATTTTTAGTTTCTCCTCGTCGAATATCTTGTATCATCCTGAAAAATTAATGGAGTATCGTTTAATAAGATAGACCGTGGAAGTACATGAACCATATGAGACTGGAGTCACTTCTGATGCAAATTAAAACACTCTGTAGGGACGTTGGCTTACATTCATTGAATGGCACTACCCGATCAACTTCTCAAAATATGAAACAGTAAAACATTTATACTGCGGAAAGTGGTATGGACAGAGTTTAAAAGTTGTAGACGATGGAGACGAAATCAAGAGTAGAAATAAGAAAAATGATTTCATTTGTCACTTTGCATTTAGTTGGCTCCTATAACACTAAATTATTTTACAAATAGTCTACCGGGTTATGGTAAATTTTCATGGGGCCATAGGGGGAAAAAGCTGCACTTCTAATCCCTGACCAGCATAACAGAATATCCTTAAAACCCATATTAAAATGTCACGTTATTTAGCTCTGAATGGATTCTACTTCCTCTAAATCAATCCAAAGTGTATATCCTTTTTTTCTCTCTACCACATATTTTCAGTTATTTTTTTCAGTAATATTCAAATGACATACAGAAAAAATATTTAACCTAACAAATTCAGAAACCTGTGAAATATCTCCTGAAGAAAATATAATCAAACAAAGGGAAGAGCTTGAGGGGCTGTGGTATATAAGTACGTATCTTTTTTCAGAATGATACTCCTAATTTTTAAATTAGCCAGCTCTGTTTGAATTTATGGAAGTGTCTGGAGAGAATTAAGCACTACAAAAAAATGTATAAAAATAATTAGTGGGAAAACTATACCCTGTATAAAAATATCCAGAAGAGAAAAATCATCATTTTATATGCATTAAAATCGGAGTTTAGTTTGAATGGACAGGATGCATAAAACTAAACTAGTGGCGAATGGAATCGATGGGAATGTGTGTAGGATTCTACCCATCTACTCACCTCGCTGTCATCAAATATCCAGATCAGTGCACTGAAAATGGCCTGTTACTATATACTTTATAAGTAGGAACGACCCGTCAAAGAGCTCTCATACTCTCGGGAGTTCCCTTACTTCTTTTTCAAATCAGACCTGCTTATCCATCCCACTTAGGCACTCAATGCGAATAAGAGATGCCAAGAATACTCGCAGCTCCTCTTTGTCTCGTCATGCACGCGTTCACTATGGTTGAAGTTTTTTCAAGTGACCGAGTTCGGAACCTATTTGGCATTGCAGCTCCCGGGTTATAAGGGAATGTATGGTGAGGCAATAACGGAGTTGAAAGGAGAGTTCGTTGAGGGTGAGCTAGGAAAACGGAGAACCGCCTGAAAAACAAGGCGGCAGTCTCCGGATTAGTGCTCTCGTCAAAGGTTTTACGGCCATACACTCAGAATTGGTCTTTCTTATGCAGTGTGTTTGGTGCAGCGGCACTATGACCCGAACCAACACGTTTGTTGTGCGATACCCTTTGAGAATGGCTTAAAACTTGGATTCTAATTTTCTCCCCGGCCCTGTTAAGACACGACGGAGTGTTTGAATAAGCCTGCAGTTGGGAACAGACGGGAAGCGGACATAGGTCACTGAAGTTTATTGAATGTGTAGATAAAATTAATTTATTAGTGTCATTCTAATTGCACGGAATGTTATTTCCAAAGAAAAGTACTTGATTGATGTTAGTATATTCTCTAAACCACCAAGTTTCTTTTGGATTCATGCTTATTGCAGGGTTTCCAATATTATGGTGGAATATCATCGGGTGATATCGTACGATAAATAATTTTTTTGATTTCATCTGCTCATCTATTTTATTTTCCTCGATTTCATAATGTAAATTTATGTTTTGCATAAATATTATGTAATCCATCTATGTGTATATTCATGTTACAAAAAACAATATCATTTATTTTTGCCGGTCATTCATTCATTTCACTCATCACCTTATTAATTTTGTTCTTGTGACAAAAAATATCGCAAATAGTTTAAATTGATCAGGTTTGGTCAAAATGGACTGGGCATTCAGATGTATCAGGTTAAATACATTTTTTTTGACGTAGAATAAATGCAAGAATGTGTGTTTGAACAAGTAATTCAAAAATATAGTTGCTCCAATCGATCATTTATTAAATATAGCTTGTACAATTGTGTCCATCCCGTATAATATAGCACCAATAGAAATAACCAAATACGATTTTCTGGTAACTGCAGCTAAATCATTCGAAATTAGAGCTATTTAAACTATTTACTGAGACCATTATCATAAAAATATATATTTGATATCGATACTCAATAATATATTTTTTCGATTTTTTTATTTTTCGAAGCCTCTTAAGATGATATTATGGTACAATCTAATTATTTTAGGTATTGTTTTTTAGGTTACCAACCGTTAAATGTAGTCTTGTCTAGTAAAACGGTTTATTGATAAATATCTTCACTTCTCGTTACCAGGTTCAATTTGACATCCCACATTTCAGTGAACTCTTCATCAATTCCCCCAAATGCCTTCTTCCTTTCTTCCCAACCAAGCTGGCTATACTATTCCAATCCCTTACTTGCATATCGTCTCTCTTCTATATACAATCAAATTATTAATAATTTTATCACGCTTACAAATGGTGTCTACAAATATTAATTGTTGCAAAACCTTCCATTTCAAAGGATTGCGAAGAGAGAATATTAGGATATATTTCAATGCAATATTTTGTCCTAAATTTAGATCATAGATTTAGAAATTAAGATGAGTTTTCATTTTAACCATGAATAGAGAAACGAAATAATTCCAAAATTAAAGCAATTACCCGTGTCTTCCGTTAATTATTTACTTTTTCAAATCTGGCAGAAGTGAATTTAAAATTTATTCAAACATAAAATTCGTTCCTGTTGATACGAACGAATTTAAAAAATAATCCAGTCTAATATAATACATCTAATAACAATGCCTTAATGGTTTACATTCCATTTAATATAGCATTAAAAAAGAAAATTTTTATTTCATTAAATGAGTATTAAATATTTATAAACAAATAATAATTCCATTACATAGGACAAGACAGATTACTGCAGTGGAAGTGTACAGTGAAGAATACATGTACATTGAAAAATATAATTGAAAATCGTTTTTCTCTAAACCTTTCAGTATGGAAGTCTACAGTTAATATCCTCAAATAATTCCCTTATTCTAAATAATGGCCTTGCTTACTTTACAAAGACTTAAACCCCTAACTTTAGCAGTATTGCGTCCCCTGTTTCTTTTAAATGATCACCACGAATAGTTTAATTCATAACATGACTTGTTTGACGGTGCGGTGCACGAGGGAACCGAGACGCCGCCGCCGTCGCTTCATAATGAATCGGCTTGGGTATCGGCGGAGGTAATGAAAGAGATAAATGCCTTTTATACTCAGGGAACGTCTCCTCAGGGCCGTTCGAAATTGCGGTCACTCAATGACCGCTGCCGGTTTATACGTGGTTGGACAGTTAAAAGGGGCCATAGTCGAGCCGGTTTTGTGACCTCCTCCTGGGCACTCGCGGAATCATTGAACTGAGGGCTCACCCGCCATTGGACCCCTTGGGCCATTTATGCGCCATCAATACGCCTATGGTCTACCTCCTTAGCAACCGTCCGAAATGACTCTTAATTCTTCTTGGAAGGCATTTGGCTTCTCTCTATTTAATCTCGCGGAATAAAGGGAACGTAATATGTACTTTAAGTTGGGTGGGACGGCGGAGCCAAAGGAAAGAAAACGGGGCATAACCTGTTACAGAAACCCTCTTCCCATATATCGTCTTTTTGTGTGATATTGAGACTTTATGAGGGTGCTGAGCACGAGTTTTCCCGTTCCTGTCGTAAAGCAATTATTATTACGTGACAGGGAACGGTAAGGGATCCATAAAAATGTTTATGAGATACAAATCCACTAAAAAGCTTTCTCGAAAATTTAATCTAATTTTTATTCATCATGTTTTATTTTTTTGAGCTACTTTGAGCCAATTAGACACGTTGATAATTAAGATTGATAAAGGCAGTAGGGACTGGATATTTGATGCTTTTTAACGGCGACAATGCATCGTAAATTTGATTGAAAAAATCTTATTTACATGGAACGCTATAGTTGTATATTCGGATGGTGATATATGAATACGTAGTTAAAAATATAACTCGGTTGAGAAATTTAACAATCATGATAATGTGTGCAACGAGAGCTCTATGATATTTTGAATCATTGCTAACGGAGATATCATTGAAATGATTTAATGCATTATTCTCTGAATTTCCTATTAATATGTAGTCAGGACTCTTAACAATATTAGGAAAACTGGAGCTATAGATAGGAATATTGAAAGCAGAGAGTTGGGCAAAGAATGTTCTAAATCCGAAGTCGAAATTTGGTGCTCACTTTGGGAACTTGTTGGTGACAGGTTAACGTCCTATATGACGGACGGCCGTTGCACTAAAAGTCCTATCCACGTTAGTATGGACTGGAATGCCATTGAAATTTTCGATATCCCTCGCAATTTCACACAGACTCAAGCGTTGGACAGCCTTTCCCGTAGTTATCGAGCTTTTCACGCCTCTGAGAAATTGCGGCAGTCAGCGTTCTATCGCAGTGACTCGACATCATACAGTGACGCCGAGCGGTCGACCGAGGCACACATATCACATGTTAGTTATGAATACCTTCGCAGCAATTTAGAAGAAGGGTGGACGTATTGAGTAATATCAATAATATCCTCAACCTCCCAAATCAATAGCTTCCCGTATGTGATAAATGCGAAAAATTGTATTTCAAATAACATTGAAAGCATAATTAACCTACGAATATGTATTCCAATCCGATGTTAATTCCATATTGCGTGTGGATGGACTTGAAATATGAATTTAATCTTTAAATTCTGATTTGGAAGCGTCGATTCTTATTCGATATGAATTTAGCGTGTCACAACAACGCTCAAATATAGCTCAAGTCCACAGCAATGGCAACTTTTCGCCTTTTGCTCATACCTACATATATGTGCACCATAGACCTTGTGTAGAAAATATACTATATTTCCTAAAATTAGTCACTTTGGTTTTCTATTATTTCATGGGACAGGAGATCAATTTATCTTCTATGCTCTTTTCATAGCTTCCACATACTTTTCACCAATCTCTCATAAGTTTCAGTTTTTTCAGTCATTCCGTAAATATATTATCGATACCGTGCGTTCCTAATAAATAACTAATGTTTATTGTAATTTTTTAGAATAAATCGCTCTTCAAGACACTTGTATTAATTTTGATATTGCAAGAATAGAATTTCTTTTTCTAACAATAATGATATTCTTTATGTTTACTATATACGTGCTCAAACAAAAGTAACTCAGTGATAAATTCACTAGTTATATTGTTCTATTAACATTTAACATATTTATAGACAGAATTTATAAAATCCTTGTAATTTGAATATAAATGTTTAGATTTACAATTTAAAAGGAGAACATATTTTGAAAAATGATAAATAAGCAATAGTGTATTTTAAAGGGAGTGAGGAAAGACAAATCCTGCGATTCGCCGTTCATAAAGGAGAATCAAAAAGTGTACTAATGGCATCTGTTATTGTACAGTTATAAAATTAAATAAACGTATTATAATAATACATAAAGTTGTACACTTAAAACATCATGTCTAACGCGGCTGTAACGTTTTTATTTCTAAATAACTTTTGAAAACATTTAAATTAATCAGAATTATGGGATAATTAAGAATAGTTGTGGCATATCAGTATAAATACAATGAATTCTGAATATGTCCGAGTTTTCCGTCCTAATTCCATCAATATAATTATGGTAATGCCCCACTAAGGATCTCATTCTGTTAAATTGGCATCCCTCGTACGTAGTTAATCACGTTTCTTCTCTACATCCTATGAGAAATTCAATTTCCCCTCCCCCACTTCCTTTTAACGGGCACACCTAATTCCCACCACTTTCCCGTCCTTTCTTATTTGCCCTCATCTTTTCCCCACGTGCCCTCCGCTACGCCGAACTGCCTTATCTCTCCCCTCTTTGCAGACACACGTTCTGGCGATTATTGTCGTCCAGCCGTCAACATTTCCACGTTCCCGGTAACCTCCGCCTCGCACCCACCTTTCCCTTTCACCTCTTCACAACTTCCTCCCTCTTCTGGTTTCCATTCCAAAATTTTTTGGCGTTTTCTGTTTTCACGGTATTTTCCCACTCCTCGTCTTTTTCTCCCTCCGTCCCTTTCCCTCGCCTCAAGCCACCCTTCAGCTTTGATGGCTGGCAGTCAGTTTTCCATAGTGAGCGAGGGAGCTGAAATAGTGTTTTCGTTGTGGGACAAAATGAACTGTAATACGGTTTTAGTCACTCGACGATTGGCGCGCCAACTCGTAGTAGTTTTCGGGTTGAGGTTCTCAAAAGCTTTGCTTTTCCAGGCAATTGCGAAACGTGAGCCGCATCAATAAAAGTTCCGCTCCCCCCAGGGGTAAGCGTTTTGCGGAACCAAAGTCGCCCGAGCCAGTTCAACCCGGACTCCCACCACCGTCTCCCCCGTTCCGCCTCTTCATGGACACTTGCGCATTACACCTGATTCAACTTGGATTCATTGGAATGTAAATTCGCTGAGAATTCCAAATGCTCATGTGTCAAAGGCCTAACATGGCCATTGGTTTTCATTCATGATTACGACAGTTTCACGTGTCATGACCTACATATGATTGACAATGAGCGATCCAAGTGATTTCGAAGGGTTCCATTCTCATTTTTTTTCTCAAGCGCGCTGGTTATATTGAAGCTGGTCACAAAATACTGAGTATAATGCGTTTACAAATCATTACTATTGAACTTAATTACCTAGTAATTTTTCCAAGGGATGTGATAACCAAGTCAGCTTCACCAAAATTGAAGAGAACAAAATATGGACTTAATACTCTATGTCACACTAATATTTATATAAAATTTGTTATTAGAGTTCAAATAAACATTTCAAATCCGTGCTAAGTAGAATGAAAACGGTTTTTATTTCTATACATACACACATGTATATATATATATATATATATATATATATATATATATATATATATATATATATATATATACGAAATCCCGCCATACGGCGAACAAATATTCATTCACGTAGAAATAGAGATAAGGAAATAGGAAAGGAACACACATAAAGGACGAACACAAGAAAGGTGGGGAAGGCGGACTTGAGCAGATCACAAATGCAAAAATATTTTCCTCAACCGGGACTTGAACACCGGATCTCTCCACTTGGCGGGCAGACTTGAGCTATCGAGAAAATGTACTCTACATGTGTTCGTCTTTATGTGTGTTCCTTTCCCATTTCCTTATCTCTATTTCTATGTGAATGAATATTATTTATTAGGTAATCTACCGTTTAAGGTAGGTTTTTGGATGGACACAAATATCAAATAAACATTTTGTGACTCCCCACCTATCAAACTAATCTATATCAGGTCCCTCTTCATCTCGGTGTACTTCTTTCCTCCCTTCATCCCGTCCAACATCCCTATCCTGTTCCTGCCCTTACCTCGCTTGCCCAACATTTTCCCCTCTATTACCTTCTTCAACATTCCACTACCGTTCAATACGCCTTTCATCCATTTTTTCTGCCTCCATAGGATTTCTCTCAACAAACCCCTCTCCTCATCCACCATCTCCAGTACTTCCTCATTTGTTTTCCTTTCGGTCCATTTCACCTTCTCCATTCTTCTCTACGCCCACATTTCAAAAGCCTCCCATCTACGTCTATCCTCCTGCTTCAGTGACCACGTTTCCGCGTCGTACATAGCTACGCTCCATGTCAGAGTTTTTACGAGTCTTGTCTTAACATCCCTACTCAACGTCCCCGTCATCAACTCCCTCCTCCTTGAGAAAGCCTCCTTGCCTAGCGCAATTCTTCTCCTTACGCCCCTACCACTTTGACCGTATTGGTCCAAAACACTTCCGAGATATGTAAACTGCTCTACCTGCTCTATTCTTTCCCCGCCTATTTTAATGAATATATATATATATATATATATATATATATATATATATATATGTATGTTTATATATTTTTTTAAATGTGAATGTGTTTAAATATATATGCATTATAATAGTAATATTAAAGAATAGTTTAAAATATTTCTCTGATTAAGGTTAAATAAATCGACTTGTAAATAAGAATCCACTAACGAGTGTTGAAATAATAGTCCAAAATTAATAGCATAAATGCATTATCATCAAAGGATTAAAATTAGACAGCTTGTGTAAAGATGAGGAAGAAGCCTTCCTGTGAACCGTACTCAGGCCTTCCGCTCCGTAGTCCAATGTTGTACCACTCGGCTATAACGTCCCTAATTATGTACCAATATGCCATTCATTCTAATCATTTACAGCGACATTATTTTTCATAGTAACATGTTTTAATTTCTCAGTAGTAGAGTTTGCGTTTGCCACGGAATTGACTTTTTGTAATTATAATTTTAATAAAAACACTGATGTTGAATAACTCATTATTCAAGACAAAATTTATAGAAGATTTAATAGGAGAGTGTTCGAGTAGTCATATAAGGCATTTACTTGTTATTTATATTTAAAATGTGTGACTTTCTTTCAACTTATATTATAAATAACAAAAAAAATCTGATATTTTTCTATTAGCTTTCAAATTAATGACGAAAATCGAAGACAATAAACAATACTTTTTTAGTAACTAATACATTTAGTAATTCTGTAATTTAATCTGAATTTTTATCTTTCTACTTGCTAATGGATAATGAAACTTCGAAATCAAAATTTTAATGATGAGATTGATCGAATTCGATCGGTTGTTGAAAACTGTTTTTGAAAACAACTGCTTGCGGAAAAATATTTTCCTTGGGAAAGATATCCTATCACGTTTAGCATCTTTCTTTTTAATGGGAACTCTTTTGTGATTGCTATTTTCTAATTGTTATGAATACTGTTTACTTTATTTTATCTAGTAAACTCAAAGAAATCGTTCATAAGCTTCACCAAAATGCAGTCTAATGATTAATGATAAAAGTGAAGAAATATTAAAAATTAGATTAGAATATTTGTGATACTGCAGTTGAAATTGCAAAACATTCTCTTTAATGAAAAACTCCGGAATAATGGTTGAACTAAAATTCGCAGTGCGGATTGTACCTTTGAAATAGTTTGAGGCAGTGTATATTATTGGCGCATCTGCGTCAGAGTGACGCTGATTTCAATGGGGTAATGGAATCATTTGACCTTTCCTGAATAATGTCACCAATGGCCCTTGTGTGAATAATTCCCTATTTACTGAAAACGCAAATGCAAACTCACTCGATTGCAAGAGTTGACTTATCCCCTCAATGGCCTTTAACTCAAAGGATATGAATACACGGATGAATTTACAATGTATCTCATATCTAAATAGATACTGCACATACCTCTTACAGTCTAAAGTGTATGTGGCAAACGTTCTTTACTAATAAATCAGTCCTTCAGATAATCGGATATGCGGAGGCTCATTCTGCCTCAAAGCATATTTGTCGGACGAGCCTTTAATCCGTTGAGCCAGAATTTTTTCTCATGTTTAAGAGTCTTTAAAAAATGTATATTTATTGAGCAATCAAAACGGTTTTGTGGATGAAACCCTCATGATGACTATTACAGATTAGAATAAATAGCTTTCAAGTCACTCCATACAATTTTGTACGCAGCATTCGGCTCTTAGCTTAGTGGCTCCTACTCGTTACTCAGACAAAAGTCAATGAGATCACGGAGATTTAGAGTTTCAGTACAAAGGACGTGCAAAAAATCGTAAAAAAAATAAAATGTTATGTTTATTACTTGAAATTTTGCTGGTGAGCCTCATAGTAAATCCTAAAAACATGGAAAATAAGTGACATTTATGTGGTCAATGTTCCATAATAACTTAAAATGAGATTTATCAACGAAAGATTCTCAAGCACTCTTTACGATCAATCAGAAATGTAGCGCAATTTCTAACTATCGTTTTACTGCATTGCCTCTCCTTTATTGTCTTCAACTTAAAATAAAGTAGAGTCTTTATGAAACAGGGTTCAGTAAAAGAGTACTTAGCATAATTCTATGCAAAATAGAACTATCGTTCATAGGAACTTTTGTGTTTGTAAACAAAATAAGGGGACACCGATGCATATTAACTTTCATTTTATCTCTTGGAATATAAGAAATACAAGTAATCATATGTTATAACTTTTCACAATATTGTTTATTACCCATCCTTTCAATACTTGCAAACCGTCGGAGGTAATATATATTATATATATATATATATATATGTGTGTGTGTGTGTGTGTGTGTGTGTGGGTCGCGGTGGTCTAGTAGGTAGAGCGTTGGACTATTGACCGGAGGGTCCAGGGGTTCGATTCCCGGGCAAGGCACTTTGGGCACCTGCAGCTCCACCCAAGGTAGTTGATTTTTCGAGTACCAGATCTTCCTGGGAAACCATAACCGGCACAGGGAAAGGAACTGGCCCCCCTACCCTGATGTGTGAATATTCACACGCCGTCGGGCTTGGTGCATGGGTGAGCTCTACCATCACCTACTAAACCGACCTTCGGGTTGATTACTGTGTTTATGGTTTTATATAAAACGCGGGTCGCGGTGGTCTAGTGGGTAGAGCGTTCGACTATTGACCGGAGGGTCCAGGGGTTCGATTCCTGGGCAAGGCACTTTGGGCACCTGCAGCTCCACTCAAGCTAGTTGATTTTTCGGGTACCAGATCTTCCTGGGATTAAATTTCGTTTATATATATATATATATATATATATATATATATATATATTTCATGTAATAAATAAATAAATATATATATATATATATATATATATATATATATATATATATATATATACATACCATAGTCCTACACTCTATAGTATTAATTATTAAGGTCAATAGCTTCATGCGTTGACAGTACGCTATTCCATTTTGCTTTGAATCATTAGTCAACCCAGCCGCTGCATGAAGCAAAATACATAATTATGGTCGAGTAATATCCTCCAAAGCATATGTCAGTACGTGAGTTACACAAAGAGGTCATATAATATAACATTCTGACGAGTTTTCCTACTCGAACTCAAGATTTATAAATGAGGCATATTGTAAAACACTCACTAAGTTAACTATAAAGGCGGATGCGTTGTTCTATACTACGTTCCAAAACCAAGATTCATCTAAAGGCCTGTTATGTAGCAATTATCTAATTTAAAACTTCTAATTTTAATCATTTCGTGTATATTTCATTCATGGATATTAACTAACTATATTAAGGTGTATATTGGCTATCTCTTATGCAATGCAAATTTTTTGTCGAAGACATTTCTCAAAAGTACAACCAGTAAAAAGGCAATATGCGAGAGGATGAAGAGCAAATCAAGGAGGTAAAACCATACTTTTCCTATGCGAAGTCCTTGGAGAGTGTATTCTTTCAATATGTCACTTGATGCTATAATTTAAGTTTATTTATGCTTTATTTTCAAAAGATTATAACGTATGACATAGTCTTTCTTAAACGTTGACATATGTTTCCATAACAGATTGCTATTTGAAAATCAATGTCACCTTATTCAGAACATGGTGTCTATTTTCATGACAATCACTCAGTAGGTTAAACTGCCTTATTTTCGACACAGTTTACATTTTGTTGTTAATTTAGTCACAAGATGTAAGAACCTTACGTGAATGTCCCTGTATTTTCCATATGAACCAAACAAGGGGAAAATATGCCATTATTTCATGCATATTTTTCCTTTCAATACAGTTTCAAAAGATTGAACAGTTTTCAGGCACTAAGAATTCAGCGTACTGAACACCAATCTATCTATTTGTCCTTTGAGTAGTATCTATTCCTTGGAAATTAAAAATGTACTTATTTCCCAGTTTAAATAAAGTGTTTTTTATTATTCGAAGGTTTTAGTTTGAAGGAAATTTTCAGAGTAACATTAACTTTTATTGAGATATTAATGGTTTGCATAAGTTATATTGAAAAAGGAGTATGAAAGTTAATCAGTCTGGTTTCTGGTGCCTTACTTCAGTTCAGTATCAATTCAGTAGCGTTCATAGTAAAACTAAGTGTATATTTCTGCCTGATTTAATGCATGATAATAGTTTTTTCTCTGATAAATTTCAGCAGTAGAGAAATACGAGTACTAGTACAGGTAGTTTTTTGCTTCCCATTGGTTCCCTCTCCATTAAATTTGGCACTACGTATTTAAAAAAGCTATGGGTCAACATATTTGAATTAGACCAAACTTAACCGACTATTCTGCAAGTCCTTAGGTATGAAGTAAAAGAACAACTTGAGGAGACGGCCTCCATTTTACTGCCTTCGTATTTCTCATGTTACTACGTACGTATTAATAATTTTTCTTATCACCCTCTCAAGCCCTGAACTTACCCTCCTTCTCTCAGATTCTTTCCTTTTCCCTTCTCCCCTATTTCACTTTTCTCTCTCTCCTTCTCTTGCTAAATATCTACATAAACAATCCTATTATATGAAATAAATCATTGCGCTTTTTTCCTACTTAGAGAGAATACACTTTGAGCGGGGATATTAAAAAAGACTTCCCCAAAAAAACCAAATCTAATCTCTTCTCGATTATTTTTTTATACTGTGAAGAGTCGACCGCTGATCCAGCCCTTCCGAAATCAAATGGCACCATGATCTACGATTAAAATGTGCAATTAAGGAATAGACAATTTAATTATCTATAGGTCAACTTTTGGTTAAGCTTAGAAGTTTAAAAAAAATTTCTGATGAATTTGATTTTCTTGTCTCAGGAAAGTTTCAGTTCAATCTAAAGGACCCTTTTTCCAAGGATCTACCATCTTCATTTTTCTAGATTCAAGGATTATGGAAATGGTATCATTTTTTTTATACATAATCCTAATAAAATGTTTATAATATGTACGTGGACAGCCCGGCCGCGTTTTATACTCAACTTGCTAATAAAATGGGATATGAAATTAAAATTATAACTTAATTCAAGTTAACTCAATACTAGGTTTGTATATTAATTGTAAGTAACCGGCTAAGCTGAGTTTTAAATTAAATAGAGAACTAGCTATTATCATACTACCAATGATTATTAAATAAAAGATTAGCAATGTAACACCCAAAACTGCAAGAGAAGACCTCTTTCCTATTATACTTTTTCTATTAGACTTGCAACATCACCTTCCTTACATTATTGACTCTATTTCAATGACATTATAGACTCTATTTCAATGTTTATGGCATTTATTTGCAGAACAAAGCAGCAGCAAAGACGTTTAATATTTCGTAAAATGTGATGTGATGTTCTTGTACTCTCCTAATCCAGAATATCTATTTCATAATCCATAAAATTCCCTTTTTGTTTTTAATATATCCTAGCAATCTCTGTTTGTTTTCTATTCCATTAATTGTAGTTTTCTTTTTTTTCCAAACCCAAATTCAAAAAGCTTAATGTCACAGTTCAAAAAATCATTAATATTTTCATTGAAATATATAGCTATGTAGCTATCACTACAGCAAAGAGATTTGGATGGATTCTCTCTGGATTTTGAATGGTATCTTTCTGATCCCTGTTCTACAAAACTGGGACACTCTTAGGCAATAACTTCAGATTGGAAGAATAATGTAATAAAAGATCAAAAATATTTTCTCGAATTTTCCACGGCTGACCACTCCTCGCAAATTTTCCCATCCAACTTTTCCCGCCTTTAATAGGACCCAATTTCGTTTGACAAATTGATCCGATCCCCAACCCCCTCAGTTCACAGTAATCATAGCGACAACTTGATCTATCACCATCCACCGTAACTCTCCGAATGCTCGTCGCCAGTTTCATTTTCCCAGCATAATCACTCAAAGGTTTAATTCCAAGTTGCAAACGGCGTCCGAGCCAACTCCCAACCTCCCCTCTCACTGATTTCCCTTTCATTCCCTTCTCTCTCCGCCGTATCTCTCGAATTCCCTCTTTCCTTCAATCCCACACCCCTCAACTAAAGCCGGAGTCTCTCTTCTCAACCCCGCCTCTTTCCCACATCCTGCGGCCCACCCTCTCGAGGACTCCGAATTTTTTGTTTCCTCGTTTTTTTCATTCACCCCGTCGAGAATTTCATTATGATCAGCTAATCATTTTGGTTTTAAAAACTAATTCCCCATTCCACCGGTGAAGAGGAAACTTTCGCATTATTCCCCTCCCGGTATCCTCTTTTTGACGCAACCAAGCTCCCCGAAACCCATTCTCGGGTCCCGATTTCTCCCTGTTCCTAATCACACTTTTCTTTTCCTTTCTCGTGCGGGTATTCTTTACTTAAAAATTTGTGGGCTTCACGCACAAATACGTCACAATCGAAATCAAATTCAATATATATTGTGCGCTCTGAAGCATGTTTCATTGCACTTTACTGTAGGTGGCCCTTGTTATTCCCCCATGTTCCTCACGATCTCTCCTTTTCCTCCCTCTGATTTTGATGTTTTCCTTTTATAAAATGTCTTCAATTTGGTCTTCCTTTCGCTAGAACTTCTGAAAACACGACCGACGGCCTTCGTAGTTGCTCATCGTGGTTATTCTTGGGCTATGATGTTTTTTGTTGCATGGCTTTATGTAGTTTTGAACATAAGATCAGCCCTTGGGTCGGAAAGTTTGTCCAAAGCGACATGAGTAAATTGCCAACCATGCATGTACGCTTATCTTATCATGAAAAATCTACTCCATTTACTAGTTCCATTTGCTATATGTACAGTGTTAGATATAATAAATGAAGCTTTTTAAAGATTTTTCAGCATAAATTTGTCGCATTAACTTTTCAGAACAGAAATAGAGTGAAATAAAATGCAGAAAAGTCATTTGGAGGGATATCAGGAAGCACACTACAGACAATTATTATTATTGCTGACGTAAATTTTAGTTGCTTGAGCACACTTAGTATAACGATAATCCTTCATTTTGCGTCCAAGTTTTTCAGGATTCGAGAAATAAAACTCTTATTTGGCTGCGAAGTACATCTTAACCACCGCTTAGTCCAGACGAGTTGTAATATGTTCATCTTATCAGGGTTATCTAATGCAATCTTCATAAATACTTCATGTTTCAAAATCACATATTCAAGAACGTTAAAATAAAGCTTCGGTATCAGAAAACTTGACCCTTAGCCAATTAATTCTTTATATAGATCTTCAGTTACCTCATAACTTCTACAGAGAAACGCGCACATCTCCCATTCCTGAAAAAAACCTAATCATTCTCGAAGTAATCTTCTGCCATTCCTATCCTTCAATATCATTTTATTAAAGACCCTATATAAAATCGCCAGCATAGCCACGTGTGAAATTAAGCTGCTCTAAAGCTCTCACATACAACTGCCTTTCCTTTTTTTTTTGGTATAGGAACTAGCACTGATACGATAGTCTTTGAGTCGAATTCCAACTTCGTTAATTCCTTTAAAAATGCGACGAATTAGAGCATAAAAGCTTTGCCATACTCATTTTCCTAAATTCTTAATTGGTCCTCAGGGATTTTATCTACCCCCAGGGCCTATTTTATTTTCAATTCTCCTCCCCTTGCTACAATTTATAACTTACAATAAAAATGACGGACACTAAGCTATCATCATGGCCGACATTCTCTCTTTTTATGTCTCAACTTACTTACCTCTTATTTTTACTCCATATAACCTGAATGCATTTTTTCATCTCTCTTTAACCATTCTTCAATTGATAAAAGATTACCCTACGATATCTGATAATTTGCACTATTTTTTTTCTTATTTTCTAATAAGGCTTTCTTTTCCTGTGCATTGGTTCTATTTAACTGTTCCCCTTTTAATTCTTCCTCTCTTTCCTCTGATTTCCCATTAGCGCTTCTTTTGTCCTATTAATTTCCTGACTTATTTATTATATATACCTTCGCAATTATATACTATTAAATTCTGTGTTTATTTTATTTCAACTTCTTTTCCTTTCCAATCATCTCAGTTTTAATCAATGTTTTCCTGGTTCTACTTACTCTTTCGATAGTTTTTTTAAGGCTTTTCTTATTGTTCTTTTTCCATTTTTTCCTTTTGTTATTGTTCTGTACCCATCTTCGGTTATGAATTTTCCATTGCTTTCAAATACTCCTTCCTCTTCCTTCCAGTTTATGTTTCTATGTTCCAACTCCTGATCCGTGGTTATTCTACTTTATTTTTATATTCTATTCTATGCTCACTAATCAGTGAAATGCTATTTTAGTACTCTACTGCGTAAGAAATTGATAAACTGTTTTTTAATTGTCTCTGTCTGCTTTTTCGTATAATTGAAGCTGAAATATTTTTCGCCTAGGTACGGTCGCTATATTTTAAACTCAATTTATGTGACATCTTTCCAAACGTTTTATTTTTTTTCTGTGCTAAAGGAGCATAAAATTATTATTTATATGTATATTGAGGTATATGTGTGTGCTGAGGAACCGAACTCACTTCTTCTAATCTTAGAAACTTACGACATTTTTGGTTGAATTCATGTGTACGTGCTTTAAGAGTAATGCCCTTAGAGAAGAATTTTGGAAATACAATTACCAAATATGAATCAATTGTAGAGAATATTCTGGGTTTATTTTAATGATACCATTTTAAAAATTCATCAAAATGATTTTATTAAAATTACTTTGAATATGTTAAACTAAAGTGGAAATTTGTCAGCATAGTATGGTGTGCATGTCGTACTAATCCAGTGTTCATCAGCAATGAACAGAAACAACAAACGTCAAGGGATTTAAAATGATCCCATATGGCAATCCAACATTAACATTAAAAACATCAATAAATGTATCTTCATTTTTTATTCCCTTCTTATGAACAATTTGATGAAAAACTTAATCAATGTATAAAATTCTATGGGGAGTCAAATGAAAACCAAACATCCACCATAGCGCACAGTTCGCAAAAAGCTAGATGCTAGTATATTCTACCGTTTCAGGCTTCACTTCGTGAAAGTATTTATTGTCCTTACCTATAGCTGATGAAACGCGTTGTACCCTATTATAAAAATCTGCGGAAAAGTACAAAGTCCTAGTATGGATTCTAGATGCTAGCTTTTTACGTAATAATACTGCCATTTCTGAGGTAGAAGAACTGCATAGTGGCAACTTACGGGCGCAAGCTGTCGTAAGGTGATGTTCTTGTTGGTTCGCGGAATGGTTGTTATAGTAGGTGTTCAATTTTCATTTGACTGCCCCTCATTCCTCTTATACTATTGCCTCTCAGTTTCGTCAATACTATTTCAAAATTCACTAAGTCAAAAGCTGTACGGAAATCAATAATGTATGATACACCACTGTTTCTTATGTTAAGATAATATTAAACGAAATAGGAGAAACTTTCGAAAGCATCTTTATGTCATTATTTATATTGAAATATTAGTATTACATTATTATTATGATTTATGAAAACATCAGCACGTGCTTTTCATAATTTTATGAATAGTCAGTATTATCGTAATCTCTGAATCATTACTTGAGTTATGATGCAAGTAAAAAATCAAAATAGGACGCTTGGCAACGTAATCAGAATGCTAAAAAATAATTTAATAAAATATCACTGCAGTAAAACCACATAAAATAATTTTTATTATGTAATTACTCATGAAATTAAATATAATAATTTAATTGGTAAAATCAAAAGGTTAGACTGACAATGTGCAAAAATTGATGCATTGTAACAGTAATTGAAGAAAATACTGTGGAAGGCGGCATTTTTGGAGCCTGCTAGTGAGTCTAAAGTAAGGAAAGGTATGCAAGAGGCGCGCGTATTGTTTATGCGCATGAGGGGGATTAGGGGTTCAACTCTCAGTTGAAAGGCAACTCAATGAACCGTGGAAGAAGGAAAAGTTTTAAATTTGGATCTATTGCATGGTATCAGCGTAAATTTTTGGATACCGGCTTATTAAAATAAGGTCTTAATGGATTTTAAAATGCCGGATGAATTTATGGTTAGATTAAAAGTAACGAATGGGCATTATGTAATATGTTCGTCGTATTTTTGTGATTGGCTTGAATGGGAAAGAAGTCTTTGAGGACATGTTTGGAGGGCTGTACTCCAGGAAAGTATTTTCTCCAAATGGAGAGGGTATGCGAGTTGACATCTTGGGCAAGTGAGGGCGGGTGAAAGTTTCGGAGTAGTTGTTTTATTTTAAATAAAATAAGATAATGCGTGTTTAATGAAAGCGTTATGTTCATTAGTGAGATATTATTTTAGGATATTGGTTCGTTCCAAAATAGATAACTGCTGGTGGGGAGTAAGGATGAAAGAAACCGCTTAGTTTTCGATTAATGACAGCTAGTGTAGGGTAAGTTTTGTTGTTTATTGGTGAGTTTTATTTGGACGGAGGTGTTGTATATTTCAGTGGTATACTAACGCTGGGGAAAGTAACGTTTTGGATAGAGTTGACATAGAGAGAGAGAAGGAAAAGTATTTATGGCGGAAATAAATGTTTCAAAGCGATTCATTCTTATGTGGACTGAGAATGGATGTACCATCTATGTGTCTAACCCAGAAGAGTAGTTGAAGAGGGTAACAGAAAAGTAGGTTTTCTCTAGGAAGTCAAAACTTAGGTTTGCGTATGAAAGGCTAGTTTTAATTTGTATCGCACAGCCTTAGATATGCAGATAATTGTTATTAAAATATCCACTCACACCTAACCCCTACAGATTACATTAAAGGCAACGAAAAACACCCAAGTCCTAGGGAAAGGAATACCCAACCAGACAGGAATCGAACCTGGCACTTCAGAGTTTGTAGGCGAGAGTAGTTTCAGAGAAAACTCAGTATCGAAAAATTTTGAACTGGGCTTTCGGATAGATAGCGATAGAGAAATAAGAGACTCTTAGAGTGACGAATTGAGGTATACGAGAAAGAAAAGCAATTGTGTCATTATTTCCACGCATGTATAAAAAGCGCTTCGGCATGAAGCACAGGTTGTTTTTAACTCATTAATTCTTTATAAGAACAAAACATACATATTAAAACAAGAGTCCATATCTTCAAAAAAATTCCATCATCACTGGTCCTAGGTATAATGTAAATAAATCCATAATAACCATTAAGTTCCATTATATTTTTAAAAGGCAGGTTAAGGAATAAGTGCTTCTTTGCTGAGCAAAGGGTTTTGAGTTATTATTTATGTGTCTATACCAGTTGATGTAGACATTATTTGTGCTAGAAAATATATGCAGAACCTGTAATGTAATCAGCCCTCTTATTCAATTGGTATCTGGCCATGCAGAGCCACAGCCATTGAGACAGGTCAATTTAGTCATTTAGCTTCGAATAAAAAAATAATAGGTATTAAAAAATCGCACCATTTCATGAAAATATGTTGAATGGCAATGACGTTTTGAATCATTTGACTTTTTAATTATATATTGAATTTAAATTACACTTAAATTGGCCATTATTCATTCCGGCAAAACCACAACTAAATAAATCTCGAAAATATCAAAAATCGACATAATACGACCTATATATTCACAATCATTTTACATTAGTTTTAGTATGGACAATAATGATATCCACTCATTATTTTTTGGATAAATGAATTTAAACAAAATTAATTTATCACAGGTTTCTTGAAATAAAAACCTATGGATGGCCATTGACTTTTACCCATAGTGAAAGAAGGGTGGCGACGCGTTACATACTATATTTTTTTCCGGGAAAAACTCTCAATGAAAGACCGAATGAGAATATGCTTTTGGGAATCAAATAGGAACACAAAAACGTAAACGGTAGGTATTATTAAAATAAATTGAAATATGGCTATGCATATGAAACACATTATACTATCATAACGATGAGTACAAAACTATGTGCCAAACTCCTTGCACCCCTAATGACACTTACTAATATTTAGACTTGATTAATTAAATATTATAGAATAATTTGATAAGTATTAGGATCAAAGTGTTTTATAGATACATTGACGAGAGTTGTTTCATTTACTGTTGCATAAATACCTTAGAAGGGAAATGTTCCATTGATTAGATTATTCGGTCTAGGTTTTGTGTATTGCGCTCGTTTCGCTTTGAACCAAATGAATTTAATGTATGATAGACAGGCTCAAAATGTACATTTTTAATATTTGTTAAAATTATGTCAATTTTAGTTGATATTGTAGACATCAGTTCTAGAATATACTGTGAACGGTTTAATTAACATAGTTCCTATACTTATTTTGTAGGATTCACGGATCCATGGTTTCTAAAATGAGGTGAATTCTCTCTTCCATTTCATCCTTTCAGGTATTTCTCCATTTCCTCTCCATGCTGCAGTCTAGCAAACTGTGTGCGTACATCCCTTTGAAAGCAGTAGCGGATTAAATATCAAGTGCTATTTCGGGTGAATTCGAATAAAACTGCGAGAAATTTAGCAAGGGAAACTTTGGTGAAGCAATGGGTTAGTATTCCAAAAAAAACGAGATATCTAGTGTGAAAGCATGGCCTTCTTTAGGAATTTGGGGAACCAATTCCGACCAATGCAATTTTTATTTCGGGATTTTTACGTGAACGTACATAAATGCAGGTTTAATGCTTGACTAAGCTTGGGGGAGTTTTATGGAGTTTTCTAAAGCAATCTTGCATTGACCGAAACATCACCTGCTATGGTCAACTTTTCTGGTCGAATGAACGCACTATCCCTTAAATATACATGTTATTTTATACGTTCACTGTAAATAATCAAGACTAGCACCAACAAAGTCGTTATGGCATTATATGAAAGTTATAGCATGTTTTAGTAGCTTAACTTTAGAGAGGCTTTTGGGAAAGAACGGGGTTCGATTGCAAGATAAAATGAATTACGAACATGATCGAAATTGAACGCTCCTTATTGTGAAGATGCCACACACATAGGTATTTAACACTAACATCTCATCACCAGGCTGAAAATGTTTAATGTTATTTTAAAGTTGCTTCAATATTAAGGGGATTTAGTTTTCAATTGGAATTGTCAATGCTGATTGGCATATAATTGTATACGGAATATGTGACTTTAGTGGGCTTCTAAATCATAGTTGGAAAAATTAAATTGAGCAATGCAATGAACCCTCCACCATCACCGATAGAAAGTGGACAGGATTCAATCTTTTCGTTTGCCTTCTTTTCTGCTAGAAGCTCAAAATGATCCAGTTCACTCGATCTTCCATCCGTCCTAAAATATATTAGCGTCCTAAGTCGAGAAAATCTCTCTGATTTGATTTTTTCATGGTGGAGTGTATAAAAATGGGGCGTTTGAAAGCACTGAGATGGGTCACACGGGAGTAGGAGAGGAATGTGGGAGCAGGAGGAGATAAAGGGGAAGGAAAGGGTGCTAGGAGGGAAATAGAGGGGCGGTAGCGAGGGTGTTGAATCGCCGCTTTGGGAGGACTGAGGGAGAGTGAGGGGAAAGGTTTGAATGGGGAAGGAGGTGGGGTTAAATTGCGTTTGGAAAGGGCGTAGGAAAACGGAGGAGAGAAGGATGAAGGAAAACATTGAAACGATTGGTCCCTAAAAAAGAATCTTTTTGGGTTATATCAATTTCGTACGTGATTAATCATTCATTAAAGAAGAAAATTGGGGATTTAGACCTTTTTTTTCTCCCTCCACTCGTCCGATTTTTTTTATTCACAAAACATTTCCATCTTTCCTTCCAGAGCGCGGGGTATTTCAGGGAGTGCACCCATTCCCCGGGAAAAATGACCAAACAAAAGGGCGAGGTTAATTATTTCGAAAATGTTCCAGTTTAGCTTGTGTTTGCATACTGTAGCTTTCCAAAAATATAATTTCGATTATATTTTTTTTACCATTAAATATCTGAAGCCTTGTTTGAATTTGAGAAAAGTTCTAAAATGAAAGGAGGTGGGGGTGTATAGATTACCCACACCCTACCCCGACAAAAAGACCACCGAGGTTTGTATAAAAGGTATTGGTAACAATGTTTTCCTGATATGTACGTGAAGTGCTGAATTCAGACCGAAGTGTAATTGTGCGCATGATTGCAGCCTGTATTGGCGTTGATCACATGACATTGGGCACCATTATTCACTTGAAATTCACTAATGTGAAATATTAGTGTGTAGAGTTAAGTGTCTGGTTGAGAAGGCCTTCTGCAACAAAAGCGCGGCATTAATTACCATCCCAGCATATCCAGCGCCTCCCCACCAGATCCCGTATTATTCCTGTCCGAGACATTCCAGTCTGACCTGCAAAATTCCTAAAGTTCAAACTATCTAAAATGAAAGTATCTTTTACGTTTTATCTACTTTTTTATTTTTTTGTTTTGCCGTTCAACGGTCACATGGATACAGATATAAGGAAAGGGGATAAGAACACGCATAAAAGACGAGCACAAGAGAGAAGAGGAAGGCGGAATTAAACAGATCACTTGTGTAATAATATTTCCTTGACCGCGACTCGAACACCGGATCTTTCCACTTGCCGGGCGGATGCTCTAACCACCTGAGATATCGAGGAAATCTAATTTAATTTTATCTGTCTTCCTATCCCCTTTCCTTATATCTATTTCTAAGTGAATGAATAGTTGTTCCCCGTATGGAGGGATTTTCTTGTTTGAGTGTATATATTTCTAGGGGAGCTGATAGAGGATAAGTGAGTAATATAGTGTGAGAGGGAGGGTGTGGAAATCATTCACAAACGGAAAAGAAAACAATTGGTTTTTTCACAAATATTACAAAATCAACGACCCAGGAGTCTCCGCTCCTCTCTGGCCTCCCTTCATTTCCCCTTCCACAACCTTTTCTTTCACCCTCCCACACAACCCGTTCTCCCCTTCCCCCGTCCCCTTCTCTCTCTCTCTCTCTCTCACACATACCTCCGAGCCTAGGAACCCAGAACACTTCCGAGATGCGTAAACTGTTCTACCTGCTCTATTTTTCCCCTCCTATTTTAATGTTCAGCCTAGCATTCTTCTTCCTGGAAAATCGCAAAACCTTTGGTTTAATAAAATTAATTTTCATCCCATATCTATCGCACTGAACGTCCAATTCACTCAGAAATGCTTCCAACCCCTTGGCTGACTGAGCTACTAATTCTAGGTCATCAGCGAACCTACCCGATTTTACGAATTCCCCTCCGACTTTCATTCCCACCTCCAATTCTTCCCATGCTTCTTTAATCTTTTCCTCCACATATACGTTGAACAGCACCGGTGACAATGGGCAACCCTGCCTTACACCTCTTCCTAACACTGCCCATCCGGACTCTCCGTTCCCCACTCGCACCTGAGCAGTCTGACACATGTACAGGTTGCGGATCAGTCTCCTGTCCCTCCAATCCATTCCTATTTTCTGCAATACACGCATTAATTTTTCCCAGTTTACTCTATCAGACGCCTTTTCGAAATCTACGAAACATGCAAATTCATCCTGACTGCATTATATATTCCTCTCGATTAGTGATATCATTACTGCAATGGCATCGCGCGTATCTTTCCCTTATCTAAACCCAAACTGATCATCCCCAAGTAATCATTTGCCTTCCTCTCTATCCTTTTTTTGATGATCCTAAGAATAACTACAGCTGGGTGAGAAATCAAACTTATTGTTATGTAGTCCTCAGATGAAGTAGTCTTTACGTTTTTCGGAACAAGAATTATCACTGATCTCACAAATCCTTCCGATCAGGTGCCTTCGTCATAGGTACTACGAATCAGTCCATATAAAGTCCTCTTCCCACATTTTCCCAAACATTTCAGTAGTTCCACAGGAATGTTATCCACCTCCACGGCATTATTTGGTTTCATCTCCCTTTATGCCCTTTTTATCTCATCGTCGTGTAGGCCTGGACCTAAGCTATCTTCTTCTATGTCATGTTCCTTTTCTATGTCTAACCTCGTCGGTCTAAGTTCTTTACCATACAGTGTTTCTATATATTCCTTCCATCTCTCTTGGATTTTTTCTGGTTCAACTATTATCTTACCACACTTATCTTTAACTGTTAGCACAGATCATGCCTTCGTACTTCCCAATAGTAATTTAACCTTCCTGTATAGAGCACCAATTTCACCCTTCTTCTGTAAACTTTCCATATCCTCGCGTTGCGTTTTTCACCATTCTTCTTTTGCTTTATTTGTGGCCCTTCTTAATTTATTTTTAACACTCTATACTTTCTTTCGCCTAACTCTTTGTTTACATTCATCCATCTTCAACCTGATGCAGATTAGGTTGCTGGATTGGGTTTTGTTTATAATTACAAAATGTTAATTTGATAGTTGTGTCCAACCGAAAACCTACCTTAACCGGTATATTTCCTAATAATAATAATATATATATATATATATTTATATGTATATATAATATCCAGTTTTCCTGTTAAATTTTTAATTTTCTGCGGCCATGTACTAGAAGTTATTCATGAAAACGGTACGATTAAAAATCAATTCCGCTTCACAATTTTAAGAGACCTAACTTTCAATGACTCTTTTGGTTCAGGATGGTACGACGCGCAATGCCGGGAGCCCTTTGACATACATTTCCTTCGTCTTTTGGACGAAGAAGAAACTTCTCACGTGAGCGGAATAGTAGACCGAACCCGCCTTTTTACGGCCATTGCAATACTCTCCTTTTTTCACTGCATTGGTGCAGTATGGGAAAGGAATGGATAGGAGTACCGGATGGGGAGTTTGTTGGGGTGTAGGTTGAATGTATATATCTCCAGAGGAATAAATGAAGGCTAGGGTTGTATGGGACTGCATGAGGAAAAAAAGGCCGCCACTTTCTGGTCTTATAAGATAAAAAAAATTGACTACCATGTGTGGGCAATAGATCGCGCTGTAAGAAGCCTTTCAAGCAAGTCCTTGGTTGAGTAAAGTCTCGTCTTGTTTACCCTCCCTTCTCTTTTAGTCAAGAAGGAGACCAACTACGTCCGTGTAGTAGTCGTTCTTCAGTATTAAAGACTTTTTTGTCATCTTCTTGCCATCTATGCTCCGTTAACTTTAATTCTTACCTTACCTCATTTATTAACGAACAGCACTTATAATTCCTGTCTCGTGGGTAATTTTTTTATGAGTAATTTGAGAATCTAAATGTATCCCTTCGTAATGTGTACCACCTTAAATATAACTCTTGAAAATTTTAAGCATATTTCCATAGCAATAGCGTCAGCCATTATTTGAATATGAATTGAAAAAGAGGCATATACATACGAGAATTTCGTGTGTATGGGAAAGAACGATCCCTTTTAAATAATGACATCACGTGCAATTTATGTTTTAGTTTATACAAGGGAATTAATATAGTAGATAATCAATTAGTGATCGGATGAATTATGTGTAAATACATACCTTAAATATTTGAAAGCATATTATTCTTTGCGTTAGGCATGCAGCGAAGCGTGTCGATCAGATGAAAGAAGTAATTGAAAATTTAAATAGCCCGAAGAAAATTATTATCTTGAAAGTTTAATGTTAATCTAAAAGTTTTACAATTATGTTACCATCCGTTTGTTCGCTCGGCGCGAGTACTGAATAAAAAATGTAACTTAACTTTATGTTTTATTATAATATTATGCTCGTAGGGAACTTTGATCATAATTGAAATTAATTCTAACCTCTATGGATAACATTAATAGAATAACCCAACGAAAGTTCAAAAATCTATCTCGAGTATTACTTCATGTATCATTAGCGTCAATAAATTCAATGGACCTCGGACGCTATAATGGGCAGGTAAACACACATTCCCTCAAAGTATTTCATGTAATTTTCTCTGAAAATTTTGATTTAAAGTGGCAATTAGTATAAAGAACTTCCTCTTGTGCAATTTAACTCCACATTTCCTATTTAATTGGTTTCTTAGCTTCAATACCAGCCACGATCTCCTTGCCCGGTTAAATATGAGAGATGGTTCTGGATATATAGTGACGTCAATACTTCAATATTCTTATAAATACGCCAATTATGAGCGTGATTTATTCAAACACCTAAAACCATATATTTTAGCTACATGGGAATAATTTCCGAAGAAAGAAAAGTAAAAGCATGCCTAATTTGTCGTGATTTAATATTTATTTATTATCATTCTAATAATTTAACGGTAAGACTAATAGCATTTTAAGATAATTAGTAAAAAATACTACAGTTATAAAAATGTGTATTTTACGTTCCAATGAATGTAATATATGTTTACATGTTATACACGCTTCCAATTATTACTATAAGAAACATACTACCAGAGACCACTTTAACACCAACGGAGTGTCAGAAGGGGGAAGTTTAGGTATGAAAGTGGAAAAATGCTCTCTTTGACAGAAGAAATACTAAAGAAATTTTAAAAGGCCAGCAGGTATAACATTAAAACGAATAATAATGAAGAATATAAATAAATATGTCTATAAAATATGTCCCGATATAAGTGGAATGAGTCTCACATCCCTATTTCTGCTACAAGATTAATTGACCATAATATTCTGTCGAACGAAAAAATTTATATATTATTGTGATTTTAGTTACTTTGTGCTAAACCATAAAAGTGATAAACTAAGTATGAAAATCCATTAATTTCGAAATGGCTTTCAGAAATTACATCTACATGAATTCCCTGCGAGCTACTAAAAAGGTTTGTGGCAGTGGATGCAGCACCAGAAGGAAAGTGTAAGGGATGAGGGGGTGGGAGTTTTTCAAATAGGTGGGGGAACCTATAAAAATATATATATATATATATATATATATATATATATATATATATATATATATATATATATATAATATTAATGTATTCATAAAATTACGCGCAGTCCCTAACTTGCAGGTTATTACTTATTGTGTTGAACTTACTCCTGGGGAATTTCGACTACAAGCATTCTGCTCTCTTATCGTTCTTGGGAAAAATGACATTTTAAACCTGTCAGTTTTGCAGTCTATCTGTTTAATCTTATAATCGTGAAATATGGTTGATGGAATCCAAACTGGGAGGCAATGTGGAATATTATGATATAAATACATTTTCTTAAAGTTTAGCATTGAAACATTCCGCTAAATGAAGTCATGATAAATTTCTAGATATCTTCATCTGAAAATTTACTGCGTCATTGTAGAGCCCAACGGTGGGTAAAACTCACACTTCGTAGTGGAGGCTTAGCTGCTTTCCCTGTGCCACCAATGGTTTCCCAAGAAGATCTGGTACCCGAAAATTGACACAATTTGGGTGAAGCTGCGAGTGCGCAGAGGTGTTCTAGCAATCGATCTCGGGCCCTACAGTCAGTAGTCCAACGCTCTACCCACCGGACTACCATCCTTCGTGTTACGTTAGCAAATTAATATTCCCAGGTTTAATGAAAGCTCTCTTCTTGCTGTCGAAGGTGAGAGCATATTTTTGTCCTATATGAAATATTAGGTAGCCCAATGATACCTCTTTAATTTTTTTTTTCTAAAGTCTGAGACGTTATTGCTTAACAAATTTCAAATACGTTCACTCATCATTATTCTTTCTAAGAGACGAAATACGATCCGGTACCTAACCATATGCTTCCTTGTTAATAGGTTTGGTTGGTACTTGAACTCCTTTTATGTAGTGAATTACTGCAATTCATAATATGACACGATAACCAATACTCGTATGAAAAATCACTCTGTATATTTTATCTGTTTTTTAAGCTGTTTTTTTAATAAATATTCATTCGGGAACAAGTAATTTAGGGACAGGCGTGACATTCCTCCGTACTTGTGGTTTTGCTTCGCACGCAAGGGCAACCCGATCTTCTTTCCGGAAGATTCTTCGTCTACGCTCCGCCTTCTTCCTCGCACCTCCGGCATGTCGTTTTGAAAGAACATACCCCCCGGCCTATAGGGAACACACCTATCTCTGTGTTTTTAAGAATTTTATTTGCGAAGGACAGGTATATTCGCAACCCAAAAACATGCCAGGCGCCCCATGAGAAGCCCATGAGAAAAGTGTTCTCGAGAGTGGGCGGGGTAGAATACGCGAACGAGGAAGCAAACAAGATCCTGAAAAAATATTGAAATAGAAACATTCCTAGAGGTTTTGATACGGCGGCGAGAAGCATCGCGAACCCATCTATAGAGACGTAGTGGTACATAGACTTCGACGCGGCTGATGGGAACGGGGGCGCTCAGACCGCCCAGAAGTAGGCAGAACTGTCTCCGTTTTCGACTAAAAAACGACCGCCGTTCTCCGTTTGCCCATTCTGCGGCAAATGGAACCTCATCATCGCTGCATTTCCCCTCTCCTTTGCCGCCGTACCAATGGCCTCAAATCGCTCTCATGCTGCTCCTACTCCCCCCGAAGCACTCGACCGATTCTCCATTCAATTCCATGTGGTCCACGACGAGAGTATTGAAAAGAAGCGCTGCAGGTGGTCCGCATTGCCTGGGTTTTCCCACCCAGACTCCCTTAACGAAGCTTAACAAAAATATGCAGCAAACCTCCAACAGAATGATCTAGGCTGGGAAGTCTCTATTGGGAGAGTTGTAATCATGCCCCAGTGGCGATGAGTACTCATGATTAAAATGCTTGAATTGATCGAGCTCCCAGCAAAAATAACGTTTTTTCAAATCGTGGACTTCCTAACTTCAAAGACAAAATCGTAAAAATAAAAGTAAACAAAAGATACTATAACATTTTGTATTAATCATACTTTAACGTTAAGGGAGGAAAACACGGCAAGGGAAGGAAATGTGGTGTACACTTTCTCTTCATAAAATGTTAATTACCTATGTGTCTCATATTTTAATAAATACCCAATGCATATGCCAGAAATTTCGTTCTTTCGCATGAATGTTGGATGATAACCACCACTATGATATGGAACCCGAAGGGTGGCTTACTAGATGAGGATATTGCTCACCTCGCACTAAGTCCCATACTGGGCATGTGAAATTAACGTATCAGGGAAGAGGTGAGTTTAGTTTCATTCCCCGTACCGCGATTAGAATCTCAAATCGGTCTGATACTCAAAATATCACATTTCTGGGTGAAATGAGGGTGATTAAAGGCGTCGTCAGTAATCGAGCACGATGCCTTTAGACAAGAACCGTTCTGTGTAAGTTTATCGTAGATTTTCAGAGTACATACGTAGTGCTATTTTTATGTTAAATTATTTTTATACAATGATCTATTGAAAATTGTAGGAACTTCATCTATGTTTGAACTTAGGTTAACACACTCTACGGTAGTTAACTTTCATTCTATGAAGTTCATTATTTCTTGACAGAGCCTTGGCAATAATAATATAATTTCACGTTAATTAATTTTTACCCCCTCGCGGAATGATCGGCCGCTTCATATTTTAAATTTTTGTCTCAGTGTTGTCGCCACTTTCTCTCCTGCACACAGCTTTGTTTATCTAGTATTCTCTCTGTTCTAAGAATTCTCGATAAATCAAACGTATTCCGAAGTAAAAATTAACCTTGAACCACGAACTGATGATTTTCCCTTAGCCTTTGTGGATTAAAATAGCATTAGGTTGCATTTAGCATTTTCTATCCTATCCAGAGGGGATGTGGAGAAAGAGGTACCGGACTCCTGAGGCAATGGAAATGAGACGCATCCAAAACGCGTTCAGTTCCCTCTTCCAAAAGGAAGCTACACATTACCAAGTCATCCAAGTCTTTGGTAAGCTCTATCGCGAAATCGAAGGAGAGGGAATCCCGGGGCACTTCTCTTAGCTTTCAACCGCTATCGCCTTGGAACACGGAATCAATCACTAAAGAGTCCGCTTAGGGAAAAGCCGAAGCTTGGGTCGATAGTTGAAGCATGGAGTGACACACCTGATTTCATGGCGGTAGACGGCTGAGTGAGCTTACCTGGTGCGATGGTGGAACCCCGCTCAGTTCTTCAAACCAAGTCAAGGCACCCTATTCGTGTCCTTTTTCGACCTCTTCTAAGAAAAGGAGATATTTAAGCATAATTTTATAATATTCAAATCTACAAGCGTTTTTAAAATCAACTACTTATTTTGCATTAAACTAAATATTAACTATGATTTGGGTTTGCAATTTTACATTCTCAACCAATGTTGGTAAGAATAATTTAAATGAATTACTCCACCTTGAAATATAAGTATAATTACGTGATCTGAAGACTGAATCATACTATAAGTATAATTATGTGAAGTGATATACGTATGATAACGATATCTGGCAACTCACAAGAATGCGATGAATGTTGTTCTCAAATTTCGCAAATACGTTGCCCTTGTTGAAGATGGTGATGTAGATGACGTTCATGAACGTCAAATGAATCTTCACTCAAAAGATGACTGTTTCCAGACTATGCATATTTATGAGCAGTTTCATTCACTTTAAACTCCTGTGAAATACCTTTGAACTCAACTTTATTAAAACATCAATATGTATGTTTACGTACGTAATAAGCAAATAATATTCAATAAAATTTTTCTTCATTGTGTATGCAAAGCTAAAGCCTTCTACCATTTATATAAATCAAATTCATTAGCTTTAATAAAAAATACTACGTCGGGCTAATGTTCTTAAATTTCTCTTAATTTATATGGTATGTCATTAAAACGGATTTAATATTTCAGAAAATTGCCAAAAGGTAGAGCTTTTCCTTCATTCAACTCCTATTTCCTGGAAGAAAGCCCAAACTTTAAATATTATGTCCATTATATGTGAGACTTTCGATGAATCTGCTGCGATTTTGATTTTGACGAAAAAATTTAAAAATAATGTCACACTCAAGCTACGATTTATATCGTCTTCCGTTTTGAACTTTAATCTTTGCTAGTATAATTAATCATGGTTCAATTTAAAAAATTATTTTCTTCAGATTTTTTACCGCGTAACGCAAAATCGATTTATAAGGGAATACATAGTCGTGGAGGAAGGATGAAAGGATCCGAAGCGAGATAAAGCGTTTTAAAATGCTTGAAGTGTCTTCGCCGTGATTTTATTGATTGCCCTTCGAGCGTTCAGACGCAGATACCCCGCGTCCGTATATCACTGAGGCGAACGGGGGAGGGAACTCGCTCGTCGTGCTCAATGACCCCTTTTCACCGGAAACCAAAGGGTCAATGACGGAGTCATTTCGGATCCTCCCACCCTCTCCCCACACCTTTTCACCCGCACCAATCGGCCGTATCTCTGAACCCTCCACCCGGCGGCCACTAAACTCTACATGTATATATACACTCTCTATTCCTCCTTCTCCTCCCGCACCTCATTCACACATGTGCTCGTTCGTGCATTTCTCATTCTCCCTCTCCCACTTCCTCTCTTTCACACTCAAAGTCCCCGCATTGCGCTCATTTTTCAACCTTCTCTCCCGGAATTGACAAAAATATGATTGGATTTTATAGAATGGTAAGTGGGGTCGGGACCCACCCACCCTCGATCCGGCGTGTTATGGTGGAATCGGGTTTGGAAGGGGGAGGGGTTTGCGAGTGGCTGAGGGATTTTTGGGTGGGGGTGGTGGGAGATGCCGGGCGTCGGATAACTGATGAAAGCGCTTATCCGGGTGATTACAAGTGATCTCTTCGTCGCTTCGATAGCCAATCAAAGTGGGGGCCGCCACTATTTCACACCGCGCCCGTCCCGTGGGCGTTGGGTGCGCGCGCGAGTGTTAGTGTGGGTGGACTATGGGCGCCACCACCCTTCTCCCATTCTGCACACTTATGGACCCGCGGACAGGGCCACCTCGTTTCAGAAGAGCTTTTGATGGGGACCAACGGGGAGTGGGAGGGAGAACGAGACAGAGAGATGGTCGTAATCCGTTTTAACATAACGGCCAGTTGGAAGGGGACCAACCCATATCGTCAGCGGTGCGTAGGCGTGTGAGGAGAAGAGGGGGTGAATTGTTGTTGATTCCGTGGGGTATTGGGGGTGGGGTGGATTGTGTTGCAGGAAGGAGGGTGGAAGATTGGGTAACGGATGAGGGTGGCACTGGGGGTGGCGGTCGGAGATTATTTTCGGACGCGGATAGGCCAGATTTATGCTTTGCTGTCAGTTGAAGTGGAAGGTTGGACGCGGCGAACAGAATGGTTCGTAATGAGGAGACACAAGGATATGAAGATCGCAGCCAGTGTGAAACTCGTGCTTTGCGATGCCTTGCATTCCACCCATGTCCCCTCTCTTGTCCTCCCTTTTCTACCGTTCCGCCACCTCGTCCTCCCGAATCGTACAAATACGCACATCCAACCGTTATGGAGTCCATCCCTTTTGTCCGTTGATTGCCAAGGGTATTAAGTAGTCGTGCTATGAGAATGTTGCACATGTGCGATGTTTATTTGTTTGTTGACATGTTATTTTGAGTTTGTATCCGACTGTCATTAATGTTATGTGGTAAATTCCTCAATTTCCAATTATTTGCTTTTATTTTCGATGTTTTTCTTTAAATTTAATATTTCCTTTTGCAAATCAATATGGCTTTACTTTTCTCACCCCCTCTATTCTCTCTCCTTGGCATACTTTTTCTTAATTTTATGGCAAAAGCACATCAATTCTCCGTTTTAAACATTTAATAGACCTCATTTTAATTGGGCCATGAATTGATTGGACTTTCGACATAGTTTTCCGAAAAGGTTTGTAAAAGTAATAAATACAAAATAATGACGAACTGAAATAACTATCACTAGTAAGCTGATTTTATCCTTCCTGGATTAAACAGTGGAAAATAAAAAGGGAAATTCTTAAAAAAGAAGTCTTCAATGATTTTTTTGTTTGAAAATATATACAGTTCAATATTTTATTGAGCATTTTTAACTGAATTATCTTCTAAAGTGACCTGCCTTGAAAACTCTATGAATGAGAATTAGGTCAAGAAGATTGCTATCTAATGGTCCATAAAATATTTATGAAAATATACTTAGAATAATATATGCTGGGAATAATGAAAAATGTGATGACTAGCCATTTGTTAGGTTTATGTCATTGTTGAGATTTTTATATTTTAATACAATTTTCTACACAAGTCGGTGTATTTTTCTCTTAGGCTTTAATGTAAGCCTAGAATATGCTTTATACTAGTGCTTAGAGAATGTTCCGGTACTGGTCGGAATATCATGAATTCAAAAGGGTGTTTTGCCTCTGAGCACCCAAACTCCAATTCAATGTATTCAATTTTCTGGATACCAGAACTTTGTGGGAAACCACAGGTGGTACCGGGAAAGGTACAAACACCTTACCGGGAATGTCTGAACTTAACACGCCATTTGGATTAATACGAGATGGGTTTAACCCGCATTTATCCTACGGCAGATTACAGCACTAATGGATAATTCGTGGTAACATAAAATTCAATATGACGCTGCATAGTAGCTAAGTATATTTGTCGGGTATAAATGTCATTTCCACATAGAATAATTTACAAGCAAAAAGTTACGTACATTAATATAGCCTGCCGATTTCATGTATGATTCACCAATTTCTCAAGAATACTTTAAATAATCATTATATCGTCAGTTACCGATATTCTCACATCTATCACCCTGTAAGTACCTACAAAGGTTTACTTGAATTGAAATATTTTTACGTATACAATAGATAATGGTTTTTCATCGCTTGTGCGGAAACGAGAGTAAAATTTGAAACATCGTATAAATTATAATCCAGGTCTCTTTGAAAGAAAGTACGGAAGAAATAATTGATATCTAAATGTTTATTATGTTATAGCATATATCTTGCAATAAACAACACTGAGTACCGTGCGTTAATGCAAGCGCGGAGTGATAATTCTCACGCGTAGGCTGAGGACCATAACCAAACCCATCGCGATAATTCCATTTTCAGATCTTCCACTGTAGGTAATTAAAAACTGTAGGCGTCAGCCAGCCAGCCACTTAGCAGCCTCATAAGCAGAGTGATGAGCGTCAACAGGACGACAACATCGCTGAAATATCTTGGTGCATGTGCTAGGTGGTTCTCAGCCCCGCTCTCGCTTATCAATGATGGAATTTCCCAACTTATTATCACACGCGAGCGCGCGTTTCCGAATCCAGAGCATCCCTTGTGCGGGAGGCAGTTGGCGGCGTCGCTGCTGGCGCCCTTTCGACCGGAGAATGGCGCATTTCCGTGTTTAATGAAGCCATTTGAAGGCTGGCGAAGCCTCGTAATCGGCCGGATGAAATTCCGAACGGTGTTCGTGGTGTCGCTCGTCTGTGTGTGTGTGTGCAAGAGAGAGTGATGGGTAGGGTATTAGCAGGAGGGGGGTGGATGTTGAGATGAAGGAGAGGGATGGGGGTAGTGTGCAGCCGAACCTTGAGGAGGGTATGGTGGGATCGGATGCCGCTGGGATGTTAAACATAAATGTAATTAGTGCAACTCTGGTGGCTTAGCCTCCTTCACTCTCACTTTATCCCGACCGACGAAGGTGGATGCTGAAAGGGAGGTTAAAAGGCCACGAAAATGACAGTTGACATCTACGCAGCGTGCAGATAACCTCTCTCTCGTCTTCCTCCCACAGGAAATATAAGGAGATAAGCTCCATATCAATGCGTTACCGCCCTGTTCTCCTATATCTGGTGCATGGCCTCTTAGCAAGGGGCAGGATTGAAATAAAACTGTATAATTGAGTCCTATCATTTAAGAACTAAAAAAATACGCACAGATCATCCACATTATTTTACCATTTCATTGAGTTAGCTTATCCACGATCGATCGTGATGCGCCAAAATAGATACCCAAATGGATTTATATATTTCTACTTAATGGAAATATCTTAGCGTTATGGCTTTTCTAGCTGTGGTACGAAACATTTTGTCTATCTAGGAATGTTATCAATCAACATGCAACAAAGTAAGGGCTAACAATTAGAAAGCAGTTACAGATTTTGCCTCCATACTCAGTTAAGTGTTATTAAATAATTTTTAATCGTCCTTCAGTAGAATTAAAATCGTAGATAAAGGAAATAGACTTCTACTGGCATTTGATATTTACTAGGCACAGCTACTATGAGGAGCATATTAAATCTGAGAGAATAAGGAATAAAATGAAAATAGGTATGTAGTACGTCAAAAGAAGGAAGTTGGTAAAATGTTGAATTCTGGCGTTCTGATGATCTATATATAAGGGTTATTTTTTATTAGGTAATCTACCGGTTAAGGTAGGTTTATGGATGAACACAGCTATCAAATAAATAGTTTGTAATTCCAAACAAAACCCAATCCAGCAACCTACACTACATCAGGTCTTCATCTCTGTGTATTTCTTTCCTCCCTTCATCCCATCCAACATCCCTATCCTGTTCCTACCCTTTCCTCGCCTGCCCAACATTCTCCCCTCTATTACCTTTTTCAACATTCCACTACCGCTCAATACGCCTTTCGTCCATTTTTCCTGCCTCCATAGGATTTCTCTCAACAAACCCCTCTCCACACCCACCATCTCCAGTACTTCCTCATTTGTTTTCCTTTCTAAGGGTTATTAAAATTCAAAAATTCATTGGAATCTAATTGGGTCATAAATTTCTGTAGAAGGAAAGCAAATACCCTTGTAACAAGATCTTTGATCTATGGTACTCAAAATACTTATACGACATTGCATTAAATTAAGAAAAAATATCACTGGCATATTACAAGTGTATTATCGAATCTTTTGCAAATGGAAATTCCATTGGATCTCAGTGTTAGAAATCTAATGAGACATGAATTTTTAAGATAGTCTTTTAAGTAATCGATTTGAATACACAAAAAGATTACCAAGAAAATCTTAATAGATACCTGGATAAGAGAAAAAGTAACTGTGGAGGAAGTGAATGGACATTAGAAGTGGAAAAGATCAAGGGACATTTAAAATAATAGATATTATAAACAGAAAGCGTATAAGGAAGTCACAGATTTCAAGATATATTTTTGCAAGAACATGTGAGAAACAGGAATGAAAGAGGACTGACAAGTAATTGTGAAATAGATTTCACATGGTCCTGTATAATAAATTCAGTATTTAAAACTACGAGGGCTATTCAAAGAGTGATCATAAATACTATTCGCATTGTTTAAAAATTAAATATTGTTATATTTCAGTTTGTTACAAAATGTGCAATTGGTTATCGGTCATGAGTTTTAATGATTTGACTTGAATATTGTCAAAGCTGCAACTTTTGCGTTCGCCTAAACAGATCATATTTCGAGGCATACAAGTATGTAATTCTGATGTGGGAATCTTAGATAATGTCTATTCTTCCCTAAATAATGGCTAATCCATAGTTTAAAGTAATTGAAGGCGAGAGACAATTTCAAAGGAATGTGGACCCAGAGCTCCATACACAATCTTACGAAGGTAAACATTAACACTGCTCCGGCCATTGTAAGAGAAAATTATTGAAAAATGTTGGAAGCACTGACATAAATATTCAAAATTGCATTGATTGACACTCAAAAACAGAAAAATTACACTTGTTTTATGGAGATCTTATACTCAAACATACATAATGTTATATCCGTTTAGATATTCGAATAACGTTAAAAACACTGTCAAAAAGATCAATAACTTCGGGCGGGCCTCGCACAGGTTGAGGAATATTTTGACATGTGACGTTTGTGCGCTCTCGGACGTTCGTTCGCAGATTTTTTCGCAGTTGATGATGATGACAGGAAGATGAGGACTTTCCTTTGAAGTTTATCACTTCAGATGACCCTTGGCTGCATTTATCATTTTGATAGTGAACAACAAAAAACTGTGTGGAAATGTCCTACGTTACCAACACCAAGATGAGCCAAAGGGGTGACCGATGCTGGAAAAGTTAAATCCATGCTAATTGCAAATATTTTATGGAATGGTGCACTTAAGTATTTCATCACTTCGTGGAGCTAAGTTTGGAAATTTATTCAACATGCTCCAAGGCTTATCACAAAGATTGTTTCCAATATCTAGCTAAGAACTATTAGAAGTCATTCCTTGAACTCCAGATTTTGTGCCATGAGCTTTTTTTCTGTCCTTCAATATGAAGAAACACCTCTTTGGAAAACGTTTTACATCACCAGAAACCGTCGTGAGCGAACTGATCATAGCTTTTTTAACTTACAACGGTGCAAGACTTAATAGATGTTACATTGATAATTTTTAATCACTTTTTTAGCACAAATACTGGCTCATTAAATATTTTGTTATGTAATATAGAATTATGTTTTGGCATTATAAATTATGAAAGAGTAGAAGCATTGTCCGGACGAAATATGGGAAAATCCCTACCGGTCACGCAAGATAAGACAAAAAGGATATTAATGAAGCCGGAAGAGGTTCTGATAAGAAGAAAATATTAAGTAGAAGAGATTTATGCTAAAGAGATGAGGCAAGCAAGGTTTAAAAGAGGAAAGCGAATGTTTCATCTACTGAGAAATCTTTGTTCCAGGAAAGTTAGACAACATATGAAGGATGTACTACCTGAAATAAGGTCGGAGAAATATATAATATCCACAAAGAATGAATATAGTTTAGAGAAAAAATGCAAAATCCCTACGATCATGTTGGGTTTAGATTTTTAGGCAGAAATTCATAGGGGACCCTATCATTCATATCAGAGATGATGACATCACTTTTAGCTGATAAGGTGGAATTATGTTAAAATTATAAAAGGATATGGAAGTGATTAACTGAACTGTTGGCTAAATATATTTAGAAAAATATGCTGAGGGAATATCTATAATTTAATATCTGGTGATACTCGCCGGTTTTCCTTAATTAAGATGGGGTCTTGGGGTCTTTTTCTAAAAAATATACGACGATAGCTAAATGCAGTCCCGAAAATGATCAAAACTGACTCACATTAAGAAGGGACTGAGTGAAGATGCAATTTCTTTTATACAGTTCAGAAGAACTCTTGGCACTACTAGTAAACGGGACATTAGTATGAAACGTAATGTAAGTAGCAGAATTTAAGTATTTGTTTGAGAAGTTTGAACAAGTAGGGGAGTAAAAGCGTTTTTAAAAAAAGAAAAATATGCCATTTTGTGCTGGATGGATTTTGAGAATGTAACCAACCCTAGAAGGGCCGATTTGGTTACAGTTTAGGAGTATATTGGATGGATAGGTAACTTACGAGTAGTAGAACAATATTTTTAATACAAATCAAATGGCATAGATTATATAAGCAAAGATAGAATTGGAATAGCCATTGAAAGAGACAGTGAAGTGTAACAGGACGGTCCAGAACCACTTTAAGTTTCCCCACTTCTACTTTGTTCGTCCTTTATGTGTGTTCCTATCCCTGACTGCTCCATGCAAGGGCTCTTACGTAGTAGCCCTTACACTGCGCCTTTCCAGCCTCCAAGGCTACTAAGGCGGGAAGAGTTTTTCTGCGTTGTCAGGCGTTCGATTTATTCCTGCTCAGAGCAGCCTTGGCTTCTTCTTTGCCGAAAGGGTGTCTTGTACGTCTTGGAATGCTATGGAGCGTTTGTAGCGGTCCCATAGCCAGACCCTTATGTTGCCAAACCGGCGGATGAGGTTTATTTCCGCTTCTGCCGCTTTTCTGAAGAAGTTTCCAGAGATTATAGGGAGAAGGACGTCCAGGGGTTCCAGCTTCCCGTCCTCGTGCATCTCAGAAACGCTGCCATAACTGCTACGTCCCAAGATGCTACGAAGAGCAGAATTCTGCAGCACTTGAATTTGAGCGAGGCTCGTTCGCGACACTACTGACCATACCGGAGCAGCGTAGGTGATGACAGGCAGCACGCACGCTTGGTACAGACTACGCTTCGTGTCCATACTCAGGATCGGAGGGCGGATAATCGGCCAGAGCCGACTAAGCGCCACGAATGCCTTTGTACGTACACGAAGCGCTTGGGCGTTCCAAAGGAATTTCCGGTCCATCAGCACCCCGAGGTAGGTAACTTCGGATTTCCACGGTAGGGCGACTCCATTCACAGCCCCTTTACTTATCTCTTTTTCTATGTGAATGAATATTTGTTCGCCGTATGGCGTGATTTCGTGTTTGAATGTGAATTTGGCCAATGTGGCTCGTCTCTTATTCTGGCTATGCGTGCCATGAAACGCACCGTTCCTATCCTTTATGATGTTGTATGCTTGCTGACTTACTCTTCTCCTCTTGTGTTTATCAATTTCTCCTTTGGTGGGTGTAACAGCTCCATAACGCCATCTCCTGGGCAATGAATCGGAGCACTTTGGCGCTTTATAAGATCGCAGATTTCAGTGTAAAGTACATTTTCTCGAAAGCTCAAGTGGTTAGAGCATCCTGCCGGCAAGTGGAGATATCCGGTGTTCAAGTCCCGGTCGAGGAAAATATTTTTACATTAGTGGTCTGTTTGAATCCGCCTTCCCCACCTCTCTTGTGTTCGTCCTTTATGTGTATTCCTTTCCCCTTTCCTTATCTCTATTTCTATGTGAATGAATTTATATATATATATATATATATATATATATATATATATATATATATATATATATGTGTGTGTGTGTGTGTGTGTGTGTGTGTATATATATAAAGGCAATTTTGAATGTGTCATGGGAAGCAAGTGAACATGGAATAGATATAGCTTTCAAAGTAATTAATGTTTGCAGGTATTCAAACAATTTATAAAGAGATAAATTGCTTAAGTTATTGATGAGTGATTTACAAGAGAGTAGCGGTTATAGTTGAATTCATATTGAACACAAGAGGTCCAAGTTTTGAAACTATTATGAAATAGAATAGCTGATTTAAACATCAAAGTAAAAGACAATATCAATTGTTTTATTATTTATAAAAGGAAGTAGCGAAAATTCTTTAGAACTGTGATAAAAAGCCATTAGTGAATGACTTCAGTCCCTCTCAGTCCCCTCTCTTTGGGGTGGAAAAACGAATGAGCCCTTACCGCCCTTACTTTGTCCCTAACTTCCCAATCGGCGGTCATGGACGGTGTTTTACCACTCTTTTTACACCCAACCTATCCTTCTCCCAATCTTTAGACCACCCCATGCAATTTGTGTATACATATATGTGTATCTGTGTGAATATTACTTCTTTGGCTGAAGATGATGCACTGAAAGGATACCTAGGTCGCAATAAAGCTTATTATTCATGTGGAGTTACAAAAGTTTGTTTTAAAATTATGAAGCAATTCCACAGAATTACGCCTGAAAATATTAATTTATAAAATTAAGTGTCAATATAAGGTCTCATGGTGCAGTCCCGTAACTTGAGATATTCTGGAGAAAAGAGGGAGTAGGGATAGACGCATTAAGAAAAACAATCCGTTGGCGAGTGAGCCATTTTCCGGAAGAAGGAAATAGACAATATGTACACATTACGAAGAGAATTAAGTGGTGAATTTAATTGAGAACGTAGCGCCGTATGGACCAATAATCTGATAATTTGATGGAAAATATTGTATATGAGATAATAATGTTTTATAGAGAGTGTGTTATTCAAATTAAATATTAGATACGTGAGAATCATATTCACAAAGAGACGTAAAGTGTTTATTTTTATTTAACTCCTTGCCGAATCCTCTTTTTAAAGCCAAATGGTCAAAATATATAAATTTAGCACCTGAACTATTCGAGCCATAAGTTAAAAGGGTACTATAGATAGACTTGGGATATGTAAATGGTCTTTCTTTGTATGGTAAAAGTATTTTTATTCTAAGGAAAACAACATTAAGATTCAAGAAATAACTAACATTTCAGGGTAATGAATTAAAAATATACTTTTTAAAAAAGATCTTATATAAGCTTGGAAATAATATTTGCATTATCATAGGGAGCCCATACGGAGCCATTACGTTAAAAAAGGTGTTTCAGTCAATCTTATATAACAAAATCGCACTAAAGGAAAGTTACAGGGAGAAATCCTCAAAAAAAAACAAAATACCAATACGACCCAATATATATGTTCAATTCCTACTAATCGCAACATGACAATTACTTACGTGTGTACTTTCAGTAAATACCTGTAGATCAAAATTAAATGTAGAATGATTAAAAACAGAAAGTGATTCAAATATACATTGAGTTACTATAACTTAACCTATATAATACAGAGTTACGTAGAAGGAAGTACACCGAGTTATGAGGATGTGGTATGCTATAAGACGCATAAAATGTATATTTACGAGTATAAAGCTATGACCTTTGAAAAGTTGTTTCTTTTGGAAACCAATTTGAGAAGATAGAACTCCCTTTCCCATAAGATTAAATTAGCTTGAAATAATTTCTTTCATATTTTGAAATACTACGGTATACTCATGTTTCATTTAATTTAAAATGTATCAGAAATTGTTCATTTAATGAATACCCCACAAACGCACATTCTCAATTTATTTTTGTTCAAATAAAATAGCACAACTCTTCCCTGCTGAAACAAGTCACTATCTAAATTCCATCAGCTTAAGAAAAAGACGAATTTTAAAATATGGTATAATTTCTAACAATTTTAATGAATATCAGCTACGAATCCAATGAAGTACTATATAAACCATGTACCGGCAAGGAAAAATAGAAATAAAAGGTCTGTCTTAAAATTAGCATGATTTTTTTTCCGAGATATACGGACGGATGGCGGTTATTTTGGCTGGGTTCGTGGGAAAGGAATTTCATGAATGGCTGGAGGATGGTTTCAGCTTGCTTCCGCCCTTGCGTTGGGTGCGAATCGTTCGTTTCCGAAACCTCTATAACGTGACTTCGTCACGCTCCGTCATTAACCGCTCATGGAAACAGCTTTACGCCTTTAAAATTTGCTTGAAACAAAATTAAACGGGAAAGAATAATATTAGTATATATCTTTTTATAATATTAGTATATATCACTTTTGAGTAAAACATTCTGTGTAGTTTTTACCTGTATATGCTGAACAATTTTAGTCATTCCGACTAAATGTTTGGCTAGGAAACCCAGAGAAAACTAAAGTATCCGGACACTTAATAACTTCGAGGATGGGTACGAGGAACCATTTAGGGCGACATTCCTTCGACGCCATGGTTACCGCTTTGAATTTTTTCTATGGAGTGGAAAAACTTCCCTTCTGAATTCAACGCTGACATCCTCTAAGTCGACACATGACTGGATGAAAGCCGATCCCACTGCCGGGTGTGATATGGCCTGCGTGTGCCGGTTAGCTATTAAAATATATCCCGCCTCCTCTGAACGTGGGTGTTTTGAACGTTTCCAAGAGACGGATGATGGTTCTCGTCATCCTCACCCAACAAAAAAAATAGTAGCAGATCCTTTTCCCCAGGCGTTACCATCGTGGCTTTCAGAAGCTGAAAAAAATTAGCAAAAGAACACCACGTAACGCGCAACTGGCCGCCGATGCCCCTTCATCCCCTCACCCCGCCCCCGTTAACCGGGGCCAGCGACTACGTAGAATGCAGCCAGGGGAAGAGAGACGGAAGAGGGGGAGGCAAGCGTTGGAGCAACAAGGAAGCCACGCGTATATCTCAGGAAAGTTGTAGTGAGGGGAACGGCACGAGGTGTGTGGGAGGCGGGCCCCCATCGTTCTCTTTGACCCTCAGGGTCAGGTGGACGCGGGGGAGAGTGAATGCGTGGACCCATTAAATGCGGCGACAACGCTTTTGTATTACGGGTGTCTCAATTAGGACAGATATGACCATACGTCTGTATCTGTACTTGGGAGTGGATAGGGTGCGGAGTTCGGGACCGGGGGGTGGGTTCGGGCGCGCGACTGCGCAGCCTCTGTGTGGAATGTACTGCACATTGATGCGGGCGGTGTTGGAATGGAAGTTTGCGGGGAAGAGTGGGCAAAGAGTTAAATATGTGAGTGTGTGTGTTTGTATGTGTCATGCAGGAGATGGTGGTGGGCGTAGAAGGGGGCGGGTTATGTGGTGTGGCCAGGTGGAAATGTTGGGTAGGTGCGGAAAGGAGGGGTGGGAGTTTGGATGGGACTGATTGTCCTCTTTTATTTTCTCGGCGTGGGTGTTTGGATTGGGGGAGGTGGTGAGCGGGGAACAGGGGAAGACAGGAGAGAAGTATGAGAGAGAGAGAGAAGGCATTTGATGTCGATGGCGTCGGTGTCTGTCGGTAGGTCGATGGGTGGGGGTGTGTGGGCGGATCGGTACTTGGCGCTGCTCATTGCGACGGCGGCGGAGGATTGGAAAGGTGGGTATGCACCTGCATAAAATGGGAGAGCAGTCGGAGACAAAACGTGGGTGAAACGGGAAGGCGGAGAGCAGCTGTACGTGAGCGACGGGTGCGGCCGGAGTTGAGAAGGGTGGCGCCCACGTGGGGCGGGTTTAAATAGGCGTCAGAGTGTGAGTGGGTTGATTAAAAAAATATTTAAAGCAAAAACATTTTAATTCCCTGACATGCATTGCGGTGACGCACACTAATACAATATTTCACCGTGTATTAAGCATTGAAAATTAAACAAAATAAAAACAGGTGCATACTCTCGTTCTGCGGGTTTGTTGGAAAAATAAACAAGAGACCTGATTTTCCCGCCACATTAAATATTTTAAATACGATGCATTCCAGTGCGACATGGGCAGTTTGCAGCGCGTAATTGCGAAGTCATTAAGATTATGAAATGATATACCTCCTTGATAACAGTTTAAAAACATTAAATTTCCGGTTAGATATTAACAAATGGATAAAGATTACAATTAAAATATTCTTTAAATTGTAGATTAATATGAGAGATTTAATAAATACGATGGAAGCAGACACACAACCTGCATAGTAGCTACGTAAAAATGTAATGAGTTGTTATAAGCACATGTAAGATTCTTTACCATTGTTTCGAAATATTTAGAAATAATTGGTGCCATTTGATTAAATATCTAATGTATCATTCAAATAATCTTGATTAATAAAAAAATCTAGTTTTTAGAAGAAAATACAATGTTGCCCTAAAGTTTTCATGGTTAATACATTGTCTGTAATGAGTGGGTAAAGTAAATATATATTTAATTTGTAGTCTAGATTAAGGTAACCTTTGAATAAAGACAAACAGAAAATACTATACAATGATAATTCTGATTTCCTAGTAGCTTAATTGGTAAAACTTCAGCCCTATATATCTAAGATCCGTGTTCATAAACTAAAATGAGCTTTTATAACTATATTAATATTAGATTATTAATATAAGAATTTAGACAGATAAACATAGAAACACTGTGTGGTAGAGAATTTAGGCCGACAAGGTTAGACATAGAAAAGGAACATGACGTAGAAGAAGATAGTTTCGGTCCAGGTAAACTCGACGATGGGATATTAAACCAAATAAGGCCATGGGGGTGGACAACATTCCTGTGGAACTATTGAAATAGTTGGGAAAATGTGGGCAGAAGACTCTATATGGATTGATTCGTAGTACCTATGACGAAGGAATCTGACCGGAAGGCTATGCGAGATCAGTGATAATTCTTGTTCCGAAAAACGTAAAGAATACTTCATCTGAGGACTACGGAACATTAAGTTTGATTTCTCACCCAGGTGTAGTTATTCTTAGGATCTTCAAAAAATAATAGAGAGTAGGACAAATGATTACATTCAGGTTGATCAGCTTGGGTTTAGGAAGGAGAAATGAGATGCCAATGAGATCGATCACTAATCGAGAGGGATATCGAATACAATCCGGACGTATTTACCTATTTCGTAAATTTCAAAAAGGTGTTTGATGGAGTGAATTTGGAAAAACTAATGCGTAATCTGCAGGAAATTGGAATATATTGGTGGGTCAGAAGGGTAATCCAAACCCTGTGCATGACTCTGATCGCTCAGGTGCTAATGGGGACCCGAGAGTCGGAATGGGCAGGGTTAGTAAGAGGTGTAAGGCAGGTTCTCTCATTACCACCGATTCTGTTCAACGTATTCATGGAGGAAATTATTAAAAGAGGCATGGTAAAAACAGTAGTTAGGAATAAAAGTCCGTTTGCTGATGACCAAGTTCTTTATTTGTCAGTTAGCCAAGGGGTTGCAAGCATTGTTGAGTGAATTGGAAACTCAGTGCGATAGATATGGGATGAGAATCAATATTAATTAATCAAAAGTCCACAAAGAAAAGCTAAGCTAAATATTAAAATGTGAAGGCGAAAAATGGATGAAGGGGGTATTGATGAGAAGAATTTTAGGCAAAAGAGGAAAAGGCAGGAATAGAAAAGGGATGTTGGACAGGATGAAGGGAGGAAAGAAGTACTCAGAGATGAAGAAAGACTTGATGTAGAGTAGGTTGCTGGATATTGTTTTTTTAGGAGTCACAAAATATTTATTTGTTAGTTGTTTCCCTCCAAAACCTACCTTAACAAATAGATTACCAAATAATAATAATAATTTATTAAACAAGTACTCATACGCATAGTGTGTGTATATTATTTATTCAGTTGTGATAAGTAGTTTTTTTCCAATCCCCTTTTTAACTGCCTATTATCATCCCTGGTGATGGTTATTCATTCGTGATCATTAGAGTGTGTTGGAATTTAAATACCGAATGTCTTGCCAAATATCCAAAACCAAATTACATTTGTAGGAGTAGTAATATTGAATTAAATATTGGATTTTTCATCTTTGAAGATAGTTCATATTTGAATATTTGCTAATTCACTTATCAATGTTTCAATTAAATTAATACACTTGCTCATGTTTGGACCTTAATGTTAAGAGAGAGTCAACATACCGGGGCCACGTATCATCATCATTTACAGCAACAATGCATTCGGTGAAAATGTGTAATCGTTACCCATTCTTTCCTTACGCTGAATACTCTAATGAATATTACTCTCCAATTTTTATTTTATTCCTTAAGTTATATATTTATATACGTATTTCACTTCATATCTATTTCATGGATACTATTTTGGAGCAGTAGTAGCTAGTATTGAGTGGCCCAAAATCCATGACATATAATTTTTATCAAATATCTTTAATAAAGTAACTCATTGTTTCTGCCAGGTGCTGACCATTTTGCTTCTCATACTCCATTCGCTACACCAATGTAACGTAAATGGTGGTTCATATTTTGTAAAAATTATCGAAATATATATATATATATATATACGGGATACACGAAAAAAGGCAGCCAAATTGTTTGGTTTTATTTGACTACAATCCCTCCAGGCCGAACACGAGTAAATGATTTACTTGAATATCCGCCATTGGAAAAATAATTTTTTTATAGTTTCAACATGCCCAATTGTGTTCGACCTTCCCGTTCGCACGCTTTAACCCACCTCTCCACGCCAAGCGACAATGACACATTACACAGCGTGTACATCCTGCAGCCCGGCCTTTTATGAACCGGGTGACAGTAAATGGTATCGCTTTGAGAGAGCGTAAAAGGGAAGAGATATACGGTGACCCTTTCAGTGACTCAGCATCAATGGCCGTCAATATGATACGCACGCTTTCGACATGCTGGTGACGACTGTGAGTGGTAGAGGCTCGGACATCGGCACCCATGTTGTCTAATTGGGGCCGAAAAGGTTGATAGACAATAGGACGAATCCAATTTTTTAAAAACAATTCAAACGCAAATGAAAGAAGTTTTTTTTACACGCTACGTTCCTTATTTTTGGAAGGAGTTTGGGATTATAGGTTTTTCGAGTCTAATTCATAGTGCAGATCTTACTTTTAGATTACCAAATTGTAGAAATTAAAATCTTCGTTTGAAAATAGATATAACAGATCATATCCCATTCAGTAGATCCCTATTCAATATTCCGTGATTTTTATAAATTTTCTTAAAAAGTTATTATTTTTTTTTATTTAGGATGAAAATGTTGTTTTTTAATTCAATTTGATATTTACTTAACAAAGCCTCAAATACATCTTACAAAACTTATTAAAACGGAAAAATATTTCTGAAAGAGTAGAAGGAAGCCTACATTTTAATACTACCAATTTCCCTGACTAAACCTCTCTATATTCATACTATTCACAAAAGAATCATTTTTAATCTCTAGTTTTTCCACACATTGTGCTTTATTGAAATATGAAATCATTAAATTATTTGGTTAAGACTTTATATTTCAACAAAAAACAATACACTGTAAAATTTGTGAACTAAGATTTGAAATCAACCAAATTGCAGCAAAAACTTTTATGATGGATACCATATTTGTATTTCGCTGCTATAACCTCGGTGGCGGGACATCACTGTGAACAATTTTGATTTTAAGGGTGATCTAAAGGTTACGAATAAGCCTCTTATATCTGCTATGCCCTAGTGTACAGTAGTACTCGTTATTTCTTTCAGTGAATAAATTATGAATTCCTCTTTAACCGTGAGTTTTAGAATATTAGTATACATTTTCCAACCAATAGGCAAACCAACTTTACAGCAATTTTCAGAAATGGTGCACCCACGAAATAGCCACGAACTTTATTTTCTCTTGCTAAAAAAGATTTGTAAGTGAACATTTTCATTTTATAAATATCATCCAATTAAATGCCGAATTTCTTAGTACGTAATTATTGCCTACATCGTATCTATGAATAGTTTTCCTATTGTAATTATAATTTTTCATAGTATCTTAAGTTTTACGCATCAATATATTACAAATATGTGCCTGCTTTATAAAACCCTGACATTAGTGAAGTTAATACAGATTTTGTCAGAGACACTATCAAGCTATCGTGGATGACCTTAATTACTTTCTAGTGAGTGTTGTAATTTAGCTTAGGCTCATAAAAGTGCTTTCCTATTTCAATTCTACAATAATAGAATATAATTCATAAGTTACACAACCAGAATATGAAAGGAAAGAATATGAAGCAAATGAAGAAAAAAATGGTGCAAATATCTTGTAAAATCGGGTGACAGACTTTGAAAAATTAAGGGTAAATTTGATGACATTTGACCAGTTGAATAAAAGTATTCATTTAATTATTTTTGTGTATCTGAATTTGTGTACCTTCTCAAGTGGTAGAATGAATCAGTATTTTAAAAAATTAACGGTGTGAACACATAGCATAATTACTTGGTAATAATTCTGATTTTGAAGTATTCCACTGTTTTTATATATAATTTTATGATTGCTGAAACACAATTTTCAAAATAATTTTTATCCATTCCCGGTTATTGAGAAATATTAGATTTTCCCAGCAAGAGAGTATCAGTGCAGTGCTTTTAAGGTGATTACCAGGTCCAGTGGTTATCCAGAATTAGATGAAAAATGTTATTGTTCATTCTTTTGATTTGAACATTGACTAGAACTTTGCATAGCGATCTTCCCGTGTACATAACTCATATTCGGCTTATAATTTTTTGTTGAAAAAATTGTTGGCTCCGTTGTTTAAAAAAAGAAGTGCACTTGCAAGAACGTAAATATATTTTATTTCTCGACTGATTTTCACAAAAGGTATTTTGAATGGTGATAACTAGCATTGAAACTGGTTCGGCAATTGAAATTGGTTGAGTAATAAAAATCTGTCTGACCTTACAATGTATTTCATATTTTCTTTGAAAAATTATGGAATCACTCCCTCAAGTATCGCCTAATATGCACAATTGAATTTGTTGAAGAAATACAGCGCAATATATTATGTCATAACATTAGTATTTTTCTGTTGCCAATCAGCGGATTACTTTTATCAATGTTCAAAAAGGAATTAGGCATTTATAAATTCTGTAGCGTTCACTTTAAATTCAATCAAACGTTTACGTATTTTTGTCAGTTAAGAAATCTGGTGGTATGTTGGTTCAAATAAGGTTAGTATTTACTGCTGTAACAGCTCTAATATTATTATAATGCATTTTAATTTTCCAATATTAGGTGCATGCTCCAAGTTACTAATTTATCTCTTTCAATGAAACGTGTAGTATTTGGATATAAAATTCAGATTTATAATATAATATGGTGATATGTTTAAATGGAGTTTTTTAACTTTGTACCCTAACAGAATTATAATTATTGTTACATCTGGTCTAATTTAAGCTTTCGAGATCCAAGCCTTAATGCAGGAAAAGAGAAAGGGTGGAGAAATAGGTCGGCGGGGAGAGGAAGAAAGGAGCGTGCTCTTATGGAAGGCCAAGGGTCGGACATATTAGACAGCGAAACGATGGCGAGAGTGATGGACTGAAGAATACGTGGTAGTGTAGGGTGGAATGAGTGAGCGAAGTCCGTCGGAGAATTCGCAATAACCTAAGCTCAATGAGGTTCACGAGAGGAGAGAAAAAATAAGATGAAAAGTGTGCGTAAACGGGGGTACAACACGGTAAGGGTGGAGAAGGGGGATTAAGAGTATTTTTCATTAAAGAAAGAGCGCGGAGGACTTCAAAAGCACGGACGGGGAAAAGAAAGATTGAAAGAGATGAGGAGGAAGAATTTGGAGCAAAGTTAGTAAGGGAGATTGGGAGAAAGACCAATCGAGAGAGGGTGATGGGGTGAAAGGGGTTGGGAGGGGGAAGGGATAGAGAAAGCTTCTCTTACACGGACTACGTGAGTTGACACCACTCTGGATTTTAATTTTCCGCATAAGGAACCCTCGGAAATTACCCGGAAAAGGTTTAACTCTCATTGGGCCTTCCTTCCGCGTGGTGCGGCCCACTATATTCATCCTACCCACTCCCCCATTTACTCACACACGCCCGTTAGACCCCACGGACTCCGCTCCACTTTTAAAGCAACCCTTTTGCGTAGACCACCTCCCCTCCATTATTCTGCCTTATAGTCACTCGCTCCCCTCTCGCACTCGAATTACCCCAACCAACTCCGTCTTAGCCCCCCCCCTCTGCAACCCTTCGTTCTCCTGCCTCAGTTGTCCCAGAAGAGGGCCGCAGTTAGTGGCATCCGCCGCCGTTAAAACGGAACAAACGAACCAGCAGACCAACTAGCGGACCCCTTGTTTGCGAAAGGGGTTTCTCTCACCGTATTTCCCTCCCTTACTCTCTGTCAGCTTATCCGAGTTTTTCCGTCGCTATTCCTCCTTCCACAACCGTTCTCTTCACCCTCTTACTCTAGTTCGCCCGGTTTCTTTCCAACCGAGGAAAGTGCGTAGCAAAATATCGAGCGTGACACTTGAAGTGCGCGTTCAAAGGCGGGAACGGGAGAAGAGAGATCAGGGTGAGTGAGTGTATGGGTGATGAAAGAAGTGGGGTGATGGACGAGAAGTTTCTGACCTTCCTCCCCGTGAATAGAGTAGAAGAGGGTGAAGGAGATGAGGGATAGAAGATGATAAAGGAATTGGGAGGGTGGCAGTAGGAGGCCGCTAAAGCATCCGAAAGGAATGCAAAACGGAGTATATAAGAAGAAAGAATGGGGAGGGTGGGAGGAATGAGGAGGTAATAGAGGGGGGAGAAATACGAGGAGGATAAGATGCGTAGAGGGTGCAAAAGTGAATAAAGGGATGAGGAAAAGGAGAATTTCTAGGGAATGATATGAAATGCGTGGGAGGAGGATAGGTGGTGGAGAATGAGGCAATCAGAGAATTATAGAGGTTTTTCTTCCTCGACGAGTACGAATAGAGACAAGAATGTAGGGGCTAAAACTACTCAAGAAAAGAGAATTCCAGTCATAACAAGGGAAAATCCTCCCAGAGAGAAAACATGACCGTGGACATTCATACACGCACATTCTAAACGCGCTAAGACACGGATGACATACATATGTAGAATAGGATACAAGTTTGTCAGATGCCTCCGTTTCTGTTTTTGATCGTATAAGATCCTCATGTTTTCAAATGCATCCATACCAAAAAAAGGAAAGAAATATTTGTACTTTTCCACAGATTTTATTAGATGGTACAACGCGTTTCACCGACTTGCGGCATCATCAGGTATGCCGCAAGTCGGTGAAATGCGTTGTACCATCTAATAAAATCTGTGGAAAGTACAAATATTTCTTTCCTTTTTTTGGTATAGATATTAAATACTTCCACGAAGTGAAGCCTGAAACAGTAGAAAATATTTTCAAATGCATTCCGTTAAGTGTTTTTTCACGTGCTATTTCAATGAAACTTTTTAACACAAATGGAGTGATAGTATGATGATTTTGATGTATTCATTAGGAATCAATTTAGAATATCGGATAAATTGGTAAAAATCACATCGATCCATAGAGTTAGGAAATGCAGCTCTATTTAAACAAGAGGTCACTCTTGTTATCAGGAAAGCTCAAAAGTTCAGTGAGAGAAGAAGATTTTTAAAGAATGTTTTTGGAAAAAAATGAAAAATAAAATTTCACTAAAATATATTAATTATCAAATTATCTAAAGTCAGCCTTTTCTCGCATAAATTAGTGCTATTTAGGTGGAAAGGTGACCCGAGTGGTCTAGACATAGCGTTATCAACCTTCAGTGGTACCAAATCTTTGGTGTGATTAATCTGTGCGATACTTGAAGAATTCACGACATCCTTCCCATCATAGAGGCATGTATCTAATGAACCTAGTCAAGTTTCAAGAAACTGTAACAGTAACTTTAACGGAGTCACCCGCTATGTGTGCATTATAATGCAACCATTTCAGAGAGTAAAAATCATTCGCCTTGACCGGGATTTCAGAAAAATTTCAGAGTGTAAGAGGACGTCTCGGTAGCTTAAGTGGTTAAAGCACTCGGCCGGATATCGAGGGATCCGGATCCCGGTCAAGGCGAATGATTTTTACTCTCTGAAATGGTTGCATTATAACCTAGTCAAGGTTTGTACACCGCTGCCATTTCAGGTGTAATCTACAACATGAGCTATCACTCATTTGTAACTCTGTTGCCTTTTCAATTATGTCATGATAATGGTGAGGTGATGATATTTTGTTCCCAGGAGTGCTTTGAATTTTAAAAGTTATTAAACTTGTCGAAGCCGTGCTTTCAGAAAAATGAAAAATTCTACCTTGAATTCACTGTTATAAGGGGAATTTTATACTGTTAATCGACTCTGAATGAATTTCATGCAAACATTTGAGTCAGTAATGGAATATATTAAGTGTGATAACATTTGTCCGGTAATGATTGTGTTTATTTTATCATTAGGTAATCTACCGGTTAAGGTAGGTTTATGGATGGACACAACTATCAAATAAATATTTTGTATCTCCAAACAAAACCCAACGCAGCAACCTACGCTACATCAGGTCCCTCTTCATCTCTGTGGACTTCTTTCCTCCCTTCATCCCGTCCAAAATCCCTATCCTGTTCCTGCCCTTACCTCGCTTGCCCAATATTGCCTAACACGGGGCCTAACGCCGGCCCCGGTGGCGGCGGGGTAACGTCCTCGCCTAGGAGCCAGCTGTAGGCTGTATGTAATTGTCTTTAATGTAATGTAAGGGTTAGGTGGAAGAAGGGACTATAAGTATCTACCTCACCCAATTAAGTCGATAAATAAATAAATAAAATAACATTCTCCCCTCTATTACCTTCTTCAACATCCCACTGCCGCCCAATACGCCTTTAATCCATTTTTCCTGCCTCCACAGGATTTCTCTCAACAAACCCCTCTCCTCACCCACCATCACTAGTACTTCCTCATTCTGTCTTGTGTCCATCATTTTTCATGGGAGTAATTATTGCGGTGGCTTCTAGTTGCCTTTCTCAATAGTGTTTTTAACGTGACACCATAACTTAATGGCCGCCCAACTAGGGTCAGACGCCTTTGCAGCCGCCTCACTGAGGAACAGACGCTGCGTGGACTACCTTTCGTCTGGCTCCTAACCTTCAACCTATCTAGCATGGGTGACCCTACCAGGAGCAATTATTATTGCTCCCGCCAGCACAGCCCTAGGTGTCATCGGAATGCACAAGCCCTTCCACCACGTCAAGGTTGTAGTCAATGGGAGGGGTGATTGTGTTTACCAGTTTGTATATACTCTTATGTCATAGTAATAATAATAGAATTAGAATTATATTGTGAAGCCATTGATCAGTAAAAGGTTTCTAAAATTTTGTGAATTCGCATAAGTATCAGTCAGCATGTGATTGCAGCAATCCAAAACATTTATCAAGTCATTTAAACCAAAGATCCAAAAATCATCGGGCTAGTTCCGATAATCTGAATTCTGGACCAAAAACTCCTCTATTTCTGAAAGATTGGTGGCATAATGTCTCGCTAAAGAAACAGAAATTAGCTAACTAGCTCAACTGGAATACGCTAATCCATACTGCTACAAAAGAAAGACCAATTAAAGACTGCACATCATTAGATTTGTTTTATTATTGTTACAACGAAATTTAAGATCATATTAGAATGAATTTTTTTGGGTTTACAACTGTAGTCCCGAGGAAATTTTTTGTCACCAAAACATGTTAAATGAGCTATGAAAGTCCTAGAGGGTGCTATGGTCGACTACTGACCTGAGGGTAAAGGATTTAAAATCTAGGGGTCCCCCGTAGAAAAATTATCCAAGCGGTGCCATTTTACATATTCCGTAAGGGCACGTATCATAGTAGAAGGAAGTATCGGTCGTATTTGCGTGCGTTAATTACACATCCCGCAGAGCTTATTACTTTATCAGCTTATTCATCACCTGTTCAAGTGTTCTTTCATGCTGAATACTGTGGTGGTGGTTGATGGTGACATCACAAGAGACCCAGTATGACGCTGCTAGTCTCACTTTGGAGGAGGTAATATTACGGCAATGGTTCCAATGCTGTTTTAATCAACAATGTTCTAGGAACATATTAGTTATCCAGGAATTTTATTTATTGTTTTCCACATAAAAATACCATTTATTTCGTAATTACATTGATGCATTACATTTGAAATATGATTGCGGTTACTGGTGTCCATTTAATATTTGCACATCTGAGATATTTACAATAAAGTTTAACTTGACCACCATTTTCGCCTTCTTTTCTCAAGGTATACACTATTAATCGGTGATAACATATCTAACTCATACATTTGACCTCGATACTCATGTTCTCAATGTCATTATTCTGAAAAGTTGTGAAATACGCCTTGAAGGAACCTTATATGAAAGCTACTTCCGCTCTTACGCTATTAACTCATCCTCTAGCTTCCTTTCTCCTCCCTCTTTTTTCACAGTGAAGTTAAGTTTAGACAGACGCCAAAGAGCAGAAAATAGCCGTAAATGAGGACATGAAGTCGCGGGAAGAGAGATTAATGAGGACAAGAGATGGAGACGAAGTACGCAGAAGAACGCGATGCGGCTGACGTTGCCGACAGCGTGACACTCGACATTGCTTGTGGAAGAGTGGAAAATGTGGGGGACTGGGAAGAAAGGCAGAAAAGTAGCGCCTGAAGAGTCTGTGTGAATGAAACTGAGGGACCATGAAGTGACGGACGCGCGAAAAATGTGTGAAGGTTAGTAGATTCCCGACGGCTTTTGTAAGTGCAAAAGAATTAAAACAGCATCTGAGACGTAGGGAAATGAGAAATAATTCAAATTTTGACAGACAAGACATGAGGTTATTATAGATCTAAGAAAAGGGGCCCCACTTCCATCTTTTGAATACGCTGTCAACGTCCGGGAATAGTATTCTGGCGTAGGGGAGAAATTCGATGTCATTTTTACACGTATAAGTATATTGAGTTATTTCGAGCCAATTTGGGACTCCGAGACATGTGGTACCTCTTAGTGAAGGAATTGGTATTTCATTTTGTTGGATATCATGAGAAAGGCATATATCATAACTACTTTATTAGCTTTTATCCTGTATAATCAATGATTAAACCCTTCCGGTTTTTTTGCTCTGAGAATCAACGCAGATCAAGTTTAAACGCAAATGCAAATCAAATTGAAGTGGCCAGAAATTACGGATGCTTACTCTTCACATTATAATTTTCACAAATGTGAAAAATAAATTTGAATGATCCGTTATCACATTTAGTACCATTTATTTAATAAAATAAGTAAAATTTAGTACATTTATTTTGAAAAATATTTTATATTCTACGGAAAGGATATCCAGCACATAATTGATTATATTTACATTGAAATTAAGCCTGTGTCAGTCACTGAAGATGTGAATTGTAGCTAATTTCACAAATATTGAATTGAACTTAACGATATGATTCTTATAATCACAGCAAAATTGCTTAAAATAAGATGTGTATGTCAATAAACATATTAATATATTTATATTTATATTTTTTTATACATTATATTTTTCTCAATAATAATTTGAAAAATATATATACTTCAAAATTAAAAATATACGCATATGAGATAAAACAAAAGCCATATAATAAAAGGATTATATTTATATAGACATAGTAATCAGCCCGAAGGTCGGTTTGGTTGGTAATGGTATGGCTCAACTAATTCTAAGCCCAACGATATGTGAAATTCACACATCAGGGTTGGGGGAGGGCAGTTACATTCGGGTTGCTTCGGTTTGGTTTCCCAGGAAGATCAGGTACCCAAAAAATCACACAGCTTGGTTTCACATTGATGGTGCCTGGGAATTGAACCCGGGCCCCCAATAGTCCAACCTTTTACCCCTGGACCACCGCGTCCTGCTAGATATATTAATGATTATTGCATTAAAAATTATGATCCTACATAATTTATGAAATTTGTCTGCGCCTCAATCACACCAGTAACCCCGTTATCCCTGTCTCTAAGGGAAACAGATATAGTATTTTGAGTTAAATGAAATATGGTGTCGTTTTTGTTTGTTATGGTCAAAGTTGTATTAGTTCATTTTCCAGTGGTGCATAATTATTACATAGAAATATGTGATACTTTAAAAAGGTAATTCAGCTCATCAACGTTTATTTTTTTATGGTTCCCAAAAAATTTTAACATATATAGTATCTCAATATACAATTAAATATACTGGATGTTAACCCCATTTTCTCACTCCGTTTCTTTCTATTAAAATCAAAACAAAAACTGAGAATACTCATTCAAATGTTGCAGCATAAAGAAAATATTCAAACATCGATTCGTTCGTATATGCTTAACTAAAAGAAAACTGTGAGCACTTGATTGCTTACAAATCATAACGAATGCTTGTTGTTCATTAAATAAGAAGCTAAGCAATATATGAACTCAACAATCCTTACCTTTTTAATTCTGGAGAAAAGCTCCATCATTTCCTTTGAGAATGTCATTATAAAAATATAGTGTTTTCTGCATTTCTATTTTAAAAGTAAATGAAAATGGTATCGCATCGATCGGAATGCACGTCTGTTTCTACTATCACCTGATTTACTCATTTCTTATATAGCTCCGACAGTGGCAAAACTGCGGTGAAATGAATCAGGAAAAGTCATGGCCCTTTTATACTCGTCTAGTTTTGCAATATCTGTTGAGGCCTGAATTGACTTCCTTGAATATTTCATACTTTAATTTAAAGTTATCAGCGGACGCCCCGAGTGCAATAGTTTCGAAGCAATATCAAATGTCAGGTTTTGGTGCTTTATGGCTCAATCAGGCATTTACCCAGTTAGGAGCAGTTATATAAATTACCTTTAAGATAATCGCAGTAGAATTATGCATATTCACATCCATTACAGCAATGAAGAAAAATGTAACATGTATTTATTTAATATTTGGAAATAGTATTCTCTATATATTACCATAGACCTGAATCTTTGAACTTCTAAATGTAATTCACTTGTATTGGGAACATATTATATTTAAGTTACATCGATGTTATTACAATATTATTATTATTATTATTAATATTGTTTTTTAAAATATTATGTCTATAGAACAAATTTAAAATAAAATAAATGAAAAATGGTGGGCGAGATTAGTCCCTGCAATAGCGGATATGTATCTTTCCTTACAGAAGCTATGAAATGTATATATTTATCTTCTAAATAAACTAAACCAAAACTTATAATTTCAGTAAAGAAGGGCAAATCGGTAGAGTCAATCAAAATAAGAATACACTTCTACGAAATTACACCCAGGAAAATATATTTCATGATTCGTGAGCTAGGCGCTTCAGAACCTGAGAGACATAAAACAAGTGGTAAAACGTTTGCGCTCAGAAGTTATCTCATACATAACTATCTGATATGAAAGGCATTAGAGGAGTATATCAAAGACTTTAAGAAAAAGTGTTCTACCTTTTGTTGCATATTGCCACATCAAACTTTGCTTGGCTCTGACAGACCCTGACGCACCTTTCCAATAGTCACCTTGCTATTCTCATGCCACCATGTATAGCCATCCTTTTCTTGGTCAAAGTTATCGTCTCTTAAAACATTTATATGCTCTTTTCTCTATTCTTTAGTTGATAACCCTTGGCGCTTCCTTTTCTTTTCTTTTATTCAAACCAAAGCCCGACAAAGCACACATACTGAGGCTAATATTCCTTTTCTGGGATTTACACGAACTATGATCAGAATATTTGTAAGTCTTACAGGCAAATTCCAACTTCATAAATGTACATACAATCTCCCTGTTCCCATTTTTCTTCCCCATGAGCTTAAATTCAAGATAAGTTTCGCAAGAAGATGACTTTTTCACAAATTTCTTCGATTGAATTTAGATTAATACATTTTTCAATTGATCTGCAACTATTCCTGTTCCTTTTCTATTACTATGACTCACATCCCCTTCCGAATCCTAAGCTCACTGAATTGTTATCTAAACCACATTGTTCCGCCATCTATTCTTTTCATTTTGTCAGAACATCTCATTCTTCAATTAATATTATATCCCTTGCATCTCTGTGAAAACGCATTTCCTTTTCTTAATTCCTGGCCGTAAATACTTGCTGTACAGCGAACCCATTTTCCTTTGGTAGCGTAAGCATTTAGAATGGCCTGTAAGGATAAAATGAGACACATGCTTGAATAGCCAAAATTAATGATAATAATTTCTGTTAACATTTTGAATTTCTTTAAACATCGATCACCATTCATTTTATGTGGCTGTGATGATGGTTTGAGCCTATACCAACCAGTGACTTGACTGCAAACAAAATCCCCGCCTCAGTTCTCGACCTTTTCTCACGCGGACCGCTGGGAGACAGGGTAACGTGGAGTGCAGAGACTCGTGCAACAGCGAGTCGGAGAGAGGAAGGAGTGCGGGATCGAAAACGGACCGAATTGGCGAGATTGGAATTCGTCGCCGGAGCAGAGCAGTTCGGTTTCGCGGCCCCCTGCCCAATTGTGCGAGGGCGGCAGGAGGCAGGCGGTGGGGTGTTGAGATGCAATGCCGTGAGCGGCGGTCGGTCTGCCGGCTAGACGGGGGAATGAGGGTGGATAAGCGTGGAAGCAGGCGGCCTCACCACAGTCTACACGTAAAGGAGAAGGGGGAGGAGGCTACGGTGTTAACGCGCGCAGTCCACAAGCACCGCGGTCCGCCACAACAATGCATAGTGGGATCGATTAAAAGTGCGCTCTTGCACCTAAGATGTCGCGCTCACCGTATACAGTCAGTTGTCTAGTGCTTTTCCAAGGAGCTTATCCATGCGTCATTAAGTCTCGGTTATCATTTGATTTTTCGGGGAAAATTCGCAAATATTTAAGGAGGCTGCATCGAGATGTCAATCATAAACTGTTTTGATGAAAATTCCTTTGTTTTATAGCCCTAAGTTTACTCTCACAAATGACGGTGACAAAACAGAATATTCACGAGTAATTTTTCATTAAAATCGACATTGAAAATGCAATATATTCAATATAGATGCTTCTGTAGCAGCGAAGGACGGATAAAGCTTTTTATTAAGTGTACAGAAATAGTGTATAGAGAAGTGTATAGAAAAGTGTACAGAAAAGTGTATAGAAAAGTGTACAGAAAAATGTACAAAAATATAGATCATTCTCACGAAAAACTGATATTTTGTGTGAAATTATACAAGAAGTGCAATAGTCTTAACGAAATAGCACCTACCTGCCACCTTTTACATGCTTCTAATTAGTTTCTTTGGTTAACACTCGAAAGTCTATGGTTTAAAAAATTGGCGCTTCAGAAGTACTCCAAACACTTTCAAGAGCACGCCTCAGAAAAGAAAGGTAAACTCAAAAGTTCATTAAAACTGTACGTCCTTATCACATTTATTCATAATGTATGCATACATGGGGTTGTATTACATTTCATCACTCTATATTAATAAATGAACTAAGGTGACACATATCTGTATACTCATGAAGGCACGGTCGTACCAACTTTAATTGTCACGCGTTCAAGGAAGAACAGTAATTACCTGGCATGGTAGTAAGAATTTCCTTTCAATGGGAAAAATGACTGAAAGCATGCAGCGGCTGGTCATTTATTGGAGTCTCCATCATTGGTGAGTTTATAAACGAGGAAAATAATTTCGAGTACTCATGCTACATCCAGATTATTTCCGCTTATATTTAACGTTTATTCCTTGCGATGGTACAATTTAGTTTTTATTCTCAGTCATCACCCTAAATCAGTAAGTTAATTTTGAACTGCAAGAGCACATTAATATACAGTGCCGTAATTTAATCGATGATTTGGTGGTTATATTGCGCAATTTTACTCAAAAGTAGCATTTGATCGGAAGAATGTCAAAAATTGAACGACTAAGGTTTAAGTAGGCCAAAGTCCAAATGCTAAAGACCCAAATATTTATAATTTTAATTAAATCAAAGCTCCACTATGATACAGCTCATTTGCTACAATTTTTCAGGACTTAGTTTTCATAATCCCAAATAACGTCCTTATTTAGTGTTATGTCAAAAGTGGAATTTAGAAATGGGAGAAAAAAGGAGAAATGCTAGGAAAACATTAATGTCATTCTGGAGAAGAATAAGGGGATTAACACAGTAGCTATGAAATTAAAATATCTTATATTTGGAATAAAGAAAGTAGTATGTGAAAGAATGGGATTGACTTATGGAAAATTTGTTAGGAATACATTCATTATATGAAGAGAGATGATGATGGGAAGACAGATGATAGAAAGTAATGGAAGAACGTGAACCCATATTTTGAAAAATTAGAGTAAAAATGGTAAATTAAATATATGGTATGATACTGATTGGATGAATTAAATATGTTTATTGTATAAGTAAGGTGATAGGGAGAATTTAACGTGAAAATATGGTCATAGGAGTTCCACCGCGAAAGGCGTGGGAACGATAAGAAAATTAAAAGAAAATCCATTCATACTATACGGAGCGTTGCAAGACAATTACAAACCGAAGCAAAAATATTATTAAAAGATATAAATTATGCATTGAACATAAACAACATCACTGCAGTTAGTTTAGGTATAGGAAGAGAATATGATTTTGTTCATGGTAACTTCGTTAGGTGTTAATCCGATTGGGAGATAGATGTGACGACAAAATGACAACAAACTGCATTCAGGATATAATATATTGCATCAGTGGTTTTTATCATGCAAGCTGCAGTGGTAAACGAATATAATCGTGTTTTTTAGTGGGAATAGACCACCAATATTATTAATCCCTATGCAGCCAGCTTTTGAAATTTACGTACACATCATGATAGGCGGGCTATTTATTTTTCATGTGCTGCTGTAGTTTCCCAGAAATTTCTGGTAGTCAATTAATCCCACAGCGTTGGAGAATTTGAGAGTGCGGGTCCTTCACCATTAAATACTTGCTCTATCTAACATAATATATGAAGGTGAATTTCTTTCCGAAAATGGGAATCAGGAGAGAAAAGCATTAGAATATACCATTGTTTCCTAAAGCAGCTAACCTGGTACTTAACTAGGTTCACAGAATAAGTCTGGAGAATAGAGAAAATGATTACTAATGGAAAGATCGGAGTACGTCTATATTTTATCAAAGGCTTGTATGCTTAGAAAGGCTTAACGTACGCAGAGTGCCAAGTGAGGTGACTAACGGAAGCATCCCAACATTCTTCAAAAGTTTTATTTAGTTCTTCGCTTAGATCGAGGAGCTCGACATGGGAAATCAAATACAATTAATAAATTCAATTAACATGGTGTGAATAAATTCGACAGATTTTTTTTAATAGGTAATATACCGGTTAAGGTAGTTTTTGGATGGACACAGCTATCAAATAAACATTTTGTAACTCCAAAAAAAACACAATCTAGCATCCTACTCTACATCGGGTTCCTCTTCATCTTTGTTTATTTCTTTCCTCCCTTCATCCCGTTCAACATCCCTATCCTGTTCCTGCAATTTCCTCTTCTGCCTAAAATTCTCCCCTCCATTACCTTCTTCAAAAGTCCACTACCGCTCAATACGCCCTTCATCCATTTTTCCTGCCTCCAGGATTTCTCTCAACTAACCCCTCTCCTCACCCACCATCCCTAGTACTTCCTCATTTGTTTTCCTTTCGGTCCATTTCACCTTCTCCATTCTTCTCCATACCCACATTTCAAAAGCATCCAATCTACGTCTATCCTCCTGCTTCAGCCACCACGTTTCCGTGCCGTACATAGGTACGCTCCATATCAAAGTTTTTATGAGTCTTTTCTTAACCTCCCTACTCAACGTCCCCGTCATCAACCCCCTCCTACTTGAGAAAGCCTCCTTCCTTAGCGCAATTCTTATCCTTACGCCCCTACTACTTTGGCCCAAACACTTCCGAGGTACGTAAACTGTTCCACCTGTTCTATTTTTCCCTCCTATTTTTATGTCTAGCTTAGCCTTTTTCTTTCTGGAAAATCGCATAACCTTTATTTTATTTATATTGATTCTCATTCCATATTTATTGAACTGAACCTCCAATTCACCCAACAATGCTTGCAGCACCTTCGCTGACTGATCAACCAATGCTTGTTCATCAGCACACCTAACCAATTTTACGAATTCCCCTCCGACTTTTATTCCTACCTCCAGTTCTTCCCATGCTTCTTTCATAATTTCCTCTACATATACGTTGAACAGCACCGTTGACAATTGACAACCCTGCCTTACACCTCTTCCTAACACTGCCCATCCGGACTCTCCGTTCCCCCCCCGCACCTGAGCAGTCTGAGTCATGTACAGGTTGCGGATCAGTCTCCTGTCCCTCCACTCCATTCCTATTTTCTGCAATACACGCATTAGTTTTCCCCAATTCACTCTATCAAACGCTTTCTCGAAATCTACAAAACAGGCAAATACGTTCTGATTGTATTCTATATTCCTCTCGATTAATGATTTCATTACTGCAATGGCATCACGTGTTCCTCTCCCCTTTCTAAACTCATACCGATTTTCCCCTAAGTAATCATTTGCCTTACTCTCTATCCTTTTGTTGATGATCCTGAGAATAACCTATAAAATCATTTCAGGTCAAAGGTTAATGTAAATCCGAACGTGAAATAAATAATGTTTTCTTGCAATACTAGTTGATTATAATAACTATGAATTGCATTTAAAATGTTGTGCCAGAAACTACTCAGTACCACCAGGTTAATGATAAAACTATGATAAACAAAAACTGCGAGAACAACTTGTGGTTCCCAATGCCGAATAATTCGCAGTTAAAGAATTTTTTTACCGAAAATGAGACACGAATTTGAAATCCTGCGTATTGTAGTTTTTTCACAACTCGAAATAAATAATAACCCAATGTCCTACTAGTAATTCATTGTAGAGACTATCAGATAAGAACTTTAAGGAAAATTACTCCTCCAAAGTAACAGTATCGGTATTGCTTAAACACTTTCTCAACAATTCATTCAAAACTCAAATGGATTTAATTCTAAAAATATGTCATAACAAATGAGTAATGGTGCAATTTAACCGGCAATATGGATATCAGACTATAAATAACTCCGAAAGTGACAATTACTAAAGGTTAAATGGCTTGGAAAGGTTTCTTTTTTGGCTCAAATAGAGTTTCCGTTTCTTACATTTAATCTTTTGAGGAAAAGTTTCCAGCGTTAAATTAAAAAAAAAAAACAAAAAATAAATTTTTCATGTAATTTCTTCTTACTACCGCACTATTTTATTCCACAGCAAGTTAATGTTACAGACAACACTTCCGTAAGGTAAATGAAACGATTCAGCAACCTGTTTTCAAAACTTTACTGCATTACTACAACACACTGATATGTGCATATACTTTACATATAAGGGCACCCACAAAGGGTAATGTGGATTTTAAGTAAGTATATTTCTCTCTTTTCAATAATAAAAGGCACAGATATTCCTTTGAGAGCAGGGATTAGCTTATACCTGACCTTCCCTCCTTCCTTTTGACTTCAGATCATTGTCTTTAAGTTTTGAGAACTGAGAGTGTGTAGCGAGGAATAACATTTAGGAGAAAACTTTGGAAGTAATGGTGTTGTGGCATTATGGCAATACTCGTGCTCAGTGCCCTTTCTACTTTAAGGAAGAATTACGGAAGAATACGTTTTTGCTCGAGTTCTTTAGTGGCCAGGAACTTCAAATTTTGCACTGGAGAGCCTTTCATCCCTACTCCTTAATTCCCTTGTGTCAGATCATATTCCGTCTGACAGGAAGAATCAAGGAAAGAGGATAATTGAGGAAAATGGATAAGAAAGCCTCTGTTTTTTCAGGATTGAGAAAATTTGTGTGGAAGGATCTACCGACGATGGCGCCAGCTCATAAGATTGAGGGTTGAAAACGAAGAATCTTATATCATAAATGAGGAGACATGGAGTTAAATTCTCCTCAATTCCAATTATGTAATCCAAGGTAATACGTTTTGGGATTTAATCTCTCAGTTTAGGATTCCCATGTTCTCATACTTAGTTTAATTTCTTTCTTGTATAACTATATACGCTCTCTTTTAATAATTGACTCAAATATACCTAACTTTTCCTAACATACCCCTTATCATTAAAGCTTCAGAATTCCAACGCCGATAAAAACACTCTGATCATATTTTCTGCTCCCTTTGAATTTGTTCAAACTACAAATACCCATCTTTAATCATTCCCGAAGCTTATTTATTTTTTTATGTCCATCTTAACTATCCCTTAACCAAAATATCAAAATATTCCAATCTACAATTAGCTTTGTAATTCCACAACGAAAATTCCGGTCCGTACAAAAGAATGTTCCATCAAAAGGTTTCCTTAGTCATTTCTCAACATTCTAACTCAACGTTCTGGTGATTAACTTCCTTTTTCTTGGCCCTTGTTGAAACCTCCTTTGCCTAATCAATATTTTTCTAATATTACCAGTAACTTCACCATTTCTATTTCCTTTTCCTCTTACTTCAACTTCAGGCAAAGTTTCCCTCTCTATCGAAAACTTACTTTTGTATATTTTATTTTCTAATACGTTCGGCGAAAGTTTTAAATCCTTGACTTTCTTATACCATTTTCTTTCCATGTACGTTATAAAGTATGATTGTTGTTTTAATTAAATATTGTCAATGGTCTCCTTTAATGAGATATTGATGCTAGTGCCTTCAGCCATAGGAGTTTACCTTTTTAGCACTTAGACCGTAGGACTTTATCGGGTGGCTTATTCTCAAAACTCGGATTATTCCATCATAAACATGTATCTAAAAACTGGCAAAGTTTTCTAGATTCTGGATCCTGAACTTCATAGCAAACCACAGTTGATATGGGGAAGGAAAATTGTTCTCTTTGGCTTAATGTACGGGTTTCCTTTAATTGTTTCATGAAATAATGTCACCCATGTTGACGATGTGAGCGGAGGTACTCCGAGGATACTAAGGATTAATCAAAAGTACTTACTCGAGGGTTCCGGATTTAAGTACCGTATGATATACCCTTTGACAAAAGTATGACTATCGTAGTTAATTAATTGATAAATTAATTAATGCAGATTTTAACTGGAAGGTCCTAACCACTGCAACAACCCGACCCACCCGGCCCAACCCGACCCGGTTGTCTCGTACGGAATATGTACGGATATATTTCCGTTATCCTTTTTTCTCTGGATTGCGGTTAGAATCTGTCTTCTAGAAAACTACACTTTACAATACTTTGCAATCCAAAAATCTCTGCCTCGCAGATTAATGCTTTATACTTGCTTAATGTCCCCCTTATGGTGTGAGCCTGTTTTGCAAATGTAGATGTAATGTACTATTATAAGTTCATCACGGTATTAGTAAAGCTAAAGTTTAAATAAACATCGAATGGTTATGCAATGGAAATGTCTTTAGAAATCATCAGCATCTTCAAATTATAGATGCAATACAATTTATCACCATCAAGTCGTCAATAGCATTAAAATATTGAGTTGAACAAATACCATATGCATCAATCAAATGAACATGATTTGACTGAAAAATTGGTTTTAAAAATGAATATAGTGCAATGTGAGTAATAAAACTATCCATCAACATTAATATATACTAGTAGAAAACAACTGGATTATTCTGCAAGGTGCCTTAAGTTTTGGGCAGAACTAATTACCTTTCAAATAAGGTAATCGTGTAAATATTATTAGAATTTCTCTTGACGTGTCTTCTCCTTGAAGAAACGAGGCTTATATGAATGTTAAAAAGACCTGGTAACTTATCATTCACAGATTTTTAATCTAGAAGGCGTATAACAACTTTTTCCCTTGTGTTTAGTTTTGTAGCTTGATTATATTTTTAGTTAACACGAAAACTGTGACACAGAAAACGACTTCCATCACTAAGTTCATTTTGGGATTTTATCAATACAATAATGAGTCACTTATAAATCACAAATGTTTATTAGAAGTACATCTTAAGTGACTTTGTATATCTTTTTTGGAATAAGGCATACTTGTGAGATATAAGTACATTAGTTAAGATTGATCATTTCAATTAACTCTAGGCTATAAATCCTTTCAATCCATGACTACACTGATAAAAAAGTTACTACATTATATACACTTAGATGAAATCATGTTATTACCATGATCTTAAGTATATTTTGAATCATTTTTCAAAGGTCTCATTTTAGAGTCAGCTATTCCCTAAAATTTAATAACTGTGCGTAATAGTAATTGTATTAACGGCGATGATAGATCAATATAGGTCAATTTGAGTCAACGATTAAAAAGTAAATGGGCCGAAATCGATATAATTCAAGCAAAATTTGTTGCTTTAGGCATAAACACCAAGGAGATAACACGGACGGGAAATTTAAGGTTCTTGGAGCGTAATGCCGGGGGGTGCAAGTTTCTGTGGGTGGTGCTCTTTCGAGAGAAGAGGTTTAATTTAGAGAATTTTTTTTCTTTAAACTGTTAATGAGAAATTCTCGATTACAAGAAAGGCAATTTACAGACGGTGACTCGAGTGTGTATTGGTGAGAGGCGAGGCTTCTTAAGGTCAAAGTTTATAGGAGTGAAAGCAAGGGTCGAGCGTGGCAGAGCTCGTATGGCCACGAATGCGCTCTTAAGGAAGAAGAGAAAAAAACGGTTTAAATGAAGAAAGAAGAGCGGCAAATATTCTGGGGATCTCGGAGGAATTAAGAGGTACCCTTGGAGAGGGTTGTTCTTTGTTTTCCTTCCTTTTGCATGTTTTCTTATTTTAGGTATCGAACAAATCGTAAGAGTGAGATTTTTTGAGGCAGAGAGAAAAGAGAGGGTTGAGTTTTTTTAGGAGAAAAACGTTTTATAGGTATTATTTTAAATGTTAATAGGGAGAGCGAAAGTGATAAATGTTTCAGAAAAATATTTTTTATTGGTATTTGAAAACGTTAAGCAAAGGTATCGCCTACTCACATTCTGTATTCCTTGAGCCACCGTTCGCAGAGGGAAAATTAATAGCAGGCATTCAGACATAAGGTTAATTGTGACAAAAATTTAAGAAGGGTGAACAAAATATGAGACTGAATCAGAGGGTGTTATATATAATTCAAACTCTAAATTAAGTGCGTGCTTTTTATTCAAAAATATGATTTTCATCTCGGGAAAAAAATATATATGTCCAGGCAAACAATTTTCAAGGTGCTTTATTAATTACGGTAATCATTGTACGACTAACTAAATGAAAAAGAATAATATTTTAAGAGTAACAATTTTAGAAATTCAATTAAAATCTCTATAGCTTCAGTATTACCAGCGGAGTATTCATTTTGAGAAAGAATAAGTTTTCATTTTTTGTTAACCTCGATAAATTGTACCATTTATACTGAAGAAATATCGGAACTCGTCAAGCTTAAAGATTAGTATGCCCCAGAATTTTAGCTTCACTCTGTAATTTATCTTAGTGTCAGTTCTTGTGAGCCATTTAGCACAATTTTATCTTAAATTTTATTTTTAATTTAATTTTACATAAAACGTGTCGTTTGTTTACACAAACAATAAAAGTATCCAATTTCTAAAATAATAAATTAATTAGAATATAATATTATAAAACTATTGTTAAAATCCGAAAATCTGCTTGTTTATCGATGAATTCAGTTTATTGAAACCGATTGAAAAGGATGAATTAAATATTATTTTTGGTTTAGATTACGGGAACTTAAACATCATTACCTTTCCACTGAAGATAGAGATATATGGCGAAATCTTCATAGATGGCAAAATAAAAGCATTTTTTCATAATTCATTCAGTAAAAAATTACCTCATCGCTATTTCACCATGCCTGGTGATGTCTATTACTTTGAACAAAACTTAAAGGATAAAGCTTGATTACTTTGGTTCATTTCTACGTAAAGCATGTCAATTAAAACCTGTTGTATCCGAATCTTTTGTTTTAAATTGCCTTTATTTGTGCCATATGTGCGTTAAGGTATTCTTAAAGAACTTCCAAGAGTTGTAATATAGAAAAATAGCTACGTCCTGATACGGAATGCCAAAAAAATTTTGATATTTAAACATTCTTAGTGACATATAACTAACATAATTCCAATGGCCATTTTTTCATTAGTGGTTGGCAGTAGCTTGGTCTGTCAACCAAATTTTGACAAGTAGCTTTTAGCAATAAATTTCATTAATTAGAAATGTCTATACTATAGGTATTTTATTTAAGGTTGTAGAGTTTAAAAAATAAATAGCAAACGACAGCCATGAGGTTTCATTCGAATTAAGGAAACTACACTAACAACTCAAAAAAGAAGATCAGGAAAATGAGTTGAGGTTGATGGCCTAGAAGTAATTGCGTGTAAGATAAATACTCATTCACATTCGCTTTTAATTTATCCTAAAAATTTAAACATATAAGCACATAATAATTCCGTTATAGCTCCCGTGAAAAAGTCGTGGCACAAATGTTTTGTGTGTGTGTGTATATATATATATATATATATATATATATATATATATATATATATATATATATATATATATATATATATATATATATATATATATATATGTATGTATGTGTGTATATATATGCATATATATACATATATATATATATATATATATATATATATATATATATATATACATGTATTATTAATATATAATACGATTTTAGTAAAGAAAAGGTTTCACGCCAAATGTTGAGAGGCTACATGAGTTTGTCTGAACTTTTTGGTTACGGCATAATCACCTGTTTTGACCTGAGACCTGTTTTGTAGAAATATTTTCCTGATTAAACCTTGGAGAATCAACTCCCGTTTCCGTAAAAGGAACCAGAGTGGAAAAAAAAACAATTTCAAGAGTTTTACCTAATAGAATTCTTCGGGATCGCCTTTCACCATTCGAACATCGCAGCTTTTGTGAGAGGTTCATATTCAACTATTTGATGTGCGATGATCTCTGCATTCAATATGATTTTGAATGGTTATGTCATACCGTTAATGCAAAATTTGCCATACATCTTCAGCTTCAGTGGAATGGTTATGATGTGTAAGTACCCGTAGTCAGAAACTAGAATGAATATTCAACTCATTAGTTTCAATAGAAGTCTTAAGAGGAAAGTTTAAAAAAGTCGCTTTGACCCATTTTTTTTAACATTGCATTGTGGTAGTTGACCAAAACTTCTGTAGTGTCCAGAAAAAATTGGATCCTTCAATTTAGTGAATTATAAAATCATTGTAATTTTTAGCTTCTTCGATGAATGAGATAATTCGAACTTTATTGTAAGTCCAGGTTAAGGAAAAGAAATGAAATAAAAGTCTAGCCTGCACATATGCTTTTAATGACGCATCATGTACATTTTCTACACCTAAATGCATCTTATATGGCATTAATGAAGCCCGAATATATCGGCTTGTTTTGAAAATAAAATTATTTTGTATACGAATTCAGATTCATCACTAAAGATTATGTTAAAGCCCTCCCTAATACTTAGAGATTCGCGTAATGCCTCGTATTCACATATCGATAGAAGCTTGCAAACATTTCAAAGGGAATCAAAGTCCTCGCACTACGGTCCGACTTTCTCTGATGTGAAGAAAAATGAGTGAGGAAACAGTGCCCTATCCTCATGTGTGTCTCATAATGACGACCTCCTCTCACTGGCATCTTCCAAAGGAATATTTCTAAGATGAGAATTCTGGTTTTAAAGCCTGAAGCTATTTGTTTTTAGCGAACATTATGTAATACGCCACAGGGCTACCAATGTATTCTCTTAGTCATTTTTGGATATTTTACCGATACGGATTACGATTGAAAATACCATTTATTCAGTGCTCATGATGTCACTAAATTGGCTAGCTTGTTTACTGCTGTTCCAGTCATCTATGTTTACGGGACTTGAATGTATCTTCTGGACTATGGGGCATTAGGGGGAATATCTTAAAATGGGTTTTGATGCAATGAAAGAATCGGTACAGATGAGAGACCGTTTATTACTCTAGGGTATTTTGCAAAGGGCAAGTTTAATCGCAAAGAACGAAGCGGTAAGAATGTAGCATTACGGACGTAAATGAATACTTATTCGATTTGTGTTGTGATAAGAGGAAGTTAAAGCAAATGCAGTTCCACCCGCCTGATTCGGGGGTTTCCAACTAAATTTATGCAATGGTAGAGGTACATTCCAGGCAGTAGATTTCATATTTTCTTGGAAAATAAAAATCCGTTTTCTTTGACCGTTTTATCAACCAATGAACACTTATCTTCAATTTGTCGTCGTCACTTTTCCTAATATCGAGGACATACAAAAAATGGTAATGTCTTCTACAAAAATTGATCTTATCAATTTAGCTAAAATGGGATGAAAAGTGTTTTTCAGAAAACGGGGTGTAATGTAACACTTAATACTGAGCCTTGAGAAAGTATTTCCTCTTTGACAGAATATTGTCCATTTCTACCCTAAAAACCAGGTTTTCAAAACATTATCAATGAAAAATAGCCAGATTGCTTTTAAAGCCTAACACCTCTGGTATTTCTGAGTTCTTGCGTCGAGAAATGTAATATTTTCCTTTCTTAATACTAAAGAATACAGCCGAAACAACATATTCATAAAGCCTCCTGAATGAAGTTTCCCTTCAATTAGGTCGGTTAGCATTGGGGCAATTTTGCCTGAATCTGCACTCAATGTCAGAGAAGATTCCACTAATCAAGAAACGGAAAAAATAGCGAATCACGATCCTGTGATTCACAATGCATAGTGTTTTGGTCAGTAAGATTCCACAATAGTTAAGATGGCTATATTTTAACCTTTCCCGGTTTGCGGAGACCATAACAGCTTACTCTCATATACCTTCGTACTATATCAGATTGATTGTTTGTTGCACAACCACTTAGATGACCTGTGGGAAATGTTTGAGGAAAGTGCTATAGACCTGTTCCTCTCCTACACGGGTACGCTTAGCATATTCTTAGCAGATGGATGCTTATTACTCCCATAGTGTAGTGGGCCTCCCAAGTGGCAATAGTTTCTCCATAATAGACGCACTGTCCAACAGTAGCGACAATTCTCAAATTCCTGAAATCATTTGGAATGATCCTATCAGTAATTTTAAATTGGACCACTTGTAGAAAGATGCAAGTGGGATTGAAATCTCTAAGGAAAATCAGCACCCCACAAACTTCTAATACCGATAAAAACCATAAAGATTTTCCACCACGCTTAAGATAATTGTTACGGTAGATAGCTTTAACACACATTGAAAGTGTCTTACGGCGTGGAAATATTGTTGTTAAGGCAAAATGATTAGTGCATGTTGGAGGCTTTTGAAATCTTGGTCTGAAGAAGGATGGAAAAGATGAAATGAAGAAAAAGAACCTTAAAATAATTCAAACGAGGAAAGAAAAATGTTGGGTGGGAAAGCAGAAAACCACTGTGTGGTCTATGGCGGAAGATTGTCGCAAAACGGTTCGTAACCTTTTGCTTTGTTTCGAGCGTTTGTCTTTGCCATCTAATAAAATATTTTCTTATTGAAATAATATTATGCCAAATTCAAAAAGAGTGGAAAATATGTGCAGAATAAGATTTACATTTGAAAGTTGGACTCAGAAAATGACAGCCTTTTTTAATTGTTCAATTGTTATATATGCGGGTCGTGGTGGCGTTGGACTACTGACCGGAGGGTCCCGGGTTCGATTCCCGGGCAAGGCACTTTGGGCACCTGCAGCTCCACCCAAGCTAGTTGATTTTTCGGGTACCAGGTCTTCCTGGGAAACCATAACCGGCACAGGGAAAGGAACTGGCCTCCCTACCCTGATGTGTGAATATTCACACGCCGTCGGGCTTGGTACATGGGTGAGCTCTACCATCACCTACTAAACCGACCTTCGGGTTGATTACTGTGTTTACGGTTTATATATATATATATATATATTTATATATATATATATTATTTATGTATATATATACAGAAATATATATATATATATATATATATATATATATATATATATATATATATATATATATATATATATATATATATATATATATATATATAAATAGGCTGGTCACCTTCTAATGAATCCGCCCTTAAATTTACAAAATGGATAATGGAGAGCCCAAATAAAATGTCAAATTGGCCTCATGAGATTTTGACATATTTCGACAAAACCTATCTCCGAAGCTGATATGCTTAAGGTATAAATTTATTATAAAAAAACGTTTTGTTAAGGACAATTGTCGATAGAACATGGACCATATAAACTGTGTATATTAAGAGGAAATACCGTCTCTGAGAACAATAACATTAAACACATGTCGTTACCTGCATTTGTAAATGTGTAGTCCCGGGTTTGAGCGTTGGACTACTGACCGGAGGGCCCAGGTTCATTTCCCGGGCAAGGCACTCTGGGCACCTGTAGCTCCACCCAAGCTATGTGATTTTTCGGAAACCAGATCTTCTTGGGAACCAGATCTTCTTGGCAACCCATAACCGGCACAGGGAAAGGAACTGCCCCCCCTACTTTAATGTGTGAATTTAACACGCCGTCGGGCTAACTACCGGCTGAACTCTACCATCACCTACCAAACCGACCTTCTGGTTGAAAACTGTGTTTATGGTACATAGTTTACATACTTGTTATGGATTACGGAATTGGAGTAGTAGTATATATAGAAATCAACAAAATATTTCGTTAATGACCTTTTATTATGGGTAGCAAGCATTACGTGTTTTGGCATTTTATGGATTATTATTATTATTAAAATGTACTAGTAGTATAATGTAGTATTTTAACATTAAGAAAATTTTTCTAACATTGATATGTTAAAATCGGTCATAATTGCAATATACAGAAAATTCAAAATGGTATACATAAAATACCGAGAACGTTTTATCGGTTGATAGTTACATACGTGTATGGATTGAGTGTCAAACTTAAGGTAAAACTTAGGTGAGCATTTTTGTCGGAGTAATTATTTTGGAAGTATATTTTGTCTTGAGATATAGTATTTTAATATCATCTTGGATGGAATTCATAGGTAAAATGTTGTACATTTAAACAGTTTATTTCCTTTATTTTTGTTGTGAATTGAAAAAATGTGTTGATTCTACAAATTATTTTTCAATTTATACAATTTTACAATTAACACTAATTGACTAAAATAACTAAGATAACTAGGGATGGCAATTAGTGCGTGAGTATCAAAAATGCAATGTTTATGTGTGTAAATACTTATGATCTCCTCCTCACACTTTAATAGCAAGAATCTTATATCCTAACGTTAAAGATGCGTGGTTCTGTCATGAGTCCACCCCTGTTCATTAAATTGTTTACATGAATTAGCTCGTCAAAAATGTACATGCACATAAGAATATGAGCAATAAAAACTCCCGTCCCGTCCCTACTTCCCACTATTGCCGAGGTCTAGAAAAAAATTAACTCTTTTATGTGGAGTCACGATTTTGCAGGACTGCTGTCCCCACTAAACAAAGGGAATCGCGAATAAATACGGTAAAGAAAATAGAGAAGACAAAGGCTTGAACGGTGGGGGAAGGGAGAGCGACGTGGCGGGAGAAATGGGAGTAGAACATGGGGACAGGGTACAGTAAGGAAAGGAAACCGCACACACAAAAACTGTGCGGACCGAGAGAGGAAAAAAGTACATGGAACCGTTGACGTGGAAGTCACCAATAAAACAAAAGGATAAAAGCAGACGGGTCAGAGCTGGGAGTGGGAGAGGGGCGGATTAGCGAGCCAAGCAAAGGACGAGTGGAGCGGGTGGACGTGGATGAAAAAAAGTCATGTGCGAGGGGGGACGTGTGTGGAAAAATGTTTATAAAAGGATACTATGAAAAGATGTAGTGAAGGGGATGGACGGGTTGAAACGAGTTCCTCTTGTTTATTTTATATCAGCGTCGTCATTCCCGAGTGGCGTCGGAGATATGTGGCGCGAAGTAACCCGCCACGAAAGAGAGCAGGCCTTACTGGTCAGCCGCTTAAGGTCGAAGGCACGTGCAGGAAATGTATGCGTTTGGTGCAGGTGCGTTTGGGAAGAGGAGGGAAGAGCTTTTCGGTTAATTGCCGGGTGCGTTTATTTTTTTTTACCTACGGTCTTATTGTCTATACTCCTTATCACGAAAAGGTGCATGGCCGTTTAGAGTGCTGGCATTAGACGAGGCGTCAAATCGTGTGTCGCTTGCGTAAAAATTACCACAAGCCAAAGAGTCTACCCTACTAGACTCCACATTCACATGAGTACGTACCCTTGGAGTAGTATCGATGGGCAGGTAAGCATATATGCGTTGTGTATTTGATTTGGCTGTCACATTATTGAAAGGTACTTTTTTGGATATTCCTCTATTGATGTTATGACCCACATATAGTATTATCTGTTGATTATTATTTGAATTATTTACTATTTTCAATTAATACTTTTGGATTCTTCAGGCTTAACAATAAATTTAAAAAAAATAAAAATATACTTATAGTAAGTCAACCAGAACGGTGTTACCACCCACACGAAAATCCGCAAATTATTTCTCGGAGGGAAAGATCGTAATGAAATACATCATTAAATAAAACTACAGAAGGAAAACATTTTTTAACTGAATGCGTTTATCAAAATCGATTCTTTTATTTAGGATGGAAAAACATGAAATATTATTCTTTGGTATTATGATAAAATCAATATTGATACAAAACAATCGGGAGACCTTCTAATTTGCTTTCATTTGATATCCTATTGTAACAGCTAGCAACCACAGAACTATTATATCGTAATAGAATTGAGTTAAAATATACTGGCATTTTAAAATAACATATCTATCATCTACCAACATTCTCCAGTTGTTCTGTTAATTATTTTAGAATAAAAAATTTTAGAAATAATTAATTAGTACTCGAACTTAAAGAAGTACTAAATTTGTTTTATTTAACATTTACCATTTGGCGTCAATATACCTTAATTCATACCGCAATAAATGCTTAAAAATCAGTCAATGATATGTATTCAAACAATGAATTGGAAATCTTTTTGAAGATAAAGTGATTTAAACAATGCTCAATAACTTATACATTTGATGAGGCACAATTACATTGCTTCAATAAGTTTTGACTTAATACTGCATATATCAAAGCAAATGTTTAAATCTAAACCGTGAAAAAGTATCTTAAAGATCTATAAACAAGTGTTTTATGTTTTAATTCGGCTTAGTACTTGGTTAAGCATTATCTGATTTATCAAAATAAGCATACATTACTATATTTGCAATAATATTTCCGTTCACTTAGAACAATTTGGAAAAATTTTATTTCTCCTTCGAAACCTAGGGATTTAAGACCATCTACGAAAACCACTAATATTAATAATGATATGATTATTTTCCAGCTTCTGAAATAAATCTCATATTAAGCAAAGATGTTTTCCCTTGCAATACATTTTTGAGAATGGAAGTCTCAGTCGTAATCACTCATTTACACCTACATGTCAAGTACTGCGATGCAGCGATCGAGCGGGTTGATCTGGTTATGGAATTGATATGGTACTACCATCCAACACCGATGGCTTAGTTTTCAATCCTTGAGTTCCTGTGACCATGATAATTAAGGCTAATTCATTCTTTAATTATTCTTATTGACATATGTATATTAAAAAATATTATTCTTTCTAATAATATGTATTCAATAATCAGTACATTTTTCTTCATAAAACGTATCCCCATAACTAAGTAATTAATCCTAAGGGATTGACGGTAGACTCAAGTAGCTATGCCAATGGACTCACGGTCATTATTCCAGCGTCTTACTGATCAAACGCCGCGGTTTTCTTTCGTTAACCGCTTTTATTATCCACAAAAGAAAAAAGTAAATAAAAATAGTGAAAGCGAAAGCTACGACGGGAAGGGGAAGAGAACACGGCCCCTTTCGTTCTAATCCGTCGCGCAAAAGCGAGGTTCCCGTCTTTCCACTCCCTTTTTCTCCGTACATGTCCACACTTTCCTTTCATTCCCTTCCATTTCCCGTCATCTCTTTCTATCTCTTCCCTTCTCTATCTTCTTCGTGGGGAAAAAAGCACGCATGTAAGGAAAGATCTATGCCGAAACCTCGCCTGGCGTTTCCAACCGTAGGCCACCCGCCAGGCTCCCACGCCTTGTGTCGTGTCTCGGCAAAAGTTTCTGCTCCACGCCTCAGTGCATTGGTGGGTGGGTCGGAGGGGAGTGGCGATGGGGGCATTGGAACGCCGGAGGAGGGCTGTGTGGAAGAGGAGTAAAGGAAGGGGTTCGGGACCGTTCCTGCGGGGGTGGAACGAGAAGGGAGGAGGGTCGGTGGGACGATGTAGGGCGGTGAGAGGGAGCGGTGTGGAAAGAAATGGGTGAGGAGACAGAGAGGCTTTAATACTGCTCTCCACGAGAAGAAGTACCCACTCATAATCAGGCGCTCGACTCAAGGAAAATACGAGGCACGTATAGCCCGTAGAAGCATTAAGCGTTAAAAAAATTAGGTGGGAGATTTTATTTTAGCACGCGTTGCACAAGTTAGCTTTCACAAAGGTTTAGTCGAAATTAAAATAATATTTTAATGCTAACGGTCAAGCAGAATTAAGAAGAGGTTTATGAGAGATAATGGGGTGTATTGGGTGAGTATTGAAAAAATAACATATATCAACAAAGGATTACTTTAAATAATCATTTTGAATACAATAAAAGATCTGTTTACTTCAAATCACCGCTTCTCTATAAGCATTTTTCCTTTCTGATCATATTTCTTTCTAGAGCACACTCTATTTGGTCTGAGTATTTTCCTTCTTGTTTTCATACCGAGAACCTCCTTACTATTTTTTATTGTATGATATTTCCTTCTTTCATCTTCCCGAACATGTCTCAAGGTGTGCCTATCCATCTGCTTCTTCCTTTCCGCACATTCCTTCATACGGCGTTTTCTTCTACAACTCTTCTCCGATATTTTTTTCATTTTATCTATTTGATTTGAACATCTGTCCCTAGCAGTCTGTTCAAAGGTTTCTATGGTTTCTTCTTCGGCCCCATATTTGCATTGGTCCGAGTCTGTGACCCATTGGGTGCTGTTCTCTATGATTTTTTTATGTGTCGTTTCTTTGTTTCGAAATGAGTCGCATTTGTGGAGAGAATCTAATAAAAAATCAATTTTATTGCCATTTTACCTTGAACTTTTATGTCTATATTCCCTCTATAAATTAATTTTCTTACCTTCACACCATAATATAACTGTAAAACTTACTCCTTGATCAAATGAACCAATTGATTTATCAAAACTTTTATATATCCGTTTAAAATATGTATGTATTACATATACCATATGATGCGTTCAACTTAATTTGTTCTAAGAAAGGCACTAGTTGAATTGGTCAAAGTTTAAGGCAAAATGGAATAGTTAGAAACTTAATAGTACGATTCCAAGAAACTGTTGGAAATTCCGCGACAATAACTTTTAGACGGAGTCATCCGCTAATATGCTATTCAATTCAACACTTTCAGAGTGTAAAAATGGCTTTCCGGTCAAATGTAATCATTTTATACTCTTAAAACTGTTGCATTGAAATAATAGGAAGAAAAAAAAGGGAATATCTTGCGTATGATAAACTTACAAGGATAAGAAGTAGAGAAGCTATTAGAGGTTGAGAGAATTGATACTCTGAAGAAAAGAATATAGGGCTAAATTAGACCAAATATAGGTTTTGAAATACTATTGAAAATATTTTATATTGCCCGATACATTGATGCTATTAATGATAAACAACCAATAATGGTAGATTTTGAATGGACACAAGCTACCAAATGGTACCGTGACGATGCCCTTGTTGCTCATAGCAAAACACAACCCGACATCGGCATTCGGGGGAATCTCTCCATTAAGAAGATAAGAGAAATACAGCTTTACCCCAGGTAGTATTAATCACGTAATAATTCTACACGGTGGCAAAACCATAGTTGCCAATAAATGTTAATTGTAGAGTTGCTGTGTTTCCCTTATCAATACAAAACACAACCAAATATCCTAAAATGTAGCAAAACCCTCAACTACAATCCTTCCTCCCTTAATTCTGCTCAACAGCCTTATCCAATAAGTGCTTCCTACATACTTGCTTAACATTTTCCCCTCTGTCACAGTATTCAACATTCTATTCCAAATAATAATGCTCTGCATCCATCTTTCCTGTCCATTAAAGCCCCCAAAATTTCAGAGTGTAAGAGGACGTCTCGGTAGCTTAATTGGTGAAAGCACTCGGCCGGATATCGAGGTATCCGGGTTCGAATCCCGGTCAAGGCGAATGATTTTTACTCTCTGAAATTGTTGCATTATAATACACACATAGCGGATGACTCCGTTAATAGTTACTGTTGCGGCATCTCCCGCAGTTTCTTGAAATGAACAGCCTAAGTGTTTGAAATTGGCTTTAACCTCGTGGACTGTGGCGCCTCGCGCACGACTACGAATGCCTGTGACATTGTATGTACTGTATTTCGTCACAACATCTTGTTCCTTTAAAGCCCCCGGAATTTCAGAGTGTAAGAGGACGTCTTGGCAGCTTAATTGGTTGAAGCACTCGGCCGGATATCGAGGGATCCGGGTTCGAATCCCGGTCAAGGCGAATGATTTTTACTCTCTGAAATTGTTGCATTACTTCCTTGTTTGTTTTTCTTTCTGTTTACTTCAATTTCTCCATTCTTCTGCACACCCATGTTCCAAATATCCTAGCTACCCTATTATCTTGCTACAATGCCACCGTTTGGCGCAAAAACACGCTCCATATTATCTGACGAGCATTTTAATAACAAGCATAGCCAACGATATTCATTATAAAAAATTCATTCATTATAAAAAATTATAAAATATTCATTATAAAAAATTATAAAATATTCATTATAAAAAATTATAAAATATTCATTATAAAAAATTATAAAATATTCATTATAAAAAAGCTATTCATTTTCCTCCTTCAATGGAATGATTCTCTACCTAACGCAACTCTTCTCCTTACGACCCTACTACTTAAACCATTTTGATCCTAAACACTTCAGAGATACTTTAGTTGCTTCACCTCCTCTAGTATACACTTCAGTTGTAATTTTTAAGTTACCCTTTCCTTTCTTCTTAAAATTTGGACTTTAAACATTTATTTTCATGGCATACCTTTTTTACTGACTTTTTAATACACTCAGCAGAGTTTGCAACTCCATGGCTGACTCAGAAAATAGTTTGAACATCGGCAAATCCGACTAGTGTTATGATCTCTTTACGAAAAATAATTCCTTCCTCCATTACTTTACATGTCTACTTAACCATTTTCTCCAAATGCACCTTGAACAGGACAAGTGATACAGGACATTACTATTTCTAACACTGACCATCTGGGCTGGGGGCAGTAATATAAATATGTCTTTTTCAAATTATGAATTGTAAAAAAAAAGTTAGTGGGAGTATTTTTATCTACTTATTTAATTTAAAAAAAATTAGATTTCTCAAGTATGGCCTCAGTATTTGTATCGGTAAGTGTAAATGTCAAAACTTTTCTTTAAATAATTCAGCCCTAATCTATTTTCCTCAAAGACCCACACGGTGTAAACTTTCATTGTTAAATGAAGAGGGTAGGTTTAATTTGTTACATAAAAATAAATCAGCTGAAACATTACTCCACTGCATCACAATAATTAGTAAACAATTCTGCAGTCATAGTAAAAGTTGAATATGTAGAACAATTACTCGAAACACCTCTCTAGCGCATTGCTCGCCTATTATGCAATTAACTAAAATATTTAAAATAAAAAAATCATAATTTACTTAAAGTTTTTGATACCATATAGATTATTGAACGGAAGTAAATGATCACCGTGACATTTATGGATATTGCGATTCAATACCTTGAATATTGGTATTTTCAAATTCAATTTTGTATAATAAATTAAATTAAAACAGCCAGAATATTAATGGAAATCAACTCAACATTATACTAGACCGATGATAAAATTAAAGATATATATAATAGTTTAATGAAATGGTAATGAACTCTTAATATTAAAATGGCTCCAAATGTTGCAGTATGATTATAAATTGGTTACTGTGAACATATACGACACTGATACCACCATTTTAGAATATATTTCCTGAGCTCAAACTTATTGAAATTGGTACACTCATCGCTGTTAGCGTCGGTCAAATAGACCGAATAAACTGGAACATGAAATTCAGAATCCCTAACGGAAAATAGAAGCTGCATAGAGTCCAAAGAGAGAGAGAAAGGGAGCAATGATGTAGAACACTCTTTTATCCCTCTCTTTATGGCCAGGGGTCGGAAGAAGCGTGGGTCGACAGAAGTGTCGAGCGGTGACTATCTCGAAGCGGAATGAAAACAAAAAGGTGCGCTTGCCCCAATGAGGAGAAATAAGGGAAAAAGCAAAAAAGGGTTGAAAATAGCAGTCCCGCGACTTTCCCTGTTCTAAAAGGCAGAAATAAATTATAGCATTACGCCGTAAACAATGATTTACTTTCCAAAAAGGCTCTTAATGTACGTATGCTTTTATTTCTTCACCGCATACTTTGCGAGCGCAGCCACCTGGTTGTGTCGCATGGCGTCTTTGAAATTTCCTCTGGAATTCGAGTGTTACGTATCTTTACTCAGGAGCGTATTTTTCGTCCTTAAAAAGCTCCTTTCTCTTCTGCGAATGTCCCATTCACCTCCTTTCCCTCTTTGCACTGCTCCCACTAAAACCCTTCCCTATCTTCCACACATTTGCTGGTTTCCTCCCTGCACAACTTATCTTCATCACAAGATTTTTTGTCGTGCCGTGTGTCATTGTATTTATGAGGTTATTTAACTACTCGTACTCAGTTCCGCGTATCCAACTGCACATATCTCCCATAAATTTCATGTCAAATAAATAAACCATGCAAAAATTATCGCATGGTAACGTTAATTTTCCCAGTGACATAGTATAAGGAATTATACTATGTCATTCTCAAGTCCAAGATATTTTAAGTAAAAATTCTATTTCTCTTGTAGCTTTTTAAATTTCAATAATTAATTCAGAACATCTAAAATGTGACGGTGATGGATTGTACGATGAGCGTAATTGTGGTAAACTTTTATTTAATACGAAATAATGAGGAGCGTATCTTATAAAATATATAATTTTGTCTTATATTCCTTCGGACTATTTTGCCAAAGTTTTTAAATACCATATTTGAATTATACTACAAAAAATACATTGTCATAGGTAAATAAGTGCTGTAACAACAGGTTAAATTCTCCTCATACATTATTATAAATGTGTTTCACCAGCTTTGCCACAGCCAATAATCTGCTATCATATTTCAACTGTGACAACATTTACTTCGATTTAAAAAAGGTAAATAAATGGAGTGAGCTGCATGTCGTAAGCGAGCTGCTTAGAGCAGGGAAATACTTGGTGCATGAAGAAAAAACAGGAAATCAATTGGATCAAAAGGCTCACGTTTCGTCGGTTCCTTTACGGATTGGATGCCGCAAAAATAACTCCCGGGGACGAAACTCGAACCATCCATCTCCGACGCACCCTCCCACGTTCCCCATCTAAATCTCCCCCCTGTCCCTTCCTTTTCCCACATTCACTCTTACTCATCGACGGTCCCTCCGTCAAAGGTATCGCTTACCTTAGCATCATCGCTGAAATCTCGTCCTTAGCCGCGGGGCTTTCAGGAAAGAGCGTTTTTTCTTATTTTTTATTTCGACTGAGAGAGAGAGATATGGAGATTGTGGTGGTTGGTTATCCCGGAGTAAAAGGAAAGCGTATTGGATATACCGGCGATTCCTTTTGCGTTTTGGATATGCCTTGCCGTTCCACGTCACGCGGCCGATAAGGGTGAGGACGGGAAAGAGAGGAAAGGGAACGGGAAAAGGAAATGCGGAGATGAGCTATACATAAGAAATAGGATTCAAAGGGAACTGTGACTACTGGCGCTGGATTTGCGATTTTGTGTGTAATAAAGTGGAGGTATGGACCGACGTTGGATAGCCATTTTCTTTCTTCGAAATTTAAAGTCATCACCTCTACGAAGGAAGAGATGCATATTTATATTATCTTTAATGAATTCATGATGAGGATAGATCTTGTAGATTCGATTAACGAAAGAGATTTATTTTACTGCAATGCTCTTTTGACCAAAAAAGCCAATGGTAAAACTCTGCGACAAATTTAGATAAAAACGCGTACATAATTTATTATTGAAACCATGGACACTGCAAATGATAAATATATATACAGTATACATATTTGACCACCGAAAATTCGATTCCCAGTGAGTTTCTCTTTTATATGTGTTTCTGTGTTTTAGTCTTTTTCTACTAGTGCTAATTCCATTTAAACTATTATTCACGTCAGACTTAAACAAAATTGATATATATATAATATATAGACATATATATATATATATATAGACATATATATATATATATATATATATATATATATATATATATAGACATATATATATATATATATAGACATATATATATATATATATATATATATATATAGACATATATATATATATATATATATATATATATATATATATATATATATATAGACATATATTTATAGATGGAATGGAAATACTCACGAGAGCAATAAAACATTTGGACGGCACAATAGAAAACATAATAAAATAGATAACACGTAAAAGAACACTCACATTGTAGATTGTTTAAGCTTTCGGCCTACTCCGAGGCCTTCTTCAGGTCAGACTGGAAGGTCTTGAGGGATGAATGACGTCTGGGGAATGAAAAAAATGGGGGAAGTGAAAGGAATGCTGAAAGAGGAATTAAAGATGGTGGTTAAGGGTGGGAATTTTAAATGATCGGAAAGCTAGGATACATGAATATTCGCGAGTTCTTATCTCTATGTCGGTGGCTGAATCGGGTAGGGTTCTAGAATTGTTTGGGAAAAAAATTCGTCGAATGACAGGTTTTGTGAAATTGTGTGTGAAGAAATAGGAAGAGAAGAGAGTGAGGCAGAATTACAGGAGTAGCGGTGATTATTCATTCACTGGACCGTTGCCACCAGGTAAATTGCCTAATTGCAACGAAGTATGTAAATAAATAAATAAATGGATAACGGGGTAATTCTTTCACCTATGTAAAATGAAGTGCATTGTTTTTATTAAAAAGATAAAGAATATTTTTCGAGAGGCAATTAGCGTGGGAATGGGGTGAAGGGACAACGACGGGATGTGTGGAGAGGGAAGCAGATCTGATCAGCAGACATTTTTACATAGGGGGTGGTTGCAAGTTGGGGAATTATGAGCAAATTTGTCAAGGCTGGGCGCCAAAGAGTTGTTTCACAGGGTACTATTCTAACCTTTAATGAAATGCAACGGAAAAATTCGTTGAATCACACCCACCTTGAAGAGGAATAATCCATTTTCCATCAAGATAGAGCACCTACCCAAAAGGCGCCTCGGCGATGGGAATATTGAAAGGATAACGCAATAAAGGAATTGAAATATTCACTATATTCCCGGGATATAGCTTCCTCGGGCTATACCCTCTTCAGAAAGCTCAACTATATACCCCGGGTCAATGTTTTTCATCCAATCAAGAAGTAACTGCGGTTATAGACGAGTACTTTGCAGCGCTTAGGGAAGGGCCATACAGAGACGAAAGAGTAGTACTGGACAAATTAATATTTAGGATGATTATGTTGAAAGATGAAGCTTTTTTGAAAATATAAATTGGAATTACCATCAATAAGAGAATGTTTCAGATCAAGCTCATAGAACTAAAATAAAATGTAGGTGAGGATCAGTGTGGTGGGTAAAGATATACGTAGATGAGGATAACTTAGACGTGAGGATAGTTTAAGCTCGGAGATAGCTTTTAAGCATCCAAGCTTCCTCGATAGTGAAATATTAGGGGTAGATGGAGGGAATTGAAATTAAAAAGGAACTGTGTAGGTTGAAAATTTTCCCACGGAACAGTTTATTGATTAGGGAAAACGTGAGATTTCTAGAAAGTGTTTAATGTAATCAATTGAGTAAAATTTGTGAGTCTTATTTGTTTTAAAGAATATATGGGTAGATGAAAGGGATAGGAAGGAGACTTATCGGCAGCCTCTATATGTCGTAAACCGCTTTACTGCTACTGATGGATAGAGAGTCCGGATGGGCAGTGTTAAAAAGAGGAGTAATTAAGTCCGAAAAGGGGGGTCAATTTTCATCTGGACTGTTCAACGTATATGGGGAGGAAATATTTCAAGAAACGTGGGAAGAACTGGAGATATGAGTTAATATCGGTCGAGAATTCAAAAATTCAAATATGCTTGCGAGTGAGCAAGCTCTATTTTATCAGTTATTCATGGAGTCGCAAGCATTTCTGCAATGTAAAGTTAATGCAATAGGAATGGTATGAAATGGAATGCGAATAAATCAAATTTTTTCGCGGTTTTCGAGAAAGGGAAAGGATAAGTTAAATATTAAAATATGAGTTCATACACTAGACCAGATGTAAGACTTTACCTATCTCGGCAGTGTTTTGGACCAAAATGGTCTAAGTAATAGGGGCATATGAAGAAGAATTACGTTAAGCAAAGGTGCATTCATTCGGAGGAGGGAATTGAATTGAGGGATGTTGACTAAGATTGTTAGATAAGATCTCGTTAAAAATTTGGGGTTGAGCGTTTTTTTAAGCCTCCCGGAAACATTTTAACAAGATAATAGGCGTAGAAAAAAGGTTTTTGTAGAGTGTTTGAGGTGAATTATGGAATTGGTAGAGTGAACAGAAAGGAAAACAGTCCTATTGGAGGAAGAGAGAGGTTTGTTGAGAGAAATCTCGAGGAGGCGGGAAAGATGAACACAGAGAATTTTGAATGGCAGTGTGATATTAAAGTCTGTGATAAAGGGAAGAACATGAAGCGAACTGGTAAGGGAAAATAATAGGTTAGACATATTGGAAGAAATTATGGGTGGAGGGACATCTTATGAATTCAAGAGAGGATTACTTTAGTGTGGATGTCCGGTTGTGTTGTGTGATGAGCCAAGGAAATTATTGTTTTACCACTGAGCAGCCATTCCCCATAAAAAACTTGCCCTTGCTGGTAGATTTCCATGAATAGAGATTTCTCAATTATAAATTTTGTACAACTCAGGTTTCACTGAAGTATATAATTTCGTAAATTTCTTTAAATAATACATCTTTTCCCGTGGAAAGTCTTCGAGTTGTATATCATTTCTAAGGATATTTTTGTTAACTTTTTATGACTTCTGTTTTTTGTCTCTGTTGATAACTTTCTTACTATTTCTCCTTCATTAATATGAGCGTTATTTTTTCATAAATATTAATACGTGTCTTGCACCTATATTTCTTTGTTGTCGTTTTATTAATTGATTGACCTATTTTATAGAAATATTTTAACTCCAAATTAACGCATTCCTAGTGGTACAAGAAAGTCAGTTGGTAAATTTTACTATGGGAAGTTGATTAATTGCATAATGCTTGTAGGGTAGAGGGGAGGTGTGCTTTTTAATTACCTTATGAGGCATGTGTTCGAAGGAGGAATTATACGTAAGCTTTATGATTGCATTTTTTCACTAAGGGTTTCTAAGGAAAGACAATTTCAACCTTTGAGTATTCAATCCAATACTAAGTAATTGTAAATCAAACTGCCACTTCAAATTTATCTAAGTAATTCTTAACCTCGTAAAAGGCTTCCTTAATGTTTCATTCATTTCACGTAGTGCTTTTTAATATCATTCGAAGTAATAAACGGTAATTTTTAAGCTCTCGCACTTTTAAAATCCAATTAATTATTTGAGTTCATCAGATCTCGCAATCTGTAATACTTAACGTAATATTTAAACGTGCTTCTTTAATTTTTAATGAGGCATGCGCCTTCAATTAAATGATAGCGCACATAATAAAAAAAGAGAAGCGGTAGTGAATGATCTGTACAGAAGGAACGAGAGACTACTATGTACCAAAATTCAACCTATGGGATTTTAGTGCATCCTCTTATTTTATAAAAAAATAACTTTATTGTTTCATACAAATTAGGCAATATTAGTTAAAAAATAACGAAACTTTGAGAATGCCAATTTTATACGTGAGGATGTACATTACAAAGATGGCAAGGTTCTATTCAAATTGATGTTCCTGACCTTAAACGGTCAATACCTATGTATATAAGTAAAGATATATAAGTGCACCCTAATCATTGAAGGTGTATACGTAAAATCGATTATTAAGAAATATACAAGTAAGGTCTTGAATTGAAGTCAAGAACGAGTATTTATTAAGCCCAACTTTCGCGTATTGAATATTATTATAATTATTATCTCCTCGTATAATCGAGCCAGAATAGATCACTAAAATACATTTACACATTGGGGACATTAGGTGCGAGTGTACTGGTTCTATTAAATAAACGTAGTTCACATTTAAACATTGGAGAATACATCCCCAATTATATAACTTAACAATGGTTGCAATCCTGGAGTCTTCTAATCTTTTTGACCTCCATCCTACTGACGAGATTAGAAAGGTGAATAAATATGTGAAAAGCCGTATGACCTTAAAAAAAACCTGAAAATAAATTTCCAAGCCTTACAAATAGTAAAAAAAACAGTAACTCTTTGGTGTAGCACCCCCCCCCATAAAACCGTATATTTTATGATGGTCAATAAAATTGTACACGCGATGACGGTGAACACAGCTTAATTTTGATTCACCCCTTCGTTAATAAGGATACTCAACTCTTCGAAAATTTTTCATTGCAAAAGAACAAATTCATTGCATAATATTTTCATTATTTTTCACAAGTACCGGAACTCGCAGGACCTTAATTCTGTAAAAGTATGTGACCAATTGTGAAAAATATTTTCCAAATAAATGTGAGTTATGCCACAACGAAGGTAAAGACTCTTAAACGATAATACAGATATCCGTGTTCTCAAAAAAAATTGAATACTTGTTACAATCAATAGAATAACAGAATCCAATTTAATGCATAATATAGGAGCACTAGCCGTTAAAAAATCTATTATGCCTCTGAATTAAAAATAGCTGCGCAGAGGGTGTCGTTCAATTTAAAGGCTTGAGGCTTATGAGTCATAATTTGATCACTGACCCAAGGGGTTGGGAAGTGCATTCCAAATTCAATTGTCTCCCTTTGCCTCTCTCCCATTTTCTCTCCTTCCATACACCTCCCAATTCACCTTATTTTTTTCACCCCACCACTTTTCAATTTATCAACGTCCATGAGTTCCTCATTTCGCGGAAAATGTGTTATGTAACTGTGATAAAAGGACAGAAGGAACGTATTCTACAAATAAAGGGAAAGAAGGAATTAAGGGAGATGAGAAGGGTGAAAAGTCCTCGGGGTATTATTTTTAATTTCAAAAATTCAGATGGGAGAAAGAAGGTAAACATTTCTAATTGGTTATTCCCTTGGCTGTGAATTTAGTTGGGGTTTCTGCTCCTGGAAAAGGAAACTTTTTCGTTGAATTTTCAGCTTGAGTAACAAGCGGAGAACATTTAATGCAGTAGGCCATCTGTTGAATGATGTGTTAGGTGGGAGAAAACAGCATCAAAGTACTTTCGTGTATCGAGGTACCATATTTTATAAATTATACGCCTATATCGGTCTGTAATATCCATTTAGTGCCATTGACCAAAATTCAGGCATAAAACATGAGATGAAAAATGAGAGAAGAAATGAGTCCTATTTCTTACACCAGGGGAACAAGGCAAGTCAAAATAGACTTGTAATATTACAAATATTTAAGCAAATACTTTGTGGAATTTTATTATATTGAACAAGGAAAAATCAAATGAATTCGCGTTTCCACAGAATAGAGTTTTTGTTGTCGACTAATTTCGCTACACTGTAGCGTCATAATCATGTCCAGATGATGATGCACTGTAGTGAAACTAGTCGAGTTAAAATTCCATTCTGTGTAAACGCAATGGTTTCTTGCTTGTTCTATCGTTTTATAAATATATTAGTTTATAAATATTTATTAAGAACATGAATCAAATTAATAGGAAAAATGTATGCATAGAAAAAATATATCTGTATCTGCCATGTTTAGGGGAAACTAATAATATACTCGTAAGATACTACTGAAAACTGTTATTAACATATAAAAGAACACACCAGGAGATGGCAGAATGGTAGGTGCAGAAAAACCAACTCGAGGGAAAGATATGTTAAATAGGCCAACGCCCATTCGGGGAAGACCACTTCTCCTTTTTTTCCATTGATATAAAGGAAGACCCACGTGGGATGGCTGTTAAGCTGAGATTCAAGACGGACCCTGGCTTTTGAAAGGGAGGAGTGGATTAGGAGAGGAAGGGAAATTTGTAGGAGGAAGAAGCTAAGGTGGGTTTTAATGCAAAGGAAAGACGATAATGGATGGGAAGAGAGTAACGGAGTTCTACGAGAGAGGAAGGCGAATTATTTCTTAAAATAGCATGGGAAAGGAAAGTAAGCCAGATTTCGGAGAACTGCGGAGATTGCTCTTTCTCCTCAGCTGTACGCTTAACCACAGCTATCTGCAGAATAGGGAGAAAATTTGAGGAGCATAGGGAGAATGAACGCACTCGACGACTACATGTAAACTCCCTAGGACACAGAATATCTTTAAGGAGAAATAGCAAACCGTAAAGCATTTGGTTAATGCAAACTAAGCAACTCAGTATATGGCTAAAAACAAAAAATAACGACCATTGACCACAAAAAATATATTCCTTTAGATAAAGATTAGCTGACAATTTTAGTTTCCTACAAGCCTACTTCACTTTTCTACGTAATCGCCGTTCCTTGTTGGCACCAGTTGGTACCAGTTATTTAATCCTGCATAGAGATTCAATGCCTCGCAATTGAAAACCTTTACAACGGCTGACGTGAGTTCCTCATTGTCTTCCAAACGTTGTTCACCAAACCACCGTTTCAAGTAAAAGAAGAGGAAAAAGTCCCTTGATTAAAGGTCCTGGCTATGGTGCGGGTACTCAAACATCTAATACTATATGCTCCTGGCGTTGGTCGGTAAGCATTTTTGGTACTCACCTTGCACACAATCTGTAATATGCGAGCTTTTTCGTAACACTCGAGTGAAGAGGAGAGACAAAGTTTTTTATACAGAGCACTAATCATCAATCGTCGATCAGATCGAAGTTCTTGGTCCACTTGCTGAGCGATTTCATCTGCATTGCAACAAGGCCTGCCACTCCGCTATTTATGCTGTACGTTTGTGTGGCCATTTATGAAGTCTCCACACGTTTTTTACTTTGAGTCGATTTTATAAGTCCATACACAAGGCACAATTTTCAATTATTTAGGGCAGCTGATGAACCTTTTGAGCAAAATATCGAATCACAGAATGCAACTGGAGCTACGATTTCCTCGGACATTTTTATCTTTATTCATCGACTTTCATTCAACGATTACTGTATCCTTGCAATAACTTCTGCAACTTTGAAGAAATCAATATATATCACTGCATACGTACAACTTTTTTATGACCAGCTAATATTTAAACATAAGAAGGTCCTCATTTTTCTTACATTCTACCCATAAACGTTACTTGTAAGATTAACAACATAAACTATTGCAAAAATGGTTGATTGAGGTCAGTTTAAATATTAAATCTAGTGCACTATTAAACATGAAATGTCTCAAATGAACAGCATAGGAACAATTAAAACGTAAGGTGCCCTGAAAGAATTAATGAAAAAATATATATATAAATATATAGGTCAACAAAACAAAAAAATATTGACTATTTATAAAAAAATATTTCAATGAAATTTTAATCGTTCCGATGAAGTAATAATTCCCTAAATGCTTTAACTCATTGCTAGGAAACATGACAAAAACAATGACAGTTTGAGTATTTTATCATTATTTCCAGAGGACTTAGTAAATCACAAAAATTAAATCAGAGAGATAAAATGAAGGAAACAAGTAAACAATACTAAATAAAATACGTATATGGATGGATAGATTACAAATTACTAATGAAGAAATCATTACTAAATTCATGATTCTTCACCATGCATGTAAAATGTGGGTCTTAGTTTTCTTTGCATGTCTTTGACCTATATCAGGAATTCATTCCGGTAAATACATGTAACTTAAGTTAAGAGTTAAATCAATTCTTTTAACAAATTGAAAAAATAATCCAGCCAAATAATACACTTTCGCGCAAAGTAATTCGACAGTTTAATATTTGAGTAAAATATAGAAAGAGACCTTTGTTGAAACGTCTAACTTACTTTGCCCCATAGGGTCGCAAAACTACTCAACTATCCTTAATGAAAATATTAGGAAAACACTTATCTTATGGAAAAACCCTCTATCTTACGGTAAAAGTGTAACTATGCTCATGCGGGGTACTACTTAAGGAGAGTGTAGTTTGATGGAAATTATGGGAAGGTTTTCGGTATCAAGAAACTCAAGAAAAGCAAATAAAGATGTTTCTCAAACCAATTCCTTACTGTAGAAAGGACATTTCATCATATTCTAAATGAAACGAATCCCTTGTGTCCTCGGTTCACGAGTCACGTCGTATTTTCCTGGCCAGTTAAAATAAAAGGCCTGGAAATGCGAGGAAATGAGACACCGGCTGCTTCTTAAGCCTTCCCAACTTCCTTTGGAATCTTGCCTTTCACCACCTGAGTTGCCTTTCTGCTCCTTAACCCTCATGACATTAACGCAAACGAAAACCTTTTCTTTGTCTCGGATTCCCCTCTCGCGCATATCTACTATTCCTTCCGGATCAGGCTAGTAAGGCTCTATTTCCCATACCTTGTTTCCTTTTTCCCCTCACCCCTTCGGGCGAGAATATTCATCTAACCCTTTTCTTCCACGCAATTTGCATGCACGTAAGATTTGCCATTTATTCCGCCACATTTGCTTAGAAATCAGAGCTCACTAATTCCGCGCACCAACTCTCCCACGACGCGTTAGTACAAATCATCTAGTTAGCGGGATTCAGCGTTTTCGGCGGTCCATTGTTTTTATTTTTCTGCGGCCATGAGAAAGTATCCAGAAGGAGATATGAGAAAGGCGCTTGAGTAGGCGAATTGCTTCAGAGAATTTTCCGGAAAATAGAAAAGCCATGTCGTTGAAAGCACTAAAAGTGTTTGTACCCGAGACAAATTCGTTTGCTTTTTGATAGTGTAAGGAGAGAGTGTGTGTGAGTTTTACAGATACCAACTTGAAACTACCATTCAATTGAAGCTACCAAGGTTTGGCGATATATCTACAGGCAACGTAATATTTGGTTTCGTGAAAAGACCCCTTATTTGGCTAAAGGTTCATTAAGGCCGAGGATTTGAGGGACATTTTACGATATGTGTAAAGAACATTTATCTATATCATACGCTATAAAGCATTTTTGGAACGGGAGTGGAGTAACATTCCATTAAATTGTGAAAAATTTTAATTTAATTACCTAATATGATATCCGAAATGGCGATTCTGTTCATTCACAATGCGGGTATTGTTGCATGAACATTGACTCTTGGTATACGATCCTTTACACGGAAATGCTAAAAAAAGCATTTTATGGAGTAGACGGCAAGAGTTTTGATATATTTTCAAATACAGAAGAAATTGAGGATAAACTAGAGAAACGATTAAGAAAAATAGAGCACATTTAAATAAATAAGATGGAATAGAGGATTAAAGTATGTTATTTATTTCATCCTTCTCGTAGGAATAAAAATCAAACTCTGTATCTCTCCGGAATTTCCTATTTAAAGCAAGTATCTCCTCCACCCAATTCTTCTCTCTCTCTCACATTGCTATATCTTCTTTGGGCGTATTGCCTCTCATTATTTATCTTCATAGCTTTTTGAAAATATCTGCGATACTTCTTACGTAATTTTGAAGGTGATTTTGGGTATAAATTATTAATATTCTACCAATTAAGTTTAAAACATGTTTGTTCGCGTATATTCATGAGTCGTTTAACACTAAACGTTTTAAAAGGGCGATATAAAATAACCAAGCTGTTTTACATTATCCGATTATGTATTAAATTTAAAAATATAAAAAGAAATGTTAGTTAAGCTTGTCAATAAAATGGGTAAAATTAACATTTCGTGGAATATAATCAATTGCCTAAGGCATACAATATGATAAGTGCTTCCTTTATTAAAGAAATTAATTAATATTGAAGATCAAGGCTATCAATTATAGAAAATACGTAGGACTCTCCTTTTGATAAATGTAATGTTTTAATACCCATGTCTAGATATTAAAATACCTAAAAAAACGTTAAAATTACATTGTGCGTATATTGGAAGTGACCCACATTTTCACTTTCGTTTAGAGTGTCAAAATATACCATCCCCTTCTTCGTCTACCATTCTATTTCAAGCTTTGATTAAAATTACTCTAGAAACACGTGCAGTGAAATATTTTAACTGAGCTTTTACTCCATCTGCAAATTTCTCCAAATGATTTCATCGTGAATTTTATAAATATTTTAACCAAATTTTTCCAGTGCGTGCAATATAAAGACTAAAACGCACCAAACGACCCTCCCCACCCACCCGGGGAACACATAAGCGATATACCATTGACCAAGAAGGGAGTGGAACAGCTCATCCGTAGTATCAATGCAAACATGGCACCTGGTCCGAAGGAAGAACACCTACTATAATGTTAAAGGAATTAGGTGAAGATATTGCCCCGTTTTCAGAAATTATTTTTCTAAAATCGATATAAGAAGGATCAGTACCTTGCGACTGGAAGCTAGCCCATACAACTCCCATCCAGAAGTGCGGCGATAGGGATAAACCAACCAATTACCGACCCGTTTCCTTAGCATCGATCTCTTGTAAAATATTAGAACACATTATTGTCAGTAACATAATGAGATATCTTGATAGTATGAAAATACTAAACCAAAAGCACGGATTTAGGAAGAGCAAATCTTGCGAAACACAATTAGGTCTTTTCATTCACGATATATTTACATCGGGAGAAAACAACAAACAAGTCGATGAAGTATTCCTAGATTTCAAAAATGCCTTCGATAATGTCCCACACAATAAATTGCTATACAAACTTAAATGCTATGGTATCAATGAAAATATTAATAATTGATAAGGGAAGTTCTGTCAAATCGCAAACATATACGAGTACTACTCATCGATCGGTTGTGCGCAACGGAATTGGACGAATCTTCGGGCGTCCCCCAGGGAAGTGTAATATAGTCGCTTCTATTCTTTATATACATTAGTGACTTAACGTCACACACGTTAGTACATTCACACACGTTAGCACACGTTAGTAGCATTCTCAGGTTAGTTGCTGATGACACGGCGGTATACAGGGAAATAAGAAGCCAACTAGATTGCGAGCTACTCCATAGATACCTCTATAAATCTCGGATTGGTACAAGGAATGGTGATTAATGGTTAATAAAGACAAATGCGAAGTTTGAAAATTTTGAAACAAAGGAATTGGCGAACAGGACATAAACTACGAACTCGAGTGTTTAGTGCTACGTATGGCCAAACAAGTAAAATATTTGGGGGTAGTTCTAACACCACGCCTTTCATGGAGAGTACATATCAGGACAACATGCGGATCCGCTTTAAATAAACTTGACTTCATAAACAGGTTGTGAGGAAAAGTAATGAGCAAGTTAAAGAGAGGTGTTTCTTTGGTCTAGTTACCTCATTTGGAATATACCGCAAGTAGTTGGAATCCTTGGAAGCAAATGTGGCAAAACGTTACTGTTGCGGCATCTCCCGCAGTTTCTTGAAAAAAAGAGTTAGATAAAGTCCATAGAAAATCCGCCAGATTTATTAAACATTGTTGTAATAAGAACACAAGTGTGACAGGTCCGTTAGGGGATTTAGGCTGGGAGCCACTTGAGATACGAAGAGAACAAGCGAGAAGACTTTTAGAAAGGTTCAGAACAAACAAGTTTAACGACGACACTAAAGAAATTAACAAACCGAACGGTATTAGGGTTAACCTTGTGAAATTTATCCATGATGGAAAGGAGACAAACTATGCAAATTTCACTTGAATAGAGATTTATTCACGACCTTAAGTAGATCAGATAACAAAGATAAAATAAGGGAGATGCATTCCAGTACAGGCAGACGTAAATACACATAATTTCCCCGAAAAGTCAGGAATCATAAAATTAAGAAACCGAAGTCATTTTAGAAACATTTAAAAACATTGAACTTGCAACTTCGTATAAATTTGTGGTTTTTGAATACGATTTTTTTCTTCTTACGGGTGGCGCCCTAACACCCCCCGCCACATGCCCTTGCGGTGGTTTGCGGGGTATTAAGTAAATGTAGACGTAGATACCTGAACAATGACGAAGTTCGTCGGTTCTGCTTTTAACTGTACTAGTATAATTCTGTCCGTTGCTAGCTCTATGTTGACAATGCTTTCTTCTTCATTTTTATTCAATAATAAGGCACCCCTTTTCCGACTATCGTCCCCCACGCTGATTATGAATAATCTATGACTATGGCTCCACTAATCCCATCTAACCTTGCATAGGCCTAAAATGTCATTATTTTCTATCTATTTTTCTGGCTGCATATTCTGTATTTTTTCCGTCTTTAACATTTGCCTAACATTCTACATACCTATTTTAAATAATTTGTTCTTTTTTTGCGTCATCTGTGCTGTTAATTTTGCTATCTTATTTTCTATACTGCTCTACTGCTGCTATTTTAGTGTCCATCATACTTAAGATGGTTTCCAATTGACTTCCTTATTAGTGTTTTTAATGTAAAACCGTCACTCAATGGCCGCCCACTGGCGTCAGATGCATTTGCATCCAATTCACGGCGTAGTTAAGGTAAATTTCAAGTAAAGGGAAGAAGAATAATTGAGTATTCTTCATGATACAATAAATACTTGATATCCAAAAGAAAAGAATTTGGGGAAGGCATCAGGAAAATAGTTGAATGCAATGAAAGTTATGAGACTAACTGGAGAGTGTTGAATAAGCAGATCTGAGTAAAGGGAGGCAGAAAATTTAGTGTGTGTATGTGGGGAGGGAGTGGGAAAAAAAATGAAAATCATCGAATGCAGCACGTAAAGGGAGTAGCAGAGAGGGTTTAGAGGAAGGGAAAAGGGAGTAGCAGAGAGGGGTGAGAGGAAGGGAAAAGCGGCATCAGAAATGGAGGGAATAGTGGAAGGGTTCACCCTTTTCTCAATGACACATCGAAAAATAAAATAAAAACACGAAACGAACTGCCAAAAAAATGAACACAGTTTTAGTCACGTTTGGTAGGTTGGGGTATCGAGGGGTAGGATTGAGGAGAGAATATAGAAACATAGTTTGGCTGGGAATGAATCTCACGGTTAAATAAACAAAATAATGGAATCCCTTTTCACTGCATTTCGGGAACAGAGAAAGGGGTTTATAAGAGGGTTTGATGTCACTGTAGCGGACGGCCGCTCCGGGGGTAGAAGGTGGAAGGAGGAAAACGTGAGGGAAAGAGGAAAAAACGGTGGGAAAGTTGACGGAATAGGAGACAAAAACTCAATCTATGGCGCGCTTTCTGCGCCAGAGGGTAGTCTACTTGTGCGTAGGAAAATGATGAATTGGCGGCCGAACGAGTTTTATGGTATCTCTGTTCCACTTCAATGAATTAACTGTTAAGGATCAAATAAGTTGCAAATAAAAGCGCCAGAATCATGATTTTAGGTGATTGCGTCGGGACTTTCAGTTGGCTCAAATTATCAACGGTCAACTACATTTATTTTTTCCATAGATTTCGACAAGAGATCAAACTGGTAACTGTTATTCTTTGATGTGTTGATTCAATAAATATTGGTTTTCCTTAGGATATCAAACTCATTCATAAATTTAATTCACTGGAAACCTAATCGAAAGTTCCGGTAGTAAGTTTTCTAATATTTTAGTTTTGTAGTATAACTGAACCTAGAGCAGGCGGTGGTTGTATCAGTAGAAACCTAATTTATGTGAATAGGAAAGACTATGTAATATTATTTGCCGGCATGAAAAAAAATTTGGTATTGGTTTGTGGAATAAAGGTCACTGCATTTCACAGTAAATGCATTGTAAACAATCCCCCTTGTTTGTCAAAAATTTTCTGCAAGCTTTTTTCTAGTCAGCCTTTTTGGATCATAATTGATTAGAGATAGTAAAAGGGAGAAGGAACATTCATGTTACCGATTATTAAGATCCCGAGAATGAACTGTAAGTTTAGTCTTTAACTTACAGTGTTTCGCGAATACTTATGTTTAGCATCAACGTTATATAAATCCAGTCAATGCATGCTAATTTTTGGAATATTTGAGCATTTTGGTACTATTGTATGCGTACCAAAAAGCCCTATTAAAATTGTATTTTCCGCTTCGTTCCTTTGTGAAAACTATTAAAGACACATGCATAATTTCATGCATTGAAAGTAGAATATATGACATGGCAATTGATTCATGATGCAAGGGAACATATGTTAGTTTTATAATGTCATTGATAACCAATACATCAAGGAATGTTAGCATTCTATTAGTTGACTCTTTTCAGGTATTTTGTGAAATGATAAATGAATTACATTTATTTGATTGTTTACTCAGTTAAAATGTATTTATTTTATTAAAGCTCCTTCCTCGTTTGCAGATGAAACATTGTGTTACGTTCAACAACTAAAACGGCACCTTTTAAGAGTTGATTTGGAATCAGAAAAGGTAAATGAAAATATACTCAATTTAAAAATGTCCATTATACAATAACCTTATGGAACTCTACGCTAAACATTTTTAAATCGTATATTATTCTGTCGGTTTTATTACCTTATGAAGGGCCTTTTCCTGACGAAATAGTACGAAATATGATCTACATGTTGAATAACTTGTTCCCTGGCTATTCTAAGATTACCTAATAAGTTATCAATGTAATTAATTTAAATATCAATCAATTCATTAATAACGTTTACATTGTTTGATCTAGCGAGAAAAAATAAGTTTATATTTTAGTACAGATGACTAATTAGTAATGTCACCTGTTTTAGTGAAAGTAGAGAGATCAAAATAAGAAAAAATGTTTGTTTAACCGATAGATGCATCAAAACTCGATTTTTGTATACGAGCAAAAAATAAAACATTAATGTAGGTAGACTTTAGTAGCTAAAATTTAATAGAAAGTGTTTAAATACATTGAAGACATTTTTCTTACTTAATTTGGATTAATACTAAAGAGATGCTTTAATAACAAAACCGCTTTTTGTATTTTTTATTCTTTCCTTATGAGTGTACGCCATAAATATTAAATGGATCAGAATCTTGAAAAATGCTTAAAATATTAAATTACTTTGTTTTGAAAAGGGCTATAGTAAGAATTTAGATGAGAAAAGGTAACATTATGTCGAGAACACCCGAGGACTGGTTGCAAAATAGCCTGTTCCAAATTGGGACGGACCCCTTGCTGAGCTAATTTTTGAAAATTGTATGCATCTGAAAAATGGGTAATTCATAGAGAATCACAATAGAGTGTAATATACTGCAACAACTTCTAGTTATTAAAAATGAGAAAATATTTGGTTAAATATCCCTCAATAAAAATATACATAAGATTCAAATCCATTAAGCAAATTCATTAAATCAGTCACAAAGTTCAGCAAGACAGGAGCTGTTATGAACATTTCATTGGGAACGCTTAAAATGTCCATCGTATAGTCCCGACTTAAATCCAGAAATTTTCATCAGTTTAAGCCCCTAAAAATTATTTTTGGTGGCCTACGTTTTGAAAATTATGACGCCATACTTCTAGAGGGTATTCTTTGGTTGCGACAGCATGCAAATTACCCCTTCACTGCTTGTTATCATGGACATAGTCAGAGATTGAATAAGTATCTGAATGTACATGGGGAATAGAAGAGAAGTGAAATACATTTTAGAAAGTAACTTTGATTTGGTTGCCTCTTTCAAGTTCTACTTGTTATTTATTGAGTTACCCTCCTTGTAGTAAAACACCTCCACGAAGTAAACTTAGTATTAAGGAAATCTACTCACTAATTAGTGAGGAGAATCAAGTAAAGAGCGTCAAGTAAAAGAGAGCATTGCAATTGACCATTGCGTTAATTGAGAGTAATACATTAAATGAACCAGGGAAGAGAGCCTTATCAGTGGAAAAAGAATTTCGTGCAAAAGAAGAAAGAGTACAATCATTTAATATAGAATACTCACCATAACCAGTGCTACGTGAACTCTACTCTCGCCTCTCTGTTTTGATCACCTCTGTTTCCTTTGAATCAAATAAGTATCTCGCAAAAAAAACTAGTTTAACAATATGATCTACGCCTTCAAAATTACTAAAGTTAGCTTTTACATCAATGTGAAGCACTTTGTGTACCGTGAGAGACTGTGTAGTAATTGTATGGTGTGGTGAAACTATTATTATGTTTATGTAGCCTGGAAAAGTTAGATATCTTCAAATGTTCAATTTACAAATGGCTTAATTTTTTAAATCGATGGTTAGAGTACTGTGAAAACGGAAAAAAGTTACATATTTCTGTTGTCCATATAAATCACAAACACTACGGATTTCTTCACAAATCAAGCTGCCAAAACATTCAACAAGCCATGCCAATAGCAATCACCTAAAACTATATTTAGAACAATGTTACAATAATTATAACTATGTTTAGAATGTTATTAAAACAATTATAAATGCTATTTAGAATATTATTAAAATTGTGAAAAACAAAAAAATTTAAAAATATTAAATTCTCGACCTCATTTACACATTTCAATTTTACAAAAGAGTAGTTTGCGATATCTACAAACTCTCACATTTTCAAATGAAACGTTCATTTAAAGAATATTTTTCACTTTCATTATTAACTATTTACGTAATAGATCTCATTTAATACGATTTAATTAAGTCGAAGTAAGTTGATTAATTCAAATTAAGTCAAATTAAGTCGATTATTAGTCGAAAGCCATGGCAATGGTTTTGTGGTTGGTAAAATGGTATGATGGAAGTCATGCACTAATGATTATGAAAAAACATTTAACATCAATGTACGCGAAACATATTACTTTGAAAGGTTTTTCCAACTATTTGTGTAAGGCGTACACAAATCTGAAGACAAATAGCCGCAAATGACGAAATATATAGAATAAGGCTCTTAAACGTAGCTTTATTGCCAACGTTCACTAAACCCTATGCCTGAGATTTTGGTCACGCGCATAGACGTGAATGTAATTGCAAAACTCTAAGAAACTAATTATTTCCATGCCGTGCAAAGGAACGCGAATACCTTTTCAAGGGATTTTCAACCCGCCCATTGGATTTGGGGGTTATTTTCAATTCAGGCGGGCGGGTAGGCTATCTCTTTGTATGGTGGTGCTCAATGTGTTCCTATGCGTAGTTTAATTGAACCGCGAACCATTTGGTTATCTGCTCCCGTAATTGTAGGTGTAAGGATATGAGCCAAAAAAACCAGAAACGACTGAGTGGTCGCAATGACTGGGGAATCGTGTCTACTGGTTGGGGATAGGGCTGCAACTGAATAACATGACAGGATTAATGAATGCGGAAGGTCTTTCAACTCCCACAGTCAGGCGTTCCTGAGCATTTTTCGCGAGTACCAACTTTGCGGAAACCAAGGGCAAATGAAGACAGACTGGACTAAAAATTTAAAACAGATGGAAAAAATGAAAATGCATAAACGGCTAGGATGGGTGATCGACGTATCATTTTTAATCCTGTCCCACCATTTTTTCTGAGAACTCATATTGTTGGAAAGGTTTTAATTTGGTAATTGGAGATTTTCTTCTCTGGAATATATTTGAATGGTGACTCCTGTACCAATACTTGGATGCAATTAACTGGAAAATTTGGTACTTGCCTGCACTTCGTTTCAAATCCAATTTTGTATGGAAAAAACGATGATGCAGGTGACGATTTGTATTTCATCACATTCCACTCTGCGTTCCAAATCTCTTTTGTTCCGAGGAATATTCATAAAACACCGGTAAAAAAACATTTTAACATAGGCGCAATATTTCCATACCAACCAACAGCCAACCGTTTGTCGCTTTTTTTGTCAGGAATTTGGTTTCTCGTGAAAACAAATGTATTTTAAAAATACGTATATATTAGAAAAATATACACTAATAAGGACCTGTTTTCTGTTTCACTTTCCCTTCATGCCAGTTTTACTACCAGATGTTTCTACGACCTTTAACAGCTTCATTCGATTTCGGAATCTTCGAAAGTCTAAGTGAATATTGTTGGCATGACATGGGAATCCAAAACCACTGGGGAATGCTGAGGAATAGAAGGGGCATATTCCGGGAGAGTGCGAGAGCGATCGAGCGGTAGTCGAAACGATAGGCATTAATGCTGACTGTGGCCGAAAGGAAAAGTCGCAGGATCCGGCGACAACGACGCAAAACCGGTGAAAACTGAAGGCCAGGATGGATAGGGGGTGGGGAGGAAGGATGAAGGGGTCCTGGAATGGAAAACGGATGAGAGTTAGGGTTAGGGAAGCGCGGGTGGGAGAGAGATCTACTATATATATAGGGAGGAAGAAGGTGGGTAGTTGGATGACAGATGTCTGCATACAGAGAGGCAGTTGGAACCATAGTCAAGGTTACTTGAAGAGATGATATGGTGTAGGTAGACTACGATTGGGTGTGTGTCTGTGAGTGGAGTTTTGGAATATGGTGACCGAGCCGTGTGTTATGCTAGCCGGGAAATTTTGGCGCGGTGGGCGAGAAGGATGAGAAGGGGTGTATATGGACCCCACCCCTTTCCCTCTCTCACTCTCTTTCCCCCTTTTTCTCTCTCTCTCTCTCGAAGCTTTCCCACTCCAACTCTGTGGGACCCAATGCGTCAGAGGTAGTACGGCCGAATGGGAGAGAGGGAGGGGAGAACGGAAGAGGAGGTCGGGAGGGGGGAGGAAAGGGGGAGGCGGTGCAAGCATTCACCCCGACGATCGATGGCTGGGCTCTCTCCCTCTCCATCTCTCCTCTTCACTCCCTCCTCTCGCTCCCCACTCCTCCTCCCGCGCAGCATCTCCTTTGCCCCAAAGGATAGAATGAGCCCATGCGCTTGAGCCCCCCCCCCTTCCTTCCGTCCCACTCCGCCCACTTCCCATCCCCTCCCTCGTCCCGACCCACCACTCCTTTCCCTATGCGGAACACCGCATCCACAGACTTAAGAGGGAGAGTGTGCGTGTGTTTGCGTGCGCCTGCTTGGCCTTCGCCTCGTTCGCCCTCTATCTACCTCCTTCATACATTGCACCCCATTCATCCCAAGACGGGGGGAAATCAACCCTCCCCCTCATCTCAATCTCTCTTCCCGACTTATTATTGCCTCCCATTCCTATGTAGCCTATGAGACCTTTCAGGGTTTTGCGTAGTGGGGCACTTAATGAATGGGAGGAGGTTTGTGGGAGGGATTTTGAAAATAGAGGCGCGGAAGCATAGTTGATTGGAATTTTCAGTTGCGAGAATTTGGGGTAAGCTAAAAATAACATAAGAGAAAAAGAGGTAATAATAATACAGCTCAATCAGTTTATTCCCGTATTTATCAGGCCTTAGGATCGCATTCATTTATTTAGCCTAGTTAAATTACTGTTTTATTTAATTCAATTATATTTATTGGCAATAATTATCCTTTCTCGTCGCTGTGTCCATAACTATTACAATGTATCAATTCTTGAGTATGTTTTTTGTTCCATAGTATGCGCAAAAAATCTAGTGAATATGGCCAGACAAAAAAATGAATTTAAAGGCAACTAAGTGGTTGGATATTTCAATCGAGGAATGGAAACAATATCAATACCAAAGTATATGCCTTTGAAAACAATCATAAATTGATTGAATGCTAATATAAATTATTTTATTATCTCTTTTGATGAAGAATGACTTTATCAGGGCTAATTTCAAGAAACTGTCAGAGATGCCCAACAATAACGTTTGATGGGGTCATACGCCAACATGTATTTCAATGCAACAATTTCAGAGTGTAAAAATCTTTCGCTTTGAAGTGCATGTTAGCGGATGACTCCGTTAAAAGTTACTGTTACGGCATCTCCCGCAGTTTCTTGAAATTTAAAAATCCCTATATACAAAATCTAGCTTGCTAAGAATTGATACCAAATACTTATTATTGAATTTTTCACAACTTCCATACTTATTTTCATAATTTTCCAAACTTAGTTAAACATCACTCTAATAAAAAATTAAATGCATATATTTTTGCTCTAAACATGATTTAATATGTTTACACAAATATAAAATCTTTTTGTCTTGAGCCAATATGAATAATAAGAGCAAACAATTTGGCATTTAACCGAATTAAGAGTAATGCAAATCGTTGATCACAGTTATCAAACCTTGCTTATTTTATATAATTGCGGAGGGGCATTGGTTGTATGCAACCCGCGATACGTTACTGTATTACAATTCGTGTATAGTACAGGATAAACTTGTGTTAACTTCTTGGCTGATCACGGCTGTAGAAATCACGGTTTAATTCACCTTGGAGCCCTTGATATTTTAGTAGCGCTCAGGCAAAATTTATTTAATTTCTCGCGTGTCATTCATACTTATGGTGAATCGAGGGAAGCAGTTTACGAAAAGTTACCAGTTCGATCTTGGAACGTCACTAGAGCTTAAACCATAATAGTCTTTGTATCGAAAACAAATTATTTTTTATGATAAAAAGTATTCATCAATATCCAAAACTTAAGTCGTGAAAATGTATTAAAAATGAAAATATCACAGAATTTTAAATAAGTAGGAAGGCAAAGAATCGCAATAAATTGATCATAGTACACCCATTTTTCATTAATAAAAATATACACAGCAAGTGAATCTACATAATAGTACATACTGTGTTAATATATGTCGTAAGGACTAAGCGACACATTCTTCTTACCTTGAAATTTTCACAATAGCTGTATAAAAATTAGGCGGAAATTGAATAAAATAAGAAATCTTAGTTACTACTTTTTGTTTATTATTATTAAAATCAGTCTGAGATGGCGTGTGATTAACTACCCTCAAAGGCTTTAACTGCTTGAGGACAAATCGAATGATTAGTTCTTGAGATGCCGCGTTTAAGGGGTTCCTGTTGATTTTCTACGAATAAGAATGATGAAGATCGTGTGCATAAAACTTTTGAAGAAAATTCAAAAATATTTTCCCGTCGAAATACAAATGTGAAATACTCTCCATTTTCCTCCTCTCTTTTACTGTGAATTGAGGGAGGAATAGATCATCTGAAGTAGCATTATACTCAACTGAATTTTTGTGATTCTCCTAGGCGGCCGAAAAAGCGTTTGATAGCTTGGGCACACATCAAGAAAAAGACCATGAGAAGAATAATGTAAAGAAACGCATCACATAATTTCCGTTACTTACATTTCATGCTTTAGCCATCAGTTGCGTAATGAAAAAAAAATCCTTCTCTTTATCTGTTCACCGATTTCTCTTCCTCTTTTCCCAATATTACTCCGATCTTTCAAGATCTTGCCGAGCGTGAGAATATAAATATAATATTTCATTCATGTTTCAGGGAAAGTTCAATTATATTGAAAAATCTTTTTTTATGCCTCCACATTCGAATATTACGATGAAGTATTTTCTTGGAATTCGTTTTTTTTAATTCATTAGCGGAAACTAAAATGTTCATTGGGCCTAGAAAAAACCACAGAAATATCGGTGAATTAACAGAAATTTACTCATTTTTTTCATTAGTCTGACGATAAAACTTCTAAAAATGCTAATTTTTCCAATTAAATAATAACTATACCCTATTTATCTTATTCCTTTGGTGCTTGTTTCCTTTCGACAGGATCTTTCAGACACCCTGGTTTAATATTAAACTGTAATTGGAAGCATTCTTGGGTAAATCTCGATAAGGTTATTCGTTGGATTACATAATCAGGAATACTGAAAATTTTCTCTATTATTGAATTGCTCCAATAAACTACTCGCAGGAATCACTTGCCAATCATTCGCTTCCTGCTTCATTAACGCCCGATAGCTACCTGTAGCTTAACATGTTTATGTGATGTAAGAGTGAGAAGTATCTGGTTATTGGGGATTGTTCTAGGTTTTTAATGTCCTTAAATTTTTTTTACATTCCCGTAAGAAATGAAAACTGACAAATCATTTTTTAATGGAACCTTAAAGTTCCTTAAAGAACCCCGGCAGTTATGCTAATTTACATATTGTTTGCTAGAAAATAAGATATATATTTTGATTGATTCTTACGTTAAAAATTAAGAGTTCCATGATAAAATAAAATATAGAAGTTTTGGTGCTAATTCCAATTTTTTTGAATGATTTGTATTTAATCATGTTCTACTTATTGCAATACTATATTCTTTTGTTCAATATTATCTCTAATGCCTGGAGCGGTTTTAATTAAGATATCTTTAACTATTACCTAATAGTGATTATTATAATTTTTTTTTGAGTTTTGTAGGCATTTTATTCTTCAACTTACTAGTTGTACGGGTATAATAGAAAATAATATTCTTTGGTAGGGCGCTTTTAATCCCCCAATAGCCGCTAAAGTTATTGCCGATAACGTTAACAACCATTTTATTTATTTAGCAATTAACCAAAAACAGCACTTTTGGCTTTTACATCGGACTTTTAACAGGGATATGTAACAATAGACCCGACTACTAACACTCAGGACCGAATTGAAAGAAATTTCACCTAGGTACCCAATCGCACCTCTGGGTTGGTAGGCGAGGATATTACCGCAGGACCAGCAAATTTAGTCAATCGATACAGTGAAGTAATCTGACCTCCAAAAGTAAAACATTTATTGTTTCTTTAGTTGCTTTATAGGGTTGTTATCTTGGCTTATTAATAATAAAAATGTGTGAATATTCTCGCCAGGAGGGTTATAATCGAATTGAGCTATTTATTTCATAAACGATATATTTATAAAAACTGTTTATGAGGATGAGTAGTAGGAGCAAGTTTTTCACGAGTAAGGTAGAGATGCCAGGCCACTAATGGAAGACATTCGAACTGACGAATTTATCTATCCATTAGGAATTTAAAGTACGATTCAAAGCAGGAGTAATGTCAGCTCCTCTCATTTCAGCGCCAAGAGGACAGAGAGATGTGAGAGAAACGATGATAATAATAGAGAGTTAGTGGGGAGGCATAAACCCAATACATACAGCGATAAGAAGATTATCCGACCCTTCATACCATTCCGATTAATCTCAATTCTCACAGGAGTTTCCTGGACCAAGGATCAGGTATTTCATTAGAGGGTGCCGTATTACATAAAAGGTGATGGCTTTGTAGATGGAAGCGATCAGGTTGGGTAATGCTTGTTTGATACCGGAAAGGGAGTAACTATATACCGATGTTAACGAAATTGGAGCCAAAGAATTATTCAAATTTATCAAAAATATTTTAACCAGGGTACTTAATCAACAAGCTCAACAGCTACGTTAACAGAATTTTTATTTTAAGCTATATTATATATTGTTTAAACTATATTAAGATTTATTATATCCAAGCTATTTATATTTAATAAATGAGGTCAGAAAAAATTGCTTGCAAACAAAAGGTCGTTTTTCCAAATGCTCGGTATATATTTACCATGAGACTATACAACTGAGAGCATAAATCATATTCAAGTTCCCGAAATTTTATTTTTCTCTTAGGAATTCCAAAATAAATTTTAAATGATTATTTTCCTACAAGTGGAACTGAAACCAGATGGATTTAAGTATATTCCCCCAAATACTGACAACATCCTCAAATAAGTTGAGACAGTACAGTACTTAAAAGAAAATTATTTAGATTAGGAGCAGCCAACTGGTCACTGTCGTGAATAGACACCAGTAAAACTCTAATCACAGTAGAACATGAGATTGATTCTACTCTCACTAAATTTGACTAATCCATTTTTCAGCTTAAAATAACTTGAAACTCTCTCCTTGCCTTCCAAAAACGTGTTTTCATCAGGCTTTAGCACCAAAATTTTCTCCCCTATCAAAGACGTCAACCTCCGCTCCCACCTTCGTTATCTCCTTCGATGAATTCTTACAACAAACTCCTTTCTTTAGGAGCACTTATTTATTTTCCACTCCTTTCATCTAATCATACCCATACCCTTATTATGAAAACTTTCGACCACTGTTTGTCCTCGTTCCTCAAAGATAAATTTTCGGAACAGTGCGACGCGTATTCTAATATCAAAGGCTTAACTACTCTTTTATTAAAATCTTTACACAAGGACATTTTAATAATCTATTTTGTACTATATTTATACCTGTTTTTTAGCTAATTTAATTGAGCAAAGTATATTACATAGTAAAATTTTATAATAGTATATAATTGTATAATAATATAATTGACCAAAGAATATTTTTGTTATAAGAAGGTAAAAATTCGATTACCTATTGATCAAAGAGACTCAGCAATTTATTTTTTTCATACTAAAGGACCAGGATTTTTTAATGCGAGTACTAAACGGTATATAATTCCGGGTAAATAATTTTCCAAAATGTGTTGATCCAATATACAGCTAACATACTGAGCTCAACAACACTCTTTAGCCGTTTTTTGTGTTTCCAATCTCTCTCTTCAAATCCCTCGTCTATTTCTATACCTCATTCCTCACGCGGTCTACTGCCAACAGCTTGGCATTACATTTTCAAGCTGTGGTGCTAGGAAAGGGAAGGCGCCATTATTTGCATAACCATGGATTCATAAAATTTCTATTTTTGCATGATCTGGCATAGCAATAATAGTGGTCAATGGTATAGGTGATCGTCGTTCATCCCTATTCCCTCCTATTCAGTATACCTGAGAACCTTTACAATGGTAATAATTATAGCTTGTTTAGAACCGAGACTTTCGCTAGCATGTATATGGATTTGCACGATACTTTGTGGGTTTTAGTAGATGTTTGTTCACTTTTTGTAACCGTTTAAATACCCTTTCTTTCCCCTATTCCTTACCAGTTCCACTTAGCGCTTGTGCCCATAATAACACATAGCTTTGATTGAATACGGGATATGTACATATGTGTAATTTTATATGTTTACTGGTAACGAGGTTAAGCGTTAAGGGAATTAATTTCTCTCAATATTTAAAAAGCCCCTTTCATATAGATTTTTTGTCGCCTCTTCAAAAAAGTATTTGTTCAAGATAATCCGCTTTAGAAGCATTTTATCAGAAAAAATATTTTAGGTAATTTTAGAAGAAAGTTATATAAATTCGTGGCATGAATTTAAGTTATAACAATACCTTTCCTTCGAGTAGTGGTGTTTAAGTTTTAATAAACAAACCACGAGCAATTGAAAATGAGAGTTGAAGTAAAAACAACCATTTCAGTGGATTAAAGATCAAATCCATCTTTCTTAGCAAATATACTACTAAAACAACTAAAATGTGGCTAAAATATGGAAACAAGTGAGTCGCTATAGTCCAGGGGGTAGAGCGTTGCACTACTGACTGGAAGGCCTGGGTTCGATTCCCGGGCCTCCCGGGAAGGCACTATGGGAACCTACAGCTGCACTCAAGCTGTGTGATTTTTCGGGTACCAGATCTTCCTGGGAAACCATAACCGACACAGGGAAAGGCACTGCCCCCCCTACCCTGATGTGTGAATTTCACACGCCGTCGGGCTTAGTACTGGGTAAAATCGATCACCATCTACAAAACCGACCTTCGGTTTGAATACTGTGTTTTTTAAGTAGAAACAAATACCTGAAAAATACTTCCGTAAACTCGTTTTTCGCAACTTTGAGAAAGGGGTTTAAATTCCCCAAAAAATATCTCCGATCATTATGCGGGAATAAAATATTTTCCTTAGAGTGTTTATTTCCTTTGGTCGGTGATCAAATTTATTCCATGACGTATATTGCTTCTTTAAAGAAAACGGAAGCTTTTAATTTCGATTCATACATCACACAAACATCCAGGATGGTTTCGGAAATTATCCTTCGCAGTTGGCCCAATTTCCCATAAAAATGGGCTTATTCGTTTGCTCTGAATAATATAATACGGTAGTAGTAGTCATTTCTTCTTTCATAAATTAGTATACAGATATATGGGTGACAATTTGCAAACATGGATTGCACCTACAGGGATCTCACGAGTACACACACAATTATGTATATATCTGTGGTTGATAACACGTCCATACAACATACAAAACATATTAAAAGACGATATATGAAGGGTAAATACTAGTATATACACAGGGTGCGGTAACACAACTTCTTTTTTCAAACGCAAAACTCATTCAAATAGGAATTTGGTGGAAATATTTGTGCGTTAATTGACCCCTATAGCTGTGCTGGCGTGCCCAATAATAATTGCCATTGGTAGGTATGGTCACCCATGCCAGATAGGTCGAAGGTCGTAGGTTAGGAGGCAAAGAAAGGCAGTGTAAGAACCGTCTGCCCCTCAGCGAGGCGTCTGACCCCAGTGGGTCGGCTCTAGTGATGGTGACCCCTGTGCTAACCCCAGTGATTGTGTCACGTGAAAAATACCATTGAGGAAGGCAACGGGTAAGTACCTCAATCAATATTCTCAAAAAATATAATAATCTATGTAACGAATATAATAATAGTCAACATATAGAATATGAGTCCAGGAACTATGGATCTCGGCCCATACGGCCATGTGTTATGCCCGGTAAAGGGAAGGGCAAGACTTCCATGGTCGACATCTCATGAAACCTTTGAAAAAGAAAACAGACAACAGCAGGCTAGAAGACGCAGAAAAAGAAGGCCAATTTAGTTAGAATAGAAACATGGAATAAACAGTTATATGGAAAAGGACAAGGAAACCATGGTTCATGGATGAGATGATTACAAAGATAGATGTGAGAACAAAATTTAGGCAAAAGTTAGGCAAAAGGAAATACAAAGAGTCGAACAATAAATTAAGACGAGCAACAAATAAAGCAAAAGAAGCAATATGGAGGACGCAGTAAGAGGATTTGGAATGTTTGCTGAGGAAGACTGAAATTGATGTGCCATCAAGGAAGGTTAAATTACTATCGGGAAGTAAAAAGGAAATAGATGTGCTAACAGTTAGATACAAGTTGGGTAAGATGATACCTTTATTTGACGCAGATAAGATACAAGAATAATGGAAGGAATGTATATATATATATATATGTGTATATATATATATATATATATATATATATATATATATATATATATATATATATATATATATATAAACACTGTATGGTAAAGAACTTAGGCCAACAAGGTTAAACATAGAAATAAAGTAAAATATCACAGTTAATATCAGTTTAGGGAAGCGTGAGATGAAGACTCTATATGGACTTATTCGTAGTATCTATGATGAAGGAATCTGGCCGGAAGGCTTTGTGAGATCAGCGTTAGTTCATATTCCGAAAAAAGGTAAAAGCTACATCATGTGAGGTCAACAGAACAATAAGTTGGATTTCCCACGCAGCTAATGTTTTTCTCAGCATCATCAACCGAAGGATTGATAGTAGAGCAAAGGGGGGTATTTCCTTTGGGTTTACAGGGAGAGGCAAGTATGATGCCGTTGCAGTAATGAGATCACTAATCGAGAGGAATATAGAATGCAATTTGGACTTGATAGCCATTTTCGTAGATTTCGAAAAGGCATTTGATAAAGTGAATTGGGAAAAACTAATTAGTATACAGCAGAAAATAGGAATAGATTGGAGGGACAGGAGACTAATCCGCAACCTGAACATGTCTCACACTGTTCAGGTACGATTGGGGAAAGTCTGGATGGGCCGTGCTAGGAATCGGTGTAAGGCAGGTATGCCCATTATCACCGGTGCTTGTCAGGGTGTATATGGACGAAAGGATCCAAGAGGCATGGGGAGAACCTGAGGTAGGAATGAAGATCGGCCGGGAATCGGTAAAATCAGTAAGATTTTATGATGACCAAGCTTTAGTTTGTCAGTCAGCCAAGGGGTTGGAAGCATTACTTCCACGCAACAGATGTGGGATGAGAATCAGTATTAATTAAACATAAGTTATGAGATTTTCCAGAAAGAATATGCTGAGCTAAAAAATGGATGAAAGGCGTATTGATTGGCAGTGGGATGCTGAAGACTGAAATAGGGGGGACAAAATTATGAAATAAAAAGTTATACAAAATAGGAAAGGGTGATTAGGAACAGGATAGGGATGTTGGACGGGATGAAGGGAGGAAGGAAGTACACAGAGATGAAGAAATACTTAAAGTGGAGTAGGTTGCTAGACTGTGTTTTGTTAGAAGTCACAAAATATTTATTTGGTAGGTTTTTCCATTGAGAACCTACCTTAACCGATAAATTACTTAATATTAATAATATAATACAATCACATACTCGTACACATAGTGTATATATATATTATTTATTTAGTAGTGATTAATAGTTTTTTTCTAATCCCCTTTATATTCAAATGTCAATTGTTATTTCATAAACTCGGTCCACAAGGCTCAAAGACGAATCTTGTTCACTTTTATCCACATCGTTTCCTGAGTTCCCTGCCCCTCAGGACTGAAGAAGTAGGTTTTATAAAGCCTTCTGGGAGCGAGCCCAGACCTCTGTGGTGTGTTCTCGGGCCGAAGAAGGGCGGATGGGAGGTTGGGCGTGGTTGTGGCTCCTTCGGAGGGACGAGGCAAGATGAGTGATCATTCGTATATCTCCACCCCCTATAACATCCCCGACGTCCGACAGTGTGTGACTTCAGATCCATCACTATGTCTATCTCTCGGATTCCCAACAATTTTCCACCGGAAACATAGTGTCGGAATTGATTCTCGGGGAACGTCTGCCAAGTGTCATGGCGGGCATCCAGGAAAACTGAGTGATAACGCAAAACATTCCCGAAGATTGAGCTACCGTGAAATGATACGAAGGTGAGGAACGTTGATGGATATATCTCCAGAATAGCGCTTTGGAGTGCCATTTGTAATTCTGCGCATTGTGTTCAGTACATATGTTACAAGCCCACGCGCTCTCTTTGATTTTGTATTCTCTACTCATTCATACGGATGCGTGTTTCCGTTCGAAAGAATTACCTCATATAAGGCGAGAAAACCGTTAAACCTGAACTTCAATTTCATTGTATATTGTTTTTTACTCTTTTCCTTACTTTCCATCTCGTTGATTTCCATGGAGAATATTGCAATTAAAAAAATTATTTGCAAAAATAATATATGCTTATAGTTAATTACATTATTACTGCCTTATGAATGGGATAGAGAAACAAATAGGCCTTTCCGAATTTTCCTCCCATTAACATAGTATATCATAATAGTTTGTTTAGATATATAAAAAAACCAGTTTATTAAGTCATATATAAAATATACCGAGGAAAATCTTTGCGCTCTTATTTTATCTGAGGTTCCTTATATATAGTATACATTCAAACACGAAATCCCGCCATACGGCGAACAAATATTACTTAACACATAGAAATATATATATATATATATATATATATATATATATATATATATATATATATATATATATAAGGAAAGGGGATAAGAAAACACATAAAAGACGAACACAGGAAAGGTGGGGAAGGCGGATTTGAGCAGATCACAAATGTAAAAATATTTCCTTATCCGGGATTTGAACACCGGACCTTCCACTTGCCGGGCGGATGGTCTGCCACTTAAGCTAAAAGGAGCTATAATAATAAGATAATAACCACTTAAGCTTAAGTGGTAGAGCATCCGCCCAGCAAGTGGAAGGTCCGGTGTTCAAATCCCGGGTAAGGAAATATTTTTACATTTGTGATATGCTCAAATCCGCCTTCCCTACCTTTCCTGTGTTCGTCTTTTATGTGTTTTCCTATCCTTTTTCCTTATATGTGTGAAGTTATATATATATATATATATATATATATATATATATATATATATATATATAATAAAATGAAATATAATGAAAAGAGTAAAGACAACTCTCCGAACTTATCCAAATGGAACAAGACAACATGAAAAAAAAATCAATTTAATTCATAAAAATGTATTAGAAATTTCGCTAAAATTTATTTGTAGTCAATCCGTTTCAGGGTTTTACGAATTTGGGTAGTTTTGCGTACCAAACTAGTTCTTATCAAGTTCATAAGGTTGTACATCAGAGCTGTAATCAAGTTTGAATGAATTATTTCCGGATGCTGTCGCTCAGTCAACGGATAATTAAATGCGTTCCTAAAAGTAAATTATTTTTTCTCTATTATCATAATATGTACTGAGTACAAATAAAATCCATTTTTATTTCACAGCTCATGAAATATTTGTGGTTGTTTCATTTCATTGCCTAAATAGCTTACATAAATGTTTATTTATATGATCTGTAACTATAAGTTAAACAAGAAGTAATAATTTTCCTGGTACACCTCTAGTAGTGTAGACGATTTTTCTCTTACTTCCTGTCATTTTTTCACCAAAGTTGAAGTAAGCCAATTCATCTCTATTTTGTAAAGGATCATTTACTTTCTTAATATATTCCACCATCATCACCATGCTATCGTGTTCCAATCCCCCATCATTTCCCCCACATTATACCACTTATTGATACGTATTCACTGCCTAAATCTTCCTCCCAAAAGTAACCGGTTAGAGTATCCTTGCATAATGATGAAGTTCGATGATTTGGCTCTTATTTTTTACCTTGGATATCTCACTCATCTGCCCTGTATTTACAACGCTTCTTCATAACTTTTCGTACAAAATACTACCCTTCCCGGTGTTCTAGTACTACTGGTTCTCTTCCCCTCTACTGTACTATTCTACTTCACTCTATTATCGCTCCAAAAATCGCCACTTTTTTCCCATTTCACTTCGCACAGCTATGAAATATCTTTATCTCCTCAATTTATCTTTTAATTTATATCTTCTAAAGCTCCTATCTTTAATATTTAGCCAAAGGTTTAGGTGAAAAAAAAGACTATTTTGTTTCAAGCTCGCGCCAATAATGACGTATTTTAAACGTAAAGATGTAAAGACTAGTATTGTTATTTTTTATCATTCTAATATTAATTTTGTTACGGTATCCATATTTGTTCTCCTCACTGGTTTTGCTGCTGCTTATGCTTTACAAGTATTTAGTGAGATAATTAAAACGGAACCCTTGTCTCTCCCGCTGCGGGCACGACCATAACTAGGCCAGGACGAATTTCTTCATTTGTGTCCATTATAATTCATGAGCTAAATAATTGAGATGGTGCTGATTCATTGCATGAGTATTTTTGAATGACTCCCTTCATTCCGTCCATCATCCCTATCCTGTTCCTGCACTTTCCTCGTTTGCCTAACATTCTCCCATCTATTACCTTCTTCAACATCCCACTGCCGCTCAAAAAACTCCTCTCTTCACCCACCATCCCTAGCACTTTTTAAAGGGACAATACTATATAGCTTAAATGGCCGTCCCATGGAGTCAGAAATCTTTGTAGTCGCCTCTCTCAGGAATAAAATATGCGCGGACTAAGATTCGTCAGAAATCTATCGTTCCGCGTAACTAGCATGAGTGATCTACCAGCAGCAATAATTATTGCTCCGGATAGACAGGTATACTGGTTATCAAAACACAAAAACTATTCCACTGCGTCATATCTGTAGCTCACGGGGATGGATTATAAGAAATATGCATCCGTAGTACTTATAAAAATTTTCGATCTAAGAAATAAACATTTGTTCTTCAAGTTTATTTTTATTTTTCACTATACTCCCCTTTAAAGTTGATGTCATTTTATTCCACTATGCTCTAAATTTTTCAATTCTTCCGAGTAGTAGTTGATGTATTTCTCCGCAATATAATCATTTACTCATGCGACAACCTCTTCATCCAATGAAAATCTCTGCCCTTCTAGGAATCTTTAAGGTTAAGAAACAAAAATGTCTCTGGAGGTCAGATCTGGTGAATACGGTGAAAGGTCAACCGATTTAAAGTGTTTTTTGTGAATTTTAGCCAAGGAGACCTCCGAAGTGTGAGCATGTGCGTTTTCCTGATATAAATGCAATTTATTATTTTTCAAATGCAGTCTTATTTGAAATTCCTGCCTTCACTTTTCCATGTGATAATGCGTAGTAATCTCCCTTTGTTAATTTACTTTTCTAAAGATAAATGATGAATACCTTCTGCGCTTAAACCGTTCCATGGGGGACTTGGAAATGTTCATTCGAATGTGTATTTGGTCCAAAATGAGCAAATGACCCACCCAAGGCGCAGATAGCTTACGCCTGTCCAATTCTTCAGTCAATATGTATCAAACAAATTCTTTATACATGCCAATATCCCCTGCTATATCTATCATCTTAAATTGATAACCATTCAGTACCAGCAACAACCGGTGGTTGTCGCAGTTTTTGGCCGTCCCGAACGCTCATCTTCAGCCAAGTTGGTACGGACATCTTCAAATTTAGTTTTAAAAATATTACACGGTCCAAAATGTTTTTAAGTCCTCGTACACAGCGTTCAATTCGTGTGTGATGTAAGTGTGTAAGTAAAATAATTCAAGGTAGCTCGATACTCAATTTTTTCCATTTTCACAAAAACCCCTAAACGACTCACTCAAAATGTTGTCACACAACAAATGATTGTCCAAAATAGCAAATATTTTGGTGAATGTTTTCCAACGTATGCGAAATCATCTTCCCTAACTTTCGTTGAAGAGTGCAGAAGAAGAGTCCTAATGCTGAATTTAGAGTATTCTCAGACAACTCTAGTATATAATTTTCCCCTAATCATATGAAAGTTAATTCAGCATCAGTAAATTTCTATGAAATACCCATGATATTTTAAATTTCTTCCAGCATGACAAATTACTGCGTGGCTGCTTATGTTATAACCATCAAGGATTTTTTTTCTTTCCGGCCTAGTCTCAGCCAAACACCCGTACCACACGCGCTTTTTGATATCAATTCCCTTCTAAGAAGATATTGGTTAAACATGAGGTACAGAAAAATCAAATGCTTGTTCATAAAATTTGATCTATTCATTAACCTTGAACGTAAAGAGAGATTGCCCCACTCAGCCATACAAACATAATTATTATTAGTTCCAAGTTCAGGGATACAACCATTTTGAATGAACCAGGATATGTACCTATTTGTTTCTTTTATCCGTCGTCAAATTATGCAGGGAGTCCTATGAGGAACGGATGATCAAGTAAGCATACAAGGTCTGCTCTGAGAATAAATATCCCTCGAGAATTCACTCACTCATGAAATACCGCACGGAGTGAATCCGTGCCAATTATCTCTTTCCCAAGCGCAGCTTGAGTAAACGTGGTCTTCCTCCTCCTTCATCCCACTCTCTCCGGCTCTCTTTCTCTCTTCCTCACTCTCACTGACGACGTTTCGCCAGTCGTTGCTCGGTACGAATCCTGTGTGAATTGGAGAAGTTGGCGAGAGCGAGAGGGATCTTCAGCTTGCTCATTAGGTACGCGGAGATGGTGGTGCTATTCCCCTTCTCCACTCCAACTTTGTTTTTTTTTTCACCCTCCCCTCTCTCTTTTTCCCCCGCTGCAATTCACCGCCTCATCAGACGGAATGCCCACCTGTTCGCTGGCGTAGTTTTGAAAATTCTCGTTCGCTTACGAGATTAAACGGTGCAATAAATTAAGTCGCGAGAAGAACTTAAAGCCGTCCTCGGAGCGATATCGGGACTGGAGGCCTGCTTGTTCCGTGGCAAGCGTAATACAGTTCCCCGGAAGTAGCGAAATTAATGATTTCGTCTGAATGAAGTTTCTCCAGCTTGTACATGGTCCTCATATTTACGTGAATACACATGTTATGTATCCCACTCGGGAGTATCATGGATTGAAGGTAAGGACTCACACCTCCCGAACTCTCAATAAAGGAAGTATTTTTTACTATTGTGACTAAAATTAAATTAAGAACTTAGCAATACACCTGTTCGTTGTGACTATTCTAAAGTGACTGAAGACCTACCAGATTTTCAGCGTTAGACAAGAAATGTCAAAAAACAATTTAGCTTTGATTCATATTTCAAGCTAATACCATTCATTCTCAATGCAAATGTCCACACATAGCCATAAGCTCAATAATTAAGTAAGGAGTAGATATACTATATGCATGCATATCTAATACCGGCCTCACATATGTCATGATTTACACCAAATGTGAACTAAATTATTCAGGAAAGTGAACATTTTACAAGTTAAACCCCGTTTAAAACCATTAAACATCATGCTCAGACAAACACCACGTAGCTCTGGAGTGCAAAATGTAAGATACCTATGCAATATACTTCAGAGTAATACTTGGTCAGATTCATATCACAGTTTTTACTTCAACTCTTGATAAAGAGTGGATATTATTGAGGTAGTTTTAAAATTAATTATCGTAATAGGATTTCCGTTGCGTGACTAAGCTGCATGCGTTCAGTTAGGTAGAGTGTGATGACTATAGCACTATTGTGAAATACCAAATTGGCATGGAGGAATATAAGACCTATATGCACATAAAATAGACGGCAAAAGAAGTAAGTTGAAGGAGAATCGAGGATAGGAAATGAATATGCCTAGTGGATAGAGAGTTTTTTATTATCAGCCATATTTCTTAATTTTGCCGAAGAAATATTAATGCTTGCCTGGAAGTTACATCACACTAGTAAAAACAGTAGTTGGAAAGGCGTTGAAGTAAAGAATGAAGATCAAAAATTAAAGAGCAAAATGTTTGGAGTTATCTTGAGTGCCTTACGAGAACAATGAGTCATGAGCAATGAGAGAGAATATAATCCATAATAAAATTTTAAAAATTATGTATTCAAGATGTAAACAACGGTAGTTATACATTAAATTATCAAGGAAGAAAGCATAACAGAAAGAAAATCATCCTTTTTGGGCAGTATTTTGAAAGATGATGGCGTAGTAGTGGAGAAAAAAGAAGAAGAGTAGCATTAAGGAAAGAAGTATTTGTGAGAAAAAGGGATTACAGACACGCTGGTCAAAGATTAAAAAAATATTTTATTATCACGTAATTTAAAATACAGTACAGCTAATGTTGGATCAAAAACGTTGTCCATTAATAGAAAGAGTATTGTCGCAGCTAGGTGAAATTTTAGATTTGAATGAAGACCAGAATGCCGATACAAAGCTAAACACTGAAGAAGATTAACGATTATGCTTAAAATAAATTTTAAACCAAAGAAAGGGAAGGTTCTAGGATAAATTGGATAGTAAATTAGCAATTGGAAAGGAAATATTAGGTGATCGTATAATCTCAAATACTTTATTATAAGGGAGAATATAATGCAAGCTGTATAGAAGATAGAGGAGAAGAGAAATTTTGGGCGCGTGAAGACCAGTAGAATACATCTGTATAGTAATTGAATTCAATACTGTGTTCAGTCTATTTTCTTAACGCATTCTTATTTCTGTACTGGCTCTAATTTTTCAGCTACTTAAACCATTGAGATTGTCATAATTAATAGTAAGACGCTAAAATATTATAAACTTTGAAGTATGCTGATGTTATTTTTAGTCAGCTTCAAGGGGAAATTCGCGAGTCATTATTGAATATGTGGATGAGTTATGATTCATATTGTCTGTCCATTGATCCTAACGGACTATTGGAACAAAACCTTACGAATCAAAGCCGGTATTTCAGAAGAATTTTCAAGAACATGAATGGATCATAAGGATATTTATATTATTTTTGCACTATGAGCTAAAACGGATAAAATGTTAATCAATAAAATGTATCATGAAACGTACCTCCTGCATTTTGTGGCATTACGTATGCATTGAATTTGACTTAGAGCAGTTTGGAAGTACCAGTTTATTGGTTCCAAAGTAGGAGCGTTTACCTAGTACACAAAGTTACCATAACAAAGCAGCGTTTCAGAATTTAGAGATCTTGAAACTACGCTTTTTTATAGCATGTGAACGAACTGCCTAGGTCATCACGGCAGTAAGCTCTATGAGCAGATAAACAGCGACTCAAGAGAGGTCTAAATCTCTTTCTCGTTTGGATTAACAGTTGGCCGGAGCAGCGGATTGACACGAGCTCTCTATTAGCTAAATTCCGCAACATTCCTTTCCTAACTACCCCAGACAACTCACATATCCTGAGACTGCAAATCCTCCGTTTGATAACTCACTCCACTCGCTCCCTTGCCTCCCACACCCGATTGTTCTCTTTGCTGGCTTTGGAGTTACCGCCTAGAACGGAGCGCGGAAACGGACAAGTTTGAGTAAAATCATTCTGCTATGCATGCGAGAAGTTCACAGGCCTGCGATTACAATTTAGAGTTGAACTCTCTTTTAAAAGTTGGATATACAATGACTTCCTCCGCACAGGGAGGCTTGCGGGGAACGGAAGGGCCGATTACCTTCCTTGCAAAAGAATATGAGGTCAATTAGACAAAAGTCTGGAAAGATTTTGAGCAACGCAGTCAATGCATGATAAGTTCAATTCTCTGTAAATTTCCGCAAACTACTGCATACAGGCTTATATAGACTATTTCAGATAATGACTAGGAAATTATGATCCATAAGTAACATGAAAATGAAAATGGCAAAAAGTAACTTGTCCACTTAGATAAAAAATTATATTCGACGGGATTGAACAAGAAAACATTATTCATGGAAGGTCATTGGATGATATTTTCTTAGCTTCAGATGATTAAAAAAGGTGCAAATTTAATATATTACGTAATATTACGAAATAAAATAACCATCCCCCAAATAAAATGTTACTGCAAATTTAATCAAAATTTATCGTAGGGAATAGAAAATATTCATAATGAACAATTAAAGATAATTTTGTAGCAGGAGTAGCCCAATTTCTAATAATAATTGGTTCATAGGAATTCGATTAATAACGATATATAGCCTATTATTTTGGAAACAAAAGAAAAAATTTGAAAATATATATTTTCAATGTATAATTTTGAATAACAAAATATAGTGTTCCTACATATGGTACCACAGGACCAGCTGTCATTGTTTAACTCCATAAAGCGAATAATTTTACTCATTTTTTAAATTCTCACAGTCGGATATTAATCATAGATGCTAAGTTAGTATAGCCTGTGTTTAAATGGCATAAATAATTTTAATTTTCAAAGTTTTTATGTCGACAATTGGATTTTTTATGTAAATTTTTGAGGGTATAACTAATTTTTAGTTAGGAAATGGATATATCAAGTGCAATAATTTTTATGTTCGTGATGTTGGCATTTTAATAGTTCATACACAATATAATAATTAATATAATGGTAATAGATAAAATAACTATTTAATCCCAATGGTTCTTAAACTCCAACATTCAAATATTGGTGATGGAAATATCTGAAATGTAGGAACAAGCGCCAATATTTCAAGTGCCTTACACATAAGTGCCTAAAATATTTCCTATATATAATATTCTTCTATGTAAAGTGATTAGGTAGAAATTCTATTTGTGCAGGGGAACGTTTTTCTTCTCCATTTCTGACACACGTCAGAAATATTTTGTATCGTCGGAAACAGATATTTATTTGTTAGGATCACACAATTTTTTTCACTCTTCTGATTCATGTTTCTATCTAGCCCATTTTTAAATACCACCAATCAAATGCGAATACATATTTATTTTCACGACGAGATAACAACAATAACACGTTATAATCTAATTGAACGGAAAAGGATCATGTCTGATTTATAAGCATAGGTTATTAAGAGGAAAATTAACCGTTACATTAGTCAGCCATTTTGAAAGAGGTGGGAGATTATACGGAAAAAAAATAAAAATTGGGAATTAACAAGAAAGATAAATATGTTGAATACATACGATCCGCCGCAATGCTCAATGTGTATTTTGAATGTGATTCTGCATTATTGATTCATTTAAAAAGCCGAAATAGTATTCAAGATCAGATCACTTGCTTCATTTCTTTCATGGTCTTACTATCGGCTCACCAAAAGTCAACCGCGGCTCTAAAGTTAACAGGTACATGTATGCTACCAGAATAATCTATTTGGAATTTAGTTTGAAAATGTATGTTTTTGTGGACAAGTCAAGGTGGCAGCGAGGGAAAGATTGGTGAACACGGAGGGTGTGAGAGTGAGCAAGAGATCGGAGTTTGCTATAAGACACAGATTCAGTCCCTGAGGAAAGAGAAGTCCTATTCCAACCCCCATCCCAGCTCCTGATCTGACAGCTCCTTCGCCTTCGCCCTCAACCTCCTCCTCTCCATTATGGCACACTGTCCTCAGTTTCCTCCACGGAGTAAGGGGAAGGCGAGAGAGAGGGGTTAAATGGAGGAAGAGATAAGACAGGAAGTGCCGTGGGAGGAGGCCGCCGAGGTGTGTGTCGGAGGAGAACTGGGGAGTAAAAAGGTGAGTGGAAAGGAAGAAATGAAAAAAGTGGATCCTTCCTGGAGAAGGTGAATGCATGGAAGCGGCCTTAGGAAGTACGGTTGGAGATGAGCATAGAGGGACGGTCAAAGGAGTTGGAAGGTAGGGAGGAAGGTTTTATCCACCTCGTTCTTGATTTCCGGTGCCAGCAGACCCTTGGACTCCAACCCTCCAGGTCAAGGGCATAACAACCTAAAGATAAAAATCAAATTTTCAATTTGGATCCCCGGGGAACCTTATGGAGACAAGGTGGTATCTATCCGCGGATAAGGCTATGGCGAAACGAGGACGAAGCATATTGAGGAAAAAACCCGATGAAATTATTTTTTTAAATCAAGTGATGAATAATGTACAAACCGGTACCAAATATTATGATGCAAATATAATACTATATACCAAAATAAACTGAAAAACCATTCCCTGGAAATAGGTATTTTTTACGATACACATTTTTAAAAAAACTATTCACCTTTGTTTTTCCGGGGTATATGGAATAATCATTTTCTTCACTGTTTTAATTTGAGATTAAAATACAGATAATAGTAGTTAAAGATTCGACGCTATGAGTAATCGTCTGATCTGCTACTTAGAATTTAACATTGAATCTGTGAATGAGATTAACTGATGTAACATTACTTGTAATACTTATCTGCAATGTGCTTGCAAAAAACACCGTTAAGAACTTTCTACAGTTCGCAAAATGATTGATATCTAATTTTTTTTAAAGTTAAAAAATTAGTTTCAGTGAAAAACTTCACGTAATTTGTTAGTTTTGTATGAATTTATACTGAAATATTATTCAAAATTCAAATCTAATACTTAAAAATTTGTAAACATTTGTAAACAAGTGCGCAAATAAATTAGGCTGCTGTCAATCATTTTACGGTAAATCCTTGCATGAATGAGCACAACATTTAAAAAGTTAATTTACTCGATTTGATGAAAAACGTTATCTGTTAAAAAAATGAGCATATTCAGAAAGAGGGACCAGCCTTTTGACAGCGGATATACCTATAATAACCTGTAAAACCTATAGACGGTGGAAAAAATAAAATTACTATATTAGTATTATATTAAATTAAATGTACAAATAATTGTCATTATTAGGCATTTAGATCTTCGCTTTAAGAATTAAAATCTTTTTTTAAATTTTGCACTCAACAATTCTATTTTAACGTTAAAATGTATTTTGATATTATAAGCACTAATAATATTCGCATTTCGCAGACGAAGAATGCGCAGTAGGATGAGGGGATGTTGGACGGAATGAATGGAGGAATGCAGTTTACGGAGATGAAGAGGGGTTTGCTGTAGAGTAGGGTTTTGAGCAGTGCTTTGTTATGAGATGCAAGAAATCTTTTTGGTATTTGTGACGATCCAAAACCTATCTCCACCGGTAGATTACCTAGAATATTAATAATAATAATAGTTTATATATCTTTACTAATACATGAAACTTGTCAAAAAGAATTTCTAATGTGGCATATTTTTTTCACTCCCCCATAATATGATTAGGGCAAACTTTTATAGAGGTTGCGGGGTGCGTAGGAGATTAGATTCTTGAGCAGATTATTCGTTGAAATGTCGATTGTGAGAACTTTCAATTGATTTCCAAGCGTTAAATCTTATTTTAATTATATAAAAAAATATTTCACAAATTACTTCAAAATGAACGTTTATAAACGCTCTAGGAATATGGAAAATGTGCCAAGAATGTCTTCTTGCTCTATGAGCCCCACGTTATGGCGCGCTGTGAGGCATAAGGAGAGGCTTTGTAAGAGTTGGATGATTCATTCACTCTGCCTACTTACTCTTTTATCCATCCCGCTTTTGCCACATACTTCCCCTTGGATATCCATTCTCCTCCGTCACCTCTCTTCCACCGTCTATTTAAGAGACCGTGGAGATCTCATGCTTCGCTCCTCCCCTCTCTCTTCATTCCCGACATCGAGGTTCTAGAACTTCCTGACTTTCGCCCTCTGCAGAGGGTTTTCAGAGAAAAATCGGTTTTTCCTTTTGGTCCTTATTCGATGCCTTTTGCTCAACCTCCACAAAATCAGGTTCACTTCTCGTTTGGGATTTTTCCCGCTCCTATTCCGTCTTTCCCTTCCTTGCGTCTTTCCTACCCCAATCTGAAAACATTCTCCTTCTTGCCTCTTTCTGCCCTTCAAACAGTGTGTTGGACGGAAATTAGAGACTGTGCAGCAGTGGATATGGTAGAGAAAACGAAAATATACAATAAAAAGGCACAAAGAATTGACAGCAAAGTTTTACTTGGACTTACTTCAGCTGCTGTGCAGATATAAGGATGCCTTTGAGAGGTGTCTCTTTAAACATGTGAATTTTTGAGCCTTAATTTAAAATTGAATGGATGAAATATTTTATGCACCCGCGCGGATAAACCTCAAGGGTGAGTTTCTATTTTGGAGTAGCTTGGTTGAACTTCTGATATTAATTATTTCCTAATTTTTTTATTTCACGATTATTTCCTTCATTATATTGACTTCTATGTTAACATATGTCTGTGCGCGACGTGCGGATGATTTTAGGTAGGTGTCTATTTAAATTGATGACCCAAACGTATAATGAAAATTACCAGGAAAAAAGGGCGACACGAAGGGAGACCAATTTCAAAGTATATTGATAGAAGTTACGATTTCGCCTAAGACAATCCTGCTACTTTTTTGCCCAAAACAGGTCAGTAGGTACTTCCAAGATAGGTAAACTTTTCCAGTTGCTCTAGTTCATGAACGTCTGGTTTAATGTATTAACTTAAGTTCTCTCTTCTTGAACGCCATTTAGCTCTAGTTCTGTTTACATTCATTCCCATCCCATAAATTTCATTTTGGTTCTGAATTTTCAATGCGCTCAGCAACGACTATACTCCCTTGAATACCTGAGAATGAACACTACGATTATTCGCAAACCTAACTGACTTTATGCATTGCCCAGGGACTTCAATTCATATACCCATTTTTTCCAAAGCTCAATCACTATTTCCTCCCAGCATACGTTGAAAAGCGCGGTAAATAATGGTAACCCCTGAATTACTCACCCATCTCGATCCTACATCCACTCCTCGCTCCTGAAAAGTTACATGCATGTACAGATTGCGGATGTCTTCTACCTCTACACTCTACTCGTATTTCTTGCATTACATTCATTAATTTCACGTATTTCAACAATAACAAAAGCTTTCTTGAAATCTACGAAAAATAAATCCTAGTTGTAATCAATAGTACTGTTTTTGATGACTTTATTACTACCGTGGTATCACCCGAGCCTTCCGACCAAATTCCACCCTCATAGATGTCATAAATAAATTACGTCATAACTCTGTCTCCCACGCTCTCTAAATCCTGAGGTAATTTCGTGGAAGTGTGGAAAATCTACAAGGTTTTATTTATTTTCTTTCCCTTCATCCTCTATCTATATCATCATCAAGTATGCCTGGACCGAAGCTGTCATTATTTACTTAGTATTTTCTTTTAGTGTTTTTCATGTAGGCCTATTGTGTTTACCAAATAGTTTTTCTATATATTCTTTCCATCTCTCTTGAATCTTTCCTGATTCAAAATGCCATTAATATTTGCCTGATTGTTTGCATGGCTTTTTCCTCCTCACATTCTGTTTTATCCTCGCATTACGTCGTATATCATGTTTCTCGTTATCATGTTATTTAACTCGTTGTAATACCTTGTATTTGCGTTTACATTCTTTCATTTTCTTTTCTTGTCTATCCTTTTAATCATATTGTTGGTAACTCATAGTTTCCTTGTTCTTTTCCTCTTTATCGATCCTCTCGTTTACTTGGAGGCTTTTGATATACCTTTTTTCGTACCTTCCCACAATTCGTATATTTTCCCCTTTCCCTATTTGAATCCCATTTCCTCAATCGTCTTCCCTTTTTTATCGTCTTGAATATGACATTAAACTTCATAACGATTCGTTATGCCTCATAATCCTCGTCTATTACCATGAAACTTTGCAAATTAAACACTATGTTCCACAATTTACGAATATACAATAACGAAGTCTGATCTATCTTTGCAACCTCCCGGAGATTTTCTATGCGCACTTACGCCTTATATAGTATTCAAACCTTAAGCCCTTTCAGCTTAAAACGCCTTTTCCTGCTGAACTCAATTACTCTCTCCTCTTTGTAATCCAATTTTCCTATTTTTTTGTCTCCTATCTCACGACCTTATCTAAGTCACTTACCGTGTCATAAAAATTCCTAATTGTAATAAAAAATTTCCTTTCAGGATCACCCTGCATTTTTCTATAATGAATGTTATCAACTGTTTCCCCTGTATGATTTAATTTCTACTAATGATATTATGCCTCTCGCTTAATCTATATTTACTACGGTTAATTCTGCCATTTTGGTCATCGTTACTGCTAATTTTGTAAGTTTTCTTCTCTTCTGCTGTATAATATTTTATAGCAATCGCTCAAGGATTTTTTTTGGTACTCTTCCATCTTTCCTCGCACAGATCTAAAATATCTATATTTTCTCTCTCCATCTCTTGTTTTATATTTGATTGTCCTTAAAATCCTGCAAGCAGCCCAAATGTCGAACTTCTTTAGTTAATTTCTCTTCTACTTCTTTTGTGCCGCGGATTTTTCTGTGATTTCGTGAAGTGAGACAATTTCGTGTATCGACAACTGTAGACCTCTTGAATCAGCCACTACTAGGCACGACAGACAGCCCGGCGTGCCAAGTGTCGTATCTGGATACATTCCAGTGATTCTTTTCTTCAATTGGTGGTTGGAAATAATTATTGAAATGGTTTTCCTTTCTTGGTAGTATTTTTGACCTTCCTACGTCAATTGAATGGCGAACCACCTTGGGATCAAACTCCTTTGCAACGACCTCCCTGAGGAACTAACGATGCGCGGGTAGTTATTTGTCTCCTTCCTACCCTTCGACATATCTAACATGGGACCCTACCAGGGGCAAGTATCATTGGCCCCGGCAGCACAGCTGCAATAGTCATAAAAACGCTAATGCCTCTCCATGGGGAGGAATTAGGGTATAAATAATGGATAATTTATTGTCCGTGCGTAGTAGGTAATAATGACAGGTATAATAAATGTCACATCTCTATGTTAGCTGCTCTACATCTCTCATCTATGGGATTTCCATTTTATGTTGACGGAAAATGCTTATTATTTGCTGATTTTCGCTAATTAATTGTAACCGAATTAATGTGCATCGGGTACATAAAAACGTTTCCTTATATGTTTACTTTTCAAAATAAAGCAAGAATGATGTTTTTTCACTCGAAATCAGTTTTTCCAACGAGTTTTCTGGTAAATTATGGGAAGTGTCAGGAGTGACATTAGGACTTGCACATAATCAACTTATTATAGAAATGTCTAGACCACAACATATACAATAATTTTGGTACACTACCAGGTGACCAAAGGCATTGAATCAATTTTCTTTGAATCTGATTTTTAAAAACGGCTACAATTTAATATTCTTTTCTATTCCTTGACAATCACAATTTCATCTCTATAAATAGGATAAAGCAGCGTTAATTCATCTTGATCTTAAACATTGTTTTTTACATAGTGATTCCAAAATTATTGGTCTGTATATGCTTTCAAGAAGGGCTTGAATTACCATAGATTTGACTACAATCTCTAAAAGTTTTACTTCTAATTTCTTGAATACCCTCTACTGCGGTCTTTGTTGAGTGGTGTTATGTAAGATGGCTAGTCGCATGGTACTGAACTAACTTCCATGGATTTTGAAGAACTGTTTTTAAAGATGCATTCTCTTCGGTGAGTTTCTTTTTATATTTTAAAGTTTATATCAACCGCACCTGAGGTTTGTTTGAGAAAATATTGCTAAAAAAATAACGTGAAAGTCCAATTTTCGCTTAATGTTATTTTTTTTGCATAATAGGTTAAAACTAACTCGGTATAAGGGGATATTTTGGCACAATACCATATAAAAGCATATGAGTATCTACCTTCCCCTCTGAAAATGATTTCTAAAACACAATGGAGAATAATATACAGAAATTCGCAATAGTCTCAGTCGTCTGTAATAGCACCTATATCTGGTGTATTTGAATCTTAAATTCTTCTACCAAAAATGACACTGTTCTTTGACGTCTTCATAGATTAATTCACTTAATTTGTTCATAGTAACATTTTATTTTCATATAATCATATTTTCCCTAATCTACTGTGTTCTACAATTAATTCACTTCAAAATACCTTTAATTCTTATTTAAATTTTCTTGCTTTCACTTTTTCATTTTCGCTAGAATTTCCCTTCCTACAGATAGTCTCACGCTTTTCCTCTACCCTTTTCTACCAAATATATAATTTACCCACCTCCACACTTATGATGACATCTCCAAAGCCTGTAATTCTCGAAAGTCATATCTCCTTTTTCCCCAAAATTGGTCTAAAGAAAGATATTTATTTTGAAGACGTGTCTTGGCATGAACCCAGTTCAATGGACTTTTTTATTCCCAAGAGAATGAAATGGCCGTACCACCAATGCGCTTTACTACTAGATTTTAATACAAGCAACTGTTCACGTTGAGAGAAGACAACTTTATATGGCTAATTTCTAAAAAAATGGCAACTTAGAAAAAAATGACAATCAGATCTTTAATTGGTGGACTAAATTCCGCAAGGTGTTAAAATGTGGATTGGGGACTGTAGGACCTGCAGAGTGCTCTGTAGTTTACTTATTGAATGATTTAATTTCAATTTTTTTAGATTATAAAATGGGAAAAATTCGGTATGAGCATGAGTATTAGTGGGATAATGGAGTTAGTGAAATGTTTTTATGATTATAGTTTATTGTTGAATATGGGCCTAAACTGCGTAATGGAAAGAATAGGGCCAAGTATAGGATAGATTTGTCGAAAGGTTGGAGAATTGTTATTGAAATGAGGGAGCAGGAAATGAATTTAGACAGGTGGGAGCAGAAGGCTTGAAAAGTAAAGGAGAGAAATAGAAATGTCATATTTAGGAAAGCGAATTATCGGTGATTAAGGATTAGGAATATTTGGTAGAGGAAGATGGTAAAGGTAGGAGTAGTTAGAATACGGAGTGGGGCTGTTCGTTATAGGAGTGGTTAATAAGGGGATTACAACAGGCGAGTTAAAAGCAAGATTTTAAGTTTATGCAAGAGTTGATTGAAGCAAAGTAAGAGACTTCGAGTGGCAAGTGACGCAAAGTGATATATATATATATATATATATATATATATATATATATATATATATATATATATATATATATATATATATTATTTGAAAGACGATAAAAAATCATTCTAGACATTTGTTATCTGGCAGAAGTTACGCGGTACGTGTTGGGGAAAATGAGTTGGTAGGTAAGGAGTAATTCCACGAGCTTTTAGTAGGATTTTGGAAGGCCATATGTATGTGGAAAATTAGTATAGAGCCATGTTGAATTTCGAACGGCAGGAAAACGAAATAAACATGATCTTGATGCTGTTAACGCTCGAATTAATAAGAAGAAATTAATTAGCAATGAGCTTTAACCGTAGGCATTGTAAATTTATAGCAATCCTTGTTAAACTAGGTAATTACAATTTCAGCATCATTGGCTTGAATAGCTACCTCAAAAAAACAATTTCTTAATTGTGACTGTAAAGTAAAATGTCTAACTGTATGTATCTAGGAAATGTTTCAGATAAAAACTATAACATTTGGCTTCATGCAAATAAAGTCAACTCAAATGTTAGCAAATCATTGACATTAAAAGAAATTAAAGAAATTAATTCCCAAATAATATAAAAACATCGATTTATCATTAAATTGTAAGGAGAATTGTTTATAATTGTCTTTTAGTATGGGAAGTGCTGTAAAGGCAAGTCTATTACCATCCAAAAATGGAACTAAGAGTATGGATAAGGAGACTGGATGTAAGAGTGGCGATCTGATAAATTTGTGGGTAGGCAATGCTGCTACAGACTTTAGATATAAATGTGAGGACAGAATGAAGGGTGTAGACATAGAAAATCTGAATAATTTCTTTGAGAGAAAGTGAGGGATAGGAGAAGGAAATGTAGAAATAGCAGAATGGAGTATTTGGAGAGAATTCACGGTAACAAGAGTGGAATAGTATAGGGAACGTTACGTCTCAAGAAAGAAAGTTATCGGTTTAGAGAGCCAGAGAGGAAATAGTGGTTTGTCGGAATGTGGAAATTTTGGAAACAGGGGAAAAAGGAATTAGAAAGGGAATTAATGGAATTGTGGGAGCATAAGACGACGGGAATTTGAGGGACTGTGAGAATTTTTTATTGGTTAAGCTAATTTTGAGCGTATACGTAATGGTGGTTAGAGGGAAAGAGAGAATTGGGAATGGCGTGCTATGGGGAGGGTTAAAGAGAAGGTGGTAAGATTAGTCGGTGTGGGTCTACTGGATTGCTAAGGGGGTAGGGTCGAGAAGCGGAGTATTACATACCGGGAATGGAGGAGTGGTGTAAGGAAAACCGATTTTGGCTGTAGAGGAATATTATGGGGACTCGGGAGAAAAGAGTAAAGGGAGGTTAAGAGTATTGCACGATGTAGGTGGCGAAATACCGATGTTAGGGATTCATATTGAAATAAGAAGGTTTCGGTCACTACAGAGGGACATTTAACCGGATAGAGGTAGGTTGAGAAAGGGAGTTCGTGGGGATCGTTGCGCTGGGAGAGGAAAAAAGGATTTGAGAGGGAAGAATAATAAATGTGAAATGGAGAATTAAAGTTGTGGATAGGAGGGAAAGTGTAGTAGGGGGTGATTTGGGAGAGGGACTTAAAGAAGAGATCAGGGAGGGGAGTAAGGGATTGATGACTTAGGAATGGTGGGTGAAAAGAAGTGGGAGTTAACGGTGTTTCATTGTGGATAGAAGACAGAGATAGGGGATTCCAGTAGTAGTGTTGTAGAAGGTGTACTCATTTGGAAGAGTTGGTGCGAGGAATAGTTAGTAAGCAACTAGTTCAGTGTGGTTGGAGTGTCTGCATGGAAATTGGGGGATCAGAGTATAGTCAGCTAATTGGAGAATCGGGCAGCAAACGAAGTGTGGGATTTGTAAGCTGGAGTAACTTAAAGCGTGATACCGCAAAGTGGGATTTGAGAATAATTGAGAAGTATCACGTTTTAAGGAGATTGTGTTAAATTAAAAGTAATATATGGAAGTAAGGAATGGAAAAGGATATTAGCTATCAAAATGTTACGGTTTTTATGCCTAGGGAGGAATTGTGGACCACACATTATAGCGAAGCATGTACTTGTGATAGTGTTTATGAGAAATAGGATAATATTTTCCATCTAACTATTACCCTGTAAGTTAACACAGAGACGTGTAGCATAGGGTGTTAGGTTACCATACATTGAAGTCCTTGTTGATTGGTAGGTGAAAATATTCAGGAAGTATTGTTAGTGGCAAGTTCTTCTCCAAGCGCTCTGGCCTTAGATTTCACTTGGGAAAATTATTCATAATACCAATCTGATGTGCAGTTTTTGATTCCTCAAAATATAGTTTAAGTATGAGGCAAAAGTGATTGAACTGAGAAATGGTGAATGGTGGGAAGTGTTTTACCGCGGGAGTGGGAGGATTTTGGTCAAAATTTAGACATAAAAATGATGAATTTCAGATGTAGTATTAATTGTCAAGAGAGAGGAATTCGGACGGTAAAGAAGACCACTGACCAGAAAGGAGTTTTGGGGGAGGGAATTCAAGTCTGTTTGTAAAAACAGGGATTAGGAGAGGTTATGTAGTCATAGAGGAAATCTTAAGGATGTTGGGGTTATTTCATAAGCACTTTGCAATAATAAGACGGCATTTTCACATTGGGGTGTGAAGAAAAGTTTGGCTAGTGAATCTTTCGGGGAGTTTGAGGACGTTTTTAGGACCCAATGTAGAAGGTTAGCAAGCATTAGAGATTTTTATATGTGTCCACCACTGGAACAATGGAGTAAAGTCAAGGAAGAGTGAAAGTATGTGGCGACATAAGCGACAAGGGGAGAAAATGATTATGAGGGCGCAGTAGTGGGAGGTGTGAGGGTGGATTCAAAGAGGTTTTAAGAAAATCTGGAGGCATATTCACTGCGGAGGAAAATATTAAAGCGTGACGGTTAATATGAGAGGCTATGAAGGCTTCGATACCAGCATTTGTATGCCAAGTGGCTATAATAAATAAAGGAGGAGGGCATGAAAATAACGGAGGGAAGAATGGAATATTGGAAGTACTAGTCAACATTTTCATTTCGAAACAGAAATTGGAAAGGGAAAGATTGGAAAGAGGAGGCTGTAACTATTTTTGCTACCTTAAAAACAAAAGATGAAGAATTGAAGTTAGAAAAAAACTAAGACGGAGAATACAGGGTGGTAAATTTAAAAAATGAACGAGGCTGGAAAAAGTTAAGGATGGAAAAGAAATGTATTTCAGGTTGGGAAGAAGGATGACAATGGTAATAAGGTGTGATAATGATTAGAAGATGATGAACAAACATTTTGGACCGGAGAGAATTGCACTTAAATCTATGCGGATGAGCCTTACGGAGTATGAGTATAAATAAATAAATAAAGAGATGAGGGAGGGATGTTCTTCTTAAAGCTTTGTCTTCTCCTCTCTTCATGTCCTACCATTCACCAGTTCTCTAATGCTGTATTTAAATTCCTCCTCACAAAGGGAGTGAAAAGTTTAATAGTACTTGTACGTGTGCGAAGGACATGCCCAAAGTCCCGCTAGCTCCCTTCTCCAAAAATTCACTTGTTTCTTTTCTTAGGAGAAGATAGATAAGGTGGGGATGTGTGGAGAATCTTTCTTTCCCAATATTTTGCCCACCTATCTTTTCAAGGTTTAAGGAATTGTGGGACAGAATGTGAAAACTTCCGCTACATCTCTCAATCTTTCCGATTTTCCCCAGCAAAGGAGTAAAATATTTAGTGGGAAAACAGACGGGGATTGAAGGACAAACTTTTCTTCCTAACCCGTTCTTGTTAAAAAATTGCCGTTACGGTGGTAGGGTGAATGAAAAACACCTTTCCTTTTGCCTGACTTTCACTTCAATCCAGCCATATTTTATTCTTTCTCCTCCAAGAAGCATTACAGCTGAAGAAAATAGTCCCTTGACCCACATTCTCCGACTCCATAGACCCCTTTCCTGATTGTAAAATATGAATGAAAGTCAAGAATAACGAGATAATGAAGGCAATAGAAATGTACTCAAAAAAGGAGGTGAGGATACAACGGGTCATTGGCCTTTGCAACTACCGCCTGTCTGCTTAAAATGTCCTCCTTTTCTCCCATATTTGCCAAGGGGTGTAATGAAGATCGTATTTTAAGCGTGAGAAATAAAATGGCAAAAACAATAGAAATACATGAAGGGGAGTGGTGCTTTTTTGGAAGATGGGGAGAAAAAGTGATGACCAAAGAGACATAATACAAGGAAGAAAGACATGAGACCCTCGTCCATTTCCCTTTATCCTTATCCTATTTAACTCTACTTTCACCATTATCCATTTTTACGCAGTTTGTATTTCGCAACTGTTGTCAATAAGACCACTAATATATTTCTTTACTCCTACTCTGTGGTAACCATCAGATATGTTTCTTTATTACCGATTGTTAAGTGCGTGTCCCAGACTTAGTACCGTCTATTCCACTGATAGACGTCATTGTGTGTCAGTTTCATGATTGGCCGAAGGAACAAAACAATGTGCGTACCATTGAAGAGAAATTTCTTGAAATTTGCCTAAGGTATGAACAGCCTAAGTGTTTGAATTTGGCTTTATTAACATCGTGGACTGTGGCGCGTCGCGCACGACTACGAATGCCTGTGACATTGTATGTGCGGTATTTCGTCATAACATCCTGTTCCTTTAAAGCCCCCAAAATTTCAGATTCTAAGAGGACGTTTCGGTAGCTTAATTGGTTAAAGCACTCGGCAGGATATCGAGGGATCCGGGTTCGAATCCCGGTCAAGTGCGAATGATTTTTACTCTCTGAAATGGTTGCATTATAATGCACACAAAGCGGGTGACTCCGTTAAAGTTACTGCTACAGTTTCTTAAAATAGATCGTTATTAGTAAGTCTTTTTAGTTTTAGTAAACAAATACCTAAACTTCGTATTTTTTTTACTTTATGGAAAAAATTAATTTTTAATTGAAAAATGTAATATACTTTTTTAAAATACAATATACATTTTCATAGACAACTACATTATTTAATATAGTAATCATTAAAAAATAAATAATAACGCACTCCTTCCTTGGGATTAAGATTAATAAATAACAGGTGCAGAAGATTATTAATGTATTATTTTCAAGTTAATTCGAATGATAACTAAAAAAAGACAAACCTGTGGTAATCGCTTTACCATTTCATATTGAATATTTTCCTCCTTTCGTTTTTGTAAAGTCATCTTATGTTTGCGGAATCACGCTAAATATATAGAGAAATAATATTAATTATGTTGACTTTTATAGCTAAATGTAGTGAATGGAACACCCTTTTTTAAATAATTGACATCTGAAATCTATAGTTTTAAAAATAACTAATAAATTCTAAAACTGCTTGATTATTCAATTTTGAAATTAATTAATATTGACTGCATCGTTACTATTATTATTTTAAATAGAATTTGTGTGTTTTATTCCTAGCGCACATTTCTTAGCTTTTCTATTCCTAAGATGATATCTGAAATAGTGAAACAATTTCATTTGATTAACAATGTTTCTGAGATAAACCATTGAAGTTATTACGTCATCTCACTAAGGAGACTTCAATGCCATAGGGAATAATTTTCTCTGAATATCTTCATCTCTACATTCATGATCGCAGTCATATCCATGGTAATTAGCAAAGTTATTAGCGTCACAACTCGATTAAGGGCAATGATTGCGCGGAACTTGGTCCTCAATAACTCGCAGGTCCCACCCGGCGGAGCGCAATCGCCTCCCGATAAAAATCAACGCCAGCCCACCGTACGTATATAAAACGTATGACTTGTCGAAGGCAGGCCGCTCTACCACGGCAACTGATGCCGTCATCTATGCCCAATCGATGACTTTCACATTTCATCCCGTCTCTTAATGACTGCTACAGCCCCGCCAAAGCCTTGTGATTGATCGCCACTCAGGGAAATCCTTAAATCAACGCGAAATTGCATGTGGGAGGGTTAAAAGGGTCCACCATAAGACACACAATGACCCGTCTCCTGCCCTCCCCTTCTCTCTCCCCCTCTCTCTCTCTCTCTCCAACACTCTCTGGAGAGAGAGCGAGGAGTGGTAGATAGGATAAGAAACTTGGAGGGAGATGAAGCCGGTAAGTTTGGGCTACACTTATTGAAGACTTCGCTGTGGAAGGAGTAGCTACATTGGGATTTTCGGTCGTAATTCCCTCCTCCGTTGAAGACGCTGATGGGACTAGAAACTCCCTCCCTCTTCCTCCGTGGCGAGAGAAATAGTCTTTTGTATGAAGGAGAGGGTTTTCAGCCCTCAACGCTTGTCCTCTGACCTCCCACCTTATTCCGTGATGGTCATTATGGTGGATGTATTGTAATAAATAGGGCTTCCATTGAGAATATCCCCACACGGCAGAAACATCCTGTTGGAGGCTCGACCGAGATGTGTAAGCTGAACCATGGAATGACTGCGGAATGGTTGTTGACTAGCGTTTGGAGTCTTTATTGTTATTCCCGACGAGGGTCATGAAAACGAGCAATAATAATTAAGTAGGCTTTACGAAAATGACTGCCGTGCCTCTCCAAAACCCTCTACACATTTGGAAACACTTTTCCTTTACTCGATATGAGGTCCATTGCAGGCCCTTAGTTGATGAGAATTCTAAAGTCTTAACTATGTTTGGCATATATAAAAAACTTTTTTGGGATATTTTTATTTGGAACTGATTTTAATGACTGAAAAACCATTAAAATTATTATTTTTGTTAATGATAGTGAAGGAGGGTTTTGATATGTTCAGGTACCATCTTGAGCAAATTTTGCGCATACATGACAGTTAATAGTATGGATATTAAAAAAAAGTTAATTGAATTGAAAAATTTTAGTACTCAAAATACAACATATTTATGTTGATTTTTGAGTACTAAAAAATTTCATCATGTAAATAAATGCTTACTTTCATCATAATATTCCCATTGAGACGAGCAAATTAATTGAAATACATAAAAAGTATTTTTATGTGTTCATGTATTTACATTATTTCAAGTAGGGAATCGTAGTTTTCTTCACTTATTTACTGTTGCAGAAGAGGATTTTCAGCAGCGATATGGTTCCCATTGACTCCATCATTTTGATATCGTCTAACAGCTTCTATTTACGTACCTCTGTGATATGAAATGGCATTAAACCCTGCCTAGAATTCGGTATTACCCATTAAAATACAGCAAAAATGCAAGAGTACTCTCATACATAGCCTTGTGTGCTGCCCATAGTAGAGAAGGAGAACTCTTTAAAGCGTAAAACTGAAATGGATGCTTAAATTGAGTCATAAGCCCTTATGATCCTCTTCAAACCCAGCCTCGAGGTAGGGCCAAATATTAATCACAATTTTCCTTTACCGTACACGCAGGTAGTACCTGAATACACCTTGTTGAACTTAAGAAACATTTTAAAAGTTCAAATATTTTTCAAGTTACTTCCAAACATGGTAATAGCATTTCAATTTCCTCAGAACAGTGAATGCAAAAGACAAATGATATCTCCTAAAGTTGGCAATAAACGGAGAGGCGGTACGAAATCTTGAATTAATATTACTTTTAAATGAATTAAACATAATGCCTATGTCATTTTAGACGAATATTTTTCCATCCCGTCCGTATTCCAGGATAATATAATCATTCATTTCATTGAGGGAGTTCCAACTTCTACAAAATATAATAAATGTTTCAGAGAGAAATCCCAAGACATGTTGTTTAGGAAGTTCAAAGGTAACTAATGAAGTATAATTTATCATGAATAGCTCAAGAAGAGCATAATCATTACCATAATGGAGAAAATGTGAATATAAAAGGAAAAGAATCCACTCAATATTTGAATAGAATATGAAAACTTAAATGAAAAATGTGAGCTAAACATATTTAAAAGTGAATGAAAATATGAAAGATGTCTTATTTTAGTCACGAACAACGAGATATAGATTTAAAAATTCACTGAAAGTATATCGTAAACTTGAACACCTACTTTAAATTCAATGGCATAACAAGTTAATAATTCTAGAAAACCATGGAACGGATTTAAACGCCCAGAAGAATTATCAGTCGACCTAATAGTTCAATTTTTAAACGGAAAAAACATTTAAGCGTTAGTAAACGCTTAAACTGTACATTCGCATTGAAGAAAAATAAAAACTTCAAGTAACTAGCAATGAATAAATTATTGCATAATAAAAATACTGAGAAAGAATTCACGGCCTCCATGTCGTATACGAACTCTCAATAATGTTTACGAGAATCAATATGTCCAGTTGGGATTATTTTTACATCTCAAATACCCCGCAAGCATTCTCAGAGGGGAATCGCGGGACGTGTTAGGTCACCTCCCGTAGGAACTAAGTGAGTCAATGAACGAAGTACCAAGGGATAAAACAAAAATTAACAGGTAGGACAAATATTTTTAGTGTGCGAAAGACAGAAGATGAAGGCAGATTTATTCATTTCAGCAAAGAAATAAGAACAAATAGACTCTTTCGTCAACATCGGGAGTACATTAAAATGAGGTAGCAAAGTCTAGGACATCAAGTCCTGAATAAATCCAATCACGAACGTGTTTATGACGAAGAAGAATCTACTGTGCTCAATTAACACACCGATTCAAACAAAAAAGGAACATAGACAAGCATTTTTGGGGGTTTTGCCTCTCTAAATATAGGAGACGGGCCAGTCGAGGTAGACGATTCACACGCCTTCCACTCCTGTATTGTTCTAAGCATTACACTTGTTACGTGAATATCGTAGTGGATCCTGTGTACAACAGAAATTACTCGCGAAATTATGCTTAAAATTGTCTCATTTGCATATATATCCTTTTAAACTAATATCTGGTATCCCTTAAAATACGAGCATATCCTGGCTATTGGTTTGTTTTCTTTTTTACTTTATTGCTCTAATATCATTACATCGCTCCACAAGAAATTCCGATGATAATGATTTAAAAATCTCGATAATAATCTCAGGTATCTATCATGATAGATGCTTAGTGAAATGGGGGGATTAGTCATGCAGTTTGTACTTTCTTATATCATTTTTAAGCATATGATATTAGTATAATAGAAAATATTCTGATTAAGGTAGGTTTTGGATTGATACAATTACCAAATAAATATTTTTTTCGCCTAACAAAATACAACGTACTCTATAAAAAAATCCCTCTCCTCCGCATACTTCTTTCCTCCCTTCATTCCGTCTAACATCCCGATTCTATTCTTGCCCCTTCCTCGTTTACTTAGTATTCTCCCCAATATCGCATTTAGTGCTTTCTTTTAAATAACCGAGAACCCCAAGATAAGATGGCGTCATTTCTCATCAATTACAAATGCAAGCATTTAAAAAGGCGTTTATCAGTTTCACATGCCAAATGTTGTAATTTAGGTATTATCAGAATGTCACTGCAAACATTTCCGTTGTTAGATTAATTCCAGTAATAATGAACAAGTGATTGATTTCTAGTTTTATTTTACTTAATTTTTAAATAAATTCTTTACTACAATATACATCTCAATGAGGTTTTAATTGGTACCTACAGGGTTCGTCCGGAAAATAAGTTCATGATGCTCATTGTCTTTTTTGACAAAAGGGGAGTCGTCCACTACGAATTTGTACCTGAACGACAACCTGTAAATGCTGCATTTTACGTCCAAGTGCTCGACAGGCTTCGAAAACGAGTCGCCCGCGTCCGACCAGCGATCAAAAACATCTGGCGGCTGCGTCACGACGCCGATGCGCCGTCTCACACCGCGCTTGTCGTGTCGGACTTCTTGGCCAAGCACGGCGTGGCAACGCTGCCGCACCCGCCCTACAGCCCGGACTTGGCACCACCAGACTTCTTTCTGTTCCCGAAGATAAGGAGGAGTTTGAATGGAACTCGATACGGGACTTTGGACGCCGTCAAAGAGGCCGTGACGACGTGTCTTCGAGAGGTTCCCGATGATGCCTTCGCGGGAGCGTTCCAGGAATGGGAACGCCGCTGGAACAAGTGTATCGACTCACAAGGGTCCTATTTTGAGGAATATTAGCTTACGATATGTAAAAGTGTAATACATTTTTTTTCCTGAGCTCAGTACACTTATTTTCCGGACGAACTCTGTATGCTCTTAATTGCCGTCAATCCTTGTGTGATGATCATAAGCGCAGTAAAACGTATGCTGGATTTGACGTTTGACCTCTCAGTTTCAAATTGCGCCATTTTACACAAAATATTATTTCTCCCTATAAATTGACCAAATATCCGTGCTTATATTTTACTGCGTTTAATATTATCGACAAGGTCGACTTTGACACATCTGACCGTTCTTTGGGTTAAATTTAATGAAATTTCGTGAAATGAAGGTGCTCTAAAAAAAGATTTTTATGATTTTATTTTTACTGAAATAATTCCATTAGAAATAAAACTTCCATTTAATAAAAATTACTTCTTTAGTTTATGATTTTACCAAACAATAATAGATATATTGTAACTACAGTTAATTGGAAATGGATAAAATCACACGAAATCCGCCAGATGCTTTAAAAGTATTCATAAATCCATATAGGAACAGCTAAACAATATATAGATATTTTTCCCTTGCTAAGTGGTAAATTTCTAATATTTGTTTTATTCCATGACCATTAAGGGCCTTCATTCATTAAAAATATCTCCTGAAAAATATTAGAATCATTTCATTGCATGCAAGTGGAATTGGAGTTAAATTCAGCTTTCCTGAGTATATAATCGGTCATAAGGATATGAGAGGTAGTGAATGATAAAATTGAAAACATTTAAAAGATAAATTTGTCCAAAAATTCGCCTTATATTCAGTTGCAGTAAAATACGAGCTGAATAAGAGATAACTGTTCAACTATATCTTTTTTCACATGGTATGGAGATTTTCTGAAATAAGAATTAAGTTGAAACTTTCTAGTCTCATTATATTCCTTCACCGTGACTTATTGCTGCCTCCAATTTTTTTTTAATTCGATTATCTCGTCCGAGGCAACTTATCTTGATACAGTCTGCATATTGTATGAATTACCCTTGGGTTCGCTTCGTGGCCAGAACTTAGGCAAAATATTTCTGAAATAAGAATTGCGAGATTGGGAGCACACTCTTCCATTACCCGCCACTATTAATGTCCTATTCCCTCAGCTGCGGTCTCTAGCCGCGGGCAAGAAAAATGTATGCGTATAAAGCCACGCCATAAACGCTTAAGCGATTCGTTCCATCACGAATAGGAAGTGGAAGTGCGAGGGGTCTTGCGAGGGCCCCCGCGGTGCTCAGGGTTTTGGGGAAGGAATATGATGGTAATTTCCATACGAAATACAGTCTTAATAAAATGGGGGTAGGAGAAACCTCATCATCACCCAAAATTCCCCCTCTACGCATCTCACGCTATCCACACCCATTCAACCATTTTCCAACCCTAAATCATTCCTTTATTCTCAAACCGACGAAAGCCTTTTCATTCATAAATATGGTTAGGTTGTTTCCAACTGGTTTCTTAATACTTGAGGTAGTCCTTCACAACTATTTTTTGAATTATGGTTTGAACTGTGAAAAAAAACCGTGTATTTTAACATACACCATTAGAGGACCTATAACACTTCCGAATGAGGGTCATTTTTATAAGTCTAAGTGTTCATTGCTATAAAAAAAAGGAAAAATTCTAATGTAGAATTTAAAATATGTTCAATTACAAATGTCACCTACATCGGTTGTGGTGATAAACAGCAGTGGTGGGTCAGACAATTCGTACTATACTAGAACTATCCTTGAAAAATAGGGTCAAACATTGCAATATTTGGCGAAAAAGTTTTCAGTCGTGCATTTAATTAGTAAAAAAGATACTCAAAATCATGAAAAGAATAACTGAAGAATAATGACGATACCGATTCCAAAATTATAGTCAATTGAGTTTTAAACGAAGGAGAAAAAAACAATCTGTTCAGGTACTAGAATTTTGGAGAATATTAAAAGAAAAATATAACTTGCCTATAATAGATGACAATAATGGAGTGAAATAGCTGATTTCTGGTTTTAGGTAGATTATATCAAAGTGAAGCTCCAAATAAAACACGACACCCAATGGTGAACATAGCACCAAAAATGAAGTTAGAACGCATATTGAAAAGTTGGAGAGACATCAGGTTCGAATATGATCATGACCATGCTAAAATGATGGGAGTGGAATGTTCCGAAGTATTTAATTATAGACGAAGCGAATGAGTAGTGAACAACTGAGGCAACCATGAGAGGAGCTATTGATTTAGTTAAAAAATTAAGACAATTGAAGAATTTTCAAGAAACTGTAACAGTAAATTTAACGAAGTCACCCGCTATGTGTGCATTATAATGCAACAATTTCAGAGAGTAAAAATCATTCGCCTTGACCGGGATATTCACCTTCGCCTTCACGGCCGGATATCGAGGGATCCGGGTTCGTATCCCGGTCAAGGCGAATGGTTTTTACTCTCAGAAATTGTTGCATTACAATTGAAGAAATAAAATACAGAAACCAAAAAGTTAGTGCGTGAACAGAACCTAATAGCGACATTAATTCATACAATGACATTTCATGTAATATTTCATTTTCATGGATAAAACTTGGTAAAACTATTTTAAAGCAATATGAACGAATGAACGAATATTTGAATACTAACACCGTAGAAATTGATGAAGATGTTCTTCTATTGAAATAAAGAAAAATAGAATACCGTAAAGAAATAAGTTGGCTAATTTAATTTTAAGATAATAAGCCTAAATAGAAAGCATCAAGCAGCTCAGTCATCGGTTAACACTAGTAATAGACTTCAATAAAAAAGAGATAGAAAGGGAAGCCTATACCCAGCCATTGCATAAAAAATAACTAGTGCTGCTCCCAGAGAAGATAAAATGACTGGGAAAAAGGTTCAAGTATTTCAAATTCCAAATGAAAGGGGACCTTTCATTTGGAATTTAAAGTTATATTTTTATTCATTTCTCAACCCCGATGTTGTTCTGTTTTCTAAATTTGGTTTCCTTTTAAATTTGCTTCACATACTATCGGGCACAATAAAATTGCGATAAGATAAAAGTAAAACGATAGGGAAGTCGTTTATTGAGGTACATATCTAAGTCAAATTAGAGGAAATTAAATAGGAAGGTTGATGAGTAAGGGAAACTTGAAAACATTATTGGTAATTTCTGTTGGCAGGAATCTAAAGAGGTTTGGGAATGTCCATTTAAAAAAGACATAGGCAGTGCCGAGAGGAAGAGCTTGTCGCCGCCCTTCATTCCAGAATGAAAAGCCGAGAAAGAAATTTATCCAATTACCCAGGGCATACACATACTCTTGAGAGTTAAGATGGAATTGATATGCATATTATTTTTTGGTGTACTTTAGTTTGAATGAAAGAAATTAAAGTTAGAATGAGATTATTGTGCACGTATTTAGAGCATTCCTCCGTCCACATAAGAGTAATAACATAATTTTGCTGAATGTATATTATATATATATATATATATATATATATATATATATATATATATATAGATGATGTAACACGTATTTAGACTTCAATCCTTAGATAATGGCTTCCATAAAATAACGAAAATGAGATATTTAAGTCAATTGATATCCGCATTGATATCCCGCGAGAGGTTGACATTGGTGGAGAAATTCCAGACAAAAGATGGCGCTAACTTGAGACAAAATGAGGACTCCTTGCCATTAAGGACCTCTATTCTAATGCATTACCCTCCCTTTCACAAACTTCTCTTCGAGACTTTGCTCCTTCGCTCAAGGTGCTCCCGACCCATTCGCACCTTTCCATCGTTCAGTCACCCAAAAGGTCAACAGTTTCCCATATTCATCACTCAGCTTGCCTGTATCTAGGCGTGGAAAACTGAATAAGAATCCGAAAACCAATCCTTTACCACCTCCACCTTCTGCCCTCTGCACCATGGTCAACCACGGTGGAGAAGATGAGAGAGGAAAAACGCCATCAGATGATGCGGAAATTTGAGTTTCAAATGACCGAGGGTATTACTTCGGCTGGCTTGAATAAAAAAGAAATGATAAAGGAGACGGTATGGAAATAATTGGATTGAGGAAAGGTTTTTTTTGCGAGGGTTGCCGTGGTCTCTGGAATGAGTTCAGGAAGACTGCGGAAGAGAGTTAAAGAAGGAAGAGGTATGGGGAAGTGGTAAAGAGGCTCAATGGGGATAAAGGACTTCCCCATCCCTTCACGCTGGTCGTGTGAGGAAGAGAGGAACCATCGCCTTGGATAGCGGAATGGTACATTGCGGGAGAGGATAGCCATCAATTTCCGCCATCGCGTCGGGTCCATTCCACAAGACCACCAAAACTCTCTTTCCGCTCTCCCTTTACCCAACATCTCTCCCGTCCTCCTACTTATCCCTCGTTTAGCACCTCCGCTCCAACTTGGACCAATTTTCATAACCCTATCCTCCATTCCACAACCACGCTCGGGGCACGTTATGTCTTCATCTCTAGATGGAGAACATCTCCGAAAAAATAGAAATTGAATTGGTAATAATCCATCTTCATAAATTTTAATGTATGGTTAGTATAAGAAGTGTAAATGGTTGTATTTTAGTGTAGATTGTCAGCTTTTATCTTTTTTTGATTCTCTCATTTATGTAGCCGTGGTTAGTTTGTGCCCACCTTAAAACTACCAACCAACAACACTACAAAGAAATAGGAATATTTGGCGTTGATAATTGGCATAATCAATGACAAATAAAACAATTCACCATGGTACAGGAAAAATAACGTAATTAAAACAGAAAGCTGAAGTATAACTTTCTAATAAATAATCCCAGAAGTGACTGGAATTTGAAAAAGTTATTCGGAACATTTGCCAATCTAGTTTGCTACCTTATTTTCAGGATAATCTAGTAGTTTGAAAAATCATAGAGCCTGCTAAGAGCTGAGAACGCACAGAGTAACTGGAATTTTATCCTTATAGAATATTGTTGCAGGGTCTATCTTTCCGCGTCGTACAAAACAAAACTATAATTTTTACATAAATATATTTTAACTATGAGATAGAATAAATTTTTAATGTCACATGCTAATCGTGTAATCACCCCTACCCCACAACACAACGGTGGTGCGCATTTACCATTTAGATATATAAATGCTTTAGGGTGGCCAAGGGCGCCATTTGGAATCAAACTCAGGCCTTCCGGTCAGTACCTCAGAGAAATACCCATGTGAATACTGCGCCCTTAATTTTAGAAGACATGGAAGGTAATTATTGCATGTAAGTCTTAAAAATATTGAAAATTTTATCCACCAATTTACTCTCCCGGATATGGAGCCACCAACATTGAAAATTTAAACTGAATGGATTGATGTTGTAAAAAAATTAATAGATATTAATTAGATCAAATTCAAACACAAGGACCGATTATCCACAGTCTCTAAAATCAAAATCGAGAAACTCTTAATTCGCGAAATACTATATTTTACAGGTACGTTTTTCTATTAAAATTTGGAAATTCTGGGAACAGTTCATATATTTATAATCTTAACTCTTTTTTAAATATCCCATTATCCTAAAAGATTTTTCTTTGCTGGGATATATCGTAAAATGATTAATAACAAAACAATGGTTTCATGAGTTTGTGCATTCTCATGGCCCCAAGACCTAGTTATAGAAATTTTATTAACTCTCAGCCCTATTTAGATACCCGATTGCATGTACCTCTAGTTAACAAGATAAACATTATTTAAACATTTTCAAAAAACTACATAGTAACTAACATTTGAGGAAAAATTAACTTTTGGTGCTACATGCCTGGTGTGTAATCATCTTTTACCAGACACCTTAGTGGTAGCTTGTTGGTACCATGTATATAACGAGAAAGATTTTTTAAAGCATAATGAACACGGAATTCGAAAAAAAGATCAAATATATTTTAAATTTATCTCTCTCAAAAAAATAACTCAACACCATGCAGATTTTGGAGCGGAGGTTTGTATAAAAAATGATGTCATTTTAAAGTAAATTTTTGAAGCAATAATTTAGCATCAAAGAATTTACAATGTAAGAAGCGTCTGAAAAGCTACCGGCAAAAACCATAAAATACGTTTTGAAGAGATATTTTAGCTAGATAAAATATCGGATAGTTTAATTGTCCCTCCCAGGTAAAGTAATTAATTATAATCTTAATTTTGTGAAAACATTTCCTGCGATATATTTGCGTCCATAATGCTTGGTTTTATCGGTCTCCAAAATTTCCGTAAACAATAACCTATGCTACGTTTTGAATTTTCATCTTATTTATGCATGTGAAGGGTTCGATATCTTGGCCCCAAAGCATCCGGGAGTATCAGGAAATCTTCATACTTATTAATAAAGTTCTAATGTAAATAATTCAAATAGCCCTAGGGGCGAAGATTTCCTCATTACCTCATCGGCCCAGCAAGTCGAATGATCCATGGTTCAAGTGCCTTTTAAGGAAATATTTTACGCTTGTTATCTGCTCGATTCTGCCTTCCCCACCTCTCCTTTATATGTGTTCCTGTCTATTTTTCTATGTCTTTATCGTTGTGAATAAATATTTGTTCGCCATTAGGTTTCTTGCTTTATTGTGTCCACATGTTCCCAGTGATGTCCCCTCTTCAAATTTTTGCATTTTAGGAAAAGTCGCAGGAGTCGACTAGACATACATATATAGAAAAATAAAATAAAAATATTTTTTATTTGTCTATATATTATTATTATTATTATTAAAAAAAATTATTTTTTCTCACGCATCAGGTAAAGTAGGTACGCACTGAGAGAGTTTGCCCGCCGGAGTATCTGATAGACTATTTAATAAATTTCAATCCCCCGCCTGCCCGGCGGAAGAGTTTTTAGGTGAATGTCAAAAAAACAACGTTAAGACGAGTACCAAGAGACATAATGAAGGATAGGCGATTATTCTGGTAAAGAATTAACTTAAGCAACGATACGTAACACTTACAACAATGGTATCATTATGATCTGGATTTTTCTTACTATAAAAACTAGTAAAATAATATTCTATATTTATTGCTGTCAATATTGTGCGCGGAGAGAAAGATTATTCCCGGCCAAAGAGGTCCTTTATGTTCAATTGATATAACTTTAAGTTATAGTTAAACAACGGTAAGGTAATGTTTAGCTATCTCTTTAGTATTAGCAGCGAGGTATGTTCTTTGCATAGTGAAAGTATTAAATAAAAAGAGTTGGGGTATATCAATATCTCCAGCAGTATTTTTGCATTCCGTTGCCACATTTGTTCTATTCGATGTCCCAGAGAGAGAGAGAGAAACGAAATTTCAGCCAGAGGACTTGGATGAGAGCGTGAGGGAGACTCGGAATAGTAACACCGGTGAAAATTAATCCCCTTCATGAGAGGACGTTGTGGGATGGGAAAATGCTTGGGAAGTGGTACGTGGAAGATGAGGTCGAGAGGACAGAGCCTTGAAAGTGTACTATTAGCTACTTTGGGGAAAGAACGGGGAAAGCCTAGGGAATGTAAAAAATAGAGTATGGGGTTTCGTTAAGGCTTTTGCTGGAATAGTGTGTGTATGGAAGGCGGGTGTTTGAGGAAGATGAGATGATTTGGAGTGGGTTAAGGGTGAGCGGGAATAGTTAGGTTTGAGCAGGAAATGGTGGAGGGAATGAGTGGGCGTATGAGGGTGCGCGGCATGCACTACTAGGGGAATGAAAGGAAGGGCCGTAATTTTACCCTGGAAAGGTTTGGCAATGCGGTAGAGGGTAAAAACCCCATCGGGGGTTTTTGAGTGAATTGGCTGAGCCTGAATGAAATGGGGGTTGATTGATTAGAGCCTTTATTGGAGGATCCGATTTGTCTTAAGCCTTATTTATCTTTTCTTGCCCTTGTACCTAGCCGAACAAAAAGGAAGCTTCAGAAATACCCCCCTCCCGTTTCCCATCTTTTTATCCACGAGGGCGACCAATTAATGGTGAACTCCACCACTGGAGTTTGTTGGAATGAGTGTAATTTATAGTTGAAACTTACTATATTCACGCTCTCATCGATTGTAATGTGCCAAGGTTCTTTTTTCTTCTCTCCAAGTTTTAATTAGTGGAAATCCTATAACTGTCCGGTGATTATTTTACGGATTTCATCAGGTTGAGTGAAACATTTTAATTCTCCACATTGCATGAGAATTGATTTTTAGGGGATAGTAAATTAATATGATCTAACACACTAATTATTAATATGGAGCCAGTATAGATGGGTTACACGGCCAATTGGCTTCTCCAATCACGTATTTTCTCGGTTAATTAGTACACATAATTGTACAAGTATACTTTTAAATATTAATTTAAGAAATAAACAAACATCAAACTATTGAACGAAATTGGTGACCATAAAGTTATTTTTCTACAGTTAAAAACTAAATTCGTGGAAATAAAAAAAACAAAGCGTAAAATATAATTAATCAAAAAGGCAAATTTTAACGGAATATGAGAATATTTTTTAAAAAGAATTGCCAGAATACAAGACAAAAAAACTGACAACAGATACGGAGAACACTTGGCAATCTTTCTTAAATATTTTACGGGAAGGAATGAAGACGTACATTCCATCCAAACTTAAATGCGACAGAAAGGAACCTAGATGGTACAACGGGGTTATCAGATCGGCATTAAGAGAGCGAAAAAGGCCACTGTCAAATTTTAAAAAGAGTTTAAAAAGTGACGATATAATTTATATGAATAGATCTAAACAGAAACTAAAATAATGTCGTAGTAAAACAAAAAGTAGCATGCGCACAGCACTGCACTCTTTTAAATATAAAATGCTCAGCTTATATCTTTAGGAAAATCCAAAGTCATTCTGGCCCTATAGTTGGGAAACACAGGGTAAGCGTCCGACTGTACATTCTTTGAAACAAAAAAATATTCTATTATTCTAGAGAAACTATTTCAGACAGCATCAAAAAGGTAAATATTTTAAACAGGTTTTTCCAGAGCGTCTACAATAAAGACAAAAACACATGAAACGATCCTCCACACCCACTCGGGGGGCGCATGAGCGATAAAATACTGAACTAGAAAGGCATAGAACCACTGCTCTGTAGTATCGAAGCAAACAAAGCACCTGGTCCGTAAGAAATACCTGCCAGAGTATTAAAGGAATTAGCCGAAGAAATTACCCCGTTTTTAGAAACTTTTTCCTAAAATCGATAGAAAATGGCTCAGTGCGTCGCGACCGAAAGCTAGCCCATAATAACTCCCATATATAACGGCTGATAGGGATTAACCAACCAATTACCAATGTATTTCCTTAACACTAATCTCTTGTAAAATATTAGAACACATTATGTCAGTAAAATTATGACATTTCTTGACAGTAGAGAAATACTAAGCCAGAACCAGCACGGATTTAGGAAGGGAAAATCTTGCGAAACATAATTAGGTATTTTCATTCACGATATACTTAGATCAGGAGAAACAACACACAAGTCGACCCAGAATTCCTACATTTCAAAAAGGCCTTCGATAAAGTCTCACACAATAAATCGTTACACAAAATAAAGTCTATGGTATGAATGAGAAAATTATTAATTTAATTAGAGACTTTTTGTCAAATCGCAAACATTGAGTACTCATCGATGGATTGTGCTCAACGGATAGAGGTGTAACTTCGGGCGTCCTCTAGGAAAGTGTAATACGGCCGCCATTAATGAATTAAGCGCACACGTTACTAGCAATCTCAGGTTATTTGCTGACAATACGGTGGTATACAGGGAAATAAGGATCCAACTAGATCGCCAGCAACTCCCTAGGGACCTCGACTAAATCTTGGATTAGTGTAAGGAATGTGGGTTAATGCTTAATACATACAAATGCACAGTTTTTAAATTTTGCAACAAAGAATGTGGCAAACAGGACATAAACTACGAAATGGTTTAGTGCTACTATGGCCAAACAATTAATTTGGGGGTACTACCCCCATAGTAGGGGGTAGTTCTAACACCACGTGGGGAGCAGATATCAGGATAATATGCGTATCAGCTTTATCCTCACCGCCCGTTTAATGAGGCCCAGTTTTCTGGGCCTCATTAAACGCGTGGGGAGGATAGGTTAGGAGAAAGTTAAAGAGAGTTGTTATTTTGCTATAGTTGTACCTCGTTTGAAATATGCCTCAAGTAGTTGGATCCTTGGAAGCAAATTTGACAAAAGAATTAGATAAAGTCCAGAGAAAATCCGTCAGATTTTTAAAAAAATTTTATAATAAGAACACAAGTGTCACAGGTCTCTCAGGGGATGTAGGCTGAGAGCCACTTGAAATACGAAGAGAACAAGCGAGACTTCGACTCTTAGAAAGATTCAGAACAAACAAGTTTAACGATGACACTAAAGGAAAATGGACCCACACTATTTAGGAAGATCAGACCACAAAGATAAAATAAGAGAGATAGATTCCAGTACAGATAGATACATATACTAATTCTTTCCCCGAACAATCAGAAATCATAATATTAAGAAGCCGAAGTCACCTTAGAAATATTAAAAGCATTTAATTTGCAAGACGAAACAAAATTAAACATTGCAAAGATATCAGACGTATCTGTTTGTGCATGTGCATGTTAGTTGGTAGTTTGTGTGTTTGCCTGTGTGTTGGAGGTTTTTGCATGGAAGTATGCCAAATTTTCTTTGTGGACTGTATAAATTTGTGTCTTTTGCATGCGGTTTTTTTCTTAATGACGGGTGGTGCCCGAACATGCCCCGCCACACCCCCTTGCGGGGTATGAAGTAGATATAGATTTAGGGAATCTCTGGTAAAACCCTATTCTGAAGGTAATTAGCGAAAGATTCATTGTGTCATTTCCTAACACATTCTCAAACAAGACTTCACCATTCCTCTGCGACTACAAAACAGTTAAGAATCATACGATTTAAAAGGAGAAAAATGATATGAATAACAAGCATAGATGATAAAATGAATCTAAAAAGAAGGTGCAGGTACATAGTTCGTTATTCATTACTATAGTCATTCATGCATTTTACAATTGTAGCAAAAAATGATATTGTGATGAGATAAGTAAGGCTCTAAGATTTAAATGCCGATGCAATAGTAACATAGTTTCGCAGATTTTGCTTTGCAGTAACCCGATCTCTCAACAATCAACTCCTAGGTTAGCCAAAAACCAGCCAAATCTTGGAGGACTGAATAAGTGAAAATTCAAGGATATTGGTAAACACAAACATTTATAATGTAGGACGGATAAGCGGAAATGAAGTTTGCCGAAGGGATAACGGAAATAGGTGGCATTGCAGTGGGAGGGTAGAGGAACCGAGGAGTGTTAGGAAAGGGAGGGGATTGCAGGGAGATGTGTTAGACCCTTCCCAGGTTATGGCTTGCAGTGGCTTTGAATATGATTAAAGGATCTATTTTTTGCGCTCGCGGAATGGGCTCAGTGGGGACTGGGAGTGGAGGGTGAAGGAAATGAAGGTGATGCCAGGGTAGTGGAACGGGGGAATGGCTGAGATTAGGGTAGAGAGAGATGAGGGACAGAAAAGGGGTGGGTCTGGAGGAGGGGCGGGTGGCTGAGGAAGTAAGAATTTTCTCCGATGATTGCTTGGATTATAATGGCGAACCGTTTTTATATTAAGGCAGATGAGAAGAAGGGGTTTTAAGACGGGGGACGCCTGAATTGGAGGGGAAGATGAAATTTCGAGAATGGTGTGAGAGTTTGGCTTCATTATAAGGTTTTTCCTTCTTTTCACCCAACTCCTGGGTGTAGGATGGTGAATATCCCATCGAGAAATCCGATTTATTCATTCTCTGCCATCCACCAAAGTTTCCTTTTTGACCGTTGGTATTAATTTTTTCTGTAAAAAAATAACGTCTTTGATGACTTTCACAACGTGAAATATGATCTCGTTTCTGCGATGAAATTTTATGCGTAATTATCTATTATACTGCTGGGCTGACTAACTAACCCCGAAGGGAAGTCCCCCAATGAAAATGCATGAGGTATTTGGATGAGATGAGAGCAATTTGTAATTAATTAACGCGGCCTATAGATATTTGCCAGGCACGTTTCCACAAATCCAATTAGCAGATGAATTTTACTTGAGAGTAACTACGGGGTGGTCCATCTACATTCAAATGTTATTGATAGTAGGAAACACAAATATTTAATTTGGGTACAAATTATCATCTCTCTCTCTCTCTAAATTATATTATTAGCAGTGCAATTTATCTATGCCCTGCTGAAACCAAAGATTAAATTTAGTGATTTATAGACCTATTTGCGCCGAATATATGTATATGTACATTTGTATAATGAGGCATAGTTAATAAAATTATGTGTCGATATATTAATGTATATATGCGTTCGAACCAGCCTAAATTTAAAAGTGGTTTTTGGTGAAAAATGTGAGTCACACGCGTCCCAACCTAACGTTATTTCATACGGTGAATAAGAATCCTTAACTAATAATGCGATTGAAACAGTTTCATAAGAATGTTTTAGTTTTCGCATGTGTTCTTGAATATATAATACACTTCTATCCATCATAAAATAGGAAAGAGCATAGTATATGGAAGACAAAAGCAGTATATACAAAGGAAAGATAGACATTTTCCTGGAATTCCTATTCTGCATCATACTGCAACGTTTACATACAAATAACGGATCTATTGAACTATAGTATGTGTAACGGTAATAGCTTAATGGAAGATCAATGAAATAGGCGCTTCAAGCCTAAGCCTATAAACTGCTGGTATAGTAATAATATTTGAATGTTCAAACTTATATTTATGTAATGTGTCTTCCTAAAAGTGCTACGATCTCTTCGTCTTTTTTATAAGAAATTTGCCCAAAATATTCTACTCTGCAATTTGTGATAATAATTGATGGGAAATGAGACTTCGAACCATAAAAGGGTGGCCTGAAAAGTTTCCGAACTAACAAAAATACAAGACATTTTTCTGAAATTTTCTAACGTCGGAAACTATTCCGACCACCCACGTACCTTTAGAGAAATTGTATATTATTTATGTGATGGATCAATAACATATTGTTAGTGACTATCTGGTGGAAAATATATTGTTTCATCAGACCTATTTAGACCTCATATACTCATTGAGAAAATAATTTTTTTAATCGCCTAAAGCATTGGCGTCTCTCTCCAGCCTTCAACAAATAGTTTCTTCATCATGGTTATTAATTCATCCGAAGATTGATTTACTGCAGTTGTCAATTTTGATCCTCTCTCGGGTAATATCACCACTTCTGCGTGACGACCTTAACACAAACAACGAATTAGATTTTTATTAAAGTATCTCGTTCTGTATTTAAACTCTTATGACCTTTTTTATTCTTTCCATCCACTCTTTTTTATAATGTTCTCCCCAGGAAATACCAATTTCTGAGAAGGAAGAAAACTACTGATGTACGCGTACGTGATGTTACTTAATCATTCATGGAAAAGCCTATATTTAAACGTATTTAATGTAAGTATCAACGCATATGATAATTCTGAAAGCCTCACATCTACAAAGGTTATATTTATACTTTATTGAGATTACCGCTCTTGTAATAAAATACTCTCTACAAACTGTAAAATACATTCTTTATAATTGTTGCAATGATTTGACAGTTAAAAAATTGAACATAAGGGAATACAGAGCGAAGGGCAATCCTACGACTCCGTAGAGCGCATTCGTTTATAAAAAATCGTTTTTATTGTAATTTCAATCAAGTTTCAAATTCCATTTATAAATAATTACAATAGAGAAATATGGGTTATTTACCTTTTCTCTAATCTAGGTTCTACGTCTGACGTACTCTACTCTGAACTACTCCATCCTTCTTCAGAGCCACATTTCAGAAGCCTCCCCTCTATGCCTGCCATCTACCTTCACTGACCATATTTCCGCGCAGTACATTGCTGCGTTCCACATTAATGCTTTTAACGACCCTTTTTTGAACATCCTTACTCAACCTCCCTATCATAAATTCCCTCATCCTTCTGAAAGCTTCTTTGCCTAATGCAATTCTTTTCCTGATATCCCAATTCATTGGAAATTTTGGTCCAATACTCTTCCGAGATACGTAATCCCTTCTACCTACATTGGTTTTTGTCCTCCTATTTTAATGTTTAGCTTAGCCATTCTCTTTAGGGAAAACGAATAGCATTTGTTTTATTTGCATTTATTCTCATCCCATATTTATCAGCAATGCTTGCAACCACTTAGCTGAGTTACAAACTAGAGCCTGACTAATTTCTAAAAACCTAACTAATTTCATGAATTCCTGGAAGACTTTCATTCCTACCCCTAGTTCATCTCATTCCTCTAATTTAAATCATTTCCTCCACATGAATGTCGAAGAGCAGAGTTGATACGAATACGCAATAGACAAGCCTGCCTTACACTTCTTCCTAGCACTGCCCATCCGAACTTTACAATAAAAGGTACAATAAGCTGAGCGGTCTGGGAAATTTACAGGTTGCGGATTCGTTTCCTATCCCTCTAATATACTCCTGTTTTCAGCAATTAAATTATTAGTGATTGCCAATTTGTTTTATTAAACGCCGTTTCGAAATACACGATACTAGCAGATATGTCCTGATTGTATTCTACGCTCATCTCTATCAGTGACCTCATTACTGCAATTTCATTGTTCATACCACTTACCTTCTTAACTCAAAACTAAAGGTCAGTTAAGTAATCTTTTACCTGTCCAATCCTCCTTCAATGATCCTGAGAGTAACTTTTGCTGCTTGCGAAATCAAACTTATTATTCTATAGTGCTCACCCAATAAAGCCTTTACTTTTATGGAAATAGGAATTTACCCTGACGAAGTATTCCAGTCAAATTGCTCTGTCATAAATACTACGATTCAGTCCATAAAGTGTCTTACTCCAATATTTTTTTTATATTAAAGCAGTTCTAGAGGAATTTTGTGTATCCCTATGGCCTTATGTGATTTTATTTCCTTTAATACCCTTCCTATCTCACCGTTGGCTAAGCTATATGGATCTGCGTCATATTCTCGTTTTATATCTAACATTGCTGGCCTAAGCTCTTTGCGTACCATGCAGTTTTTCGATAAATATTCCTTCCATCTCACTTGAATCTTTTTTGGTCCAATTAAAATTTTCTCCAACTTATCTCTGATAGATTTCCACTTCTTACTTTCCGACAGTGTTTCAACTTGCCTGAATTTCATTCGTCCCCTGCAACTTTCTACATCCTTGCACTGCGCCTTCCCATGTTATGTAAATTAAAAAAATTGAGAGAATGTTTATATTTCGAAATTCTCTTATACATCCCTATTCTCTTAATTTAGATTAAATAACAAATTAGCAAACAAACTATTATCTCGCCCACTTTCTTGGAGTTTTGGTTTTATTTTTCCACATTTAGTGGTTTTGAGTTCATTTTGAAAGAATAACCCAATAAAATTAAAATTTTATAGTCTTCTATTACTTCACACAATTTAGTATTCGCTATAATCAGGTACTAATCGCAATTCGTCAATTTTTCGGAATATCACTATCCACAATGAAGGAAAGGAATACAAAATTTCTACTTATTTATTTTAATTTTACCCTCCTTTTTTGGCGTGCATCTTTACACAAGGGTATGGAGTTCCGTTCGCACATGACGATAATCACCATATAATTCGTTTAGAAATTCGTACCTCTCCCGGTTAACGAGATCCCTTTAGACTATTAATTCTCACCATCTCCATTGTTTGTAGGTCCTCAAAGTCTCACCCTTCTGAACCTCTCCTCTCGTACGTTCCCACCATCCTTGTACACCCTCCCCATCCCACCCCGAATCCATTGAATTCCACTCCAAGAGGGAAACTCTGCTCTTAAACTACATCCCATCACTCCCCCATAGAGATAAAACTCCACAAGAGGCTCCACACTTATCCTACCGTTTCCCCCTTTCCACATCCAGACGTCTGGACGTTCGTGGCGACGGAGGGTGTCGTCAGGAAGGGAAGGAGGGGAGGAAAGGGGAGGTCATGGGTCCCCCACATTTGACAGTCATCAGCACCACGAAACACACACAGACCGTGGTGCTATTCTCTCGACAGGATGCATTCCTCGTATTCCCCAGGCCCCTGTTCCACAATCCGCACGTCATTTTCTTTCTCGCAGCCTCCCCACCTCACCTTTCCCCTGAATCGCACGCACAACAAGACTTTCAAATGAGAAGCTTTCGAGACTCTCCCGTTCCAACCTCCACTTCCCTTTCCAAACCACAAATTCTACTTCCCTGCCCTCCCCCTCGCCTGCCTTTTCATCACTAACCCTCGCCCATACTTCCGAGAAGTACCCCATTGCTCCCGAATCGCATGAAGCAACTAAAGAAAATGGGGAGGGGGCTGCTCTTCGATCAACTTCCACAGTCCCTCTTCCCACGATCCGTCGTCCATAATGGAAGTGCGGCACGCATGACGCGCCCCATTCCACGTTGCCCGCTGCCTTGCGCCCCCCAGAAACCAGAACGCACCACATCACCCTCGCCCGCTTACTTTCCCCAAACTTCCGAAGACTTCGAAGGTCCCCTCGGTGCCCTTCTTCCGCTTAATGCCCGGCGCCCCTCTCGCACGTGGACGAGAACGCGAGAAGTGATTCACTCGATCACGTGAGTCCCCGTCTTTCGTTGTGCTCCCTAACGAAGGGCAATACACACGTATCCCATTCAATTATAGGGGCACCCAATTCCCTTTTCACGCAGAGAAGGAAAAATCCCTTCCCGAGAAAGCATTCTCAGCCCACCCAGTTGAATTCGTAGAAAATATCGCCATCCATTTTTCATCTCCCGTTCCTTTGAGATTCATAACCAAATCTTCTCATTAATTTTATTTTGGGGGATTCCATTAGCGTCAAAAATTAAAGTGCACTTTGAAGATTAAATTTTTTCCATGATCATTCTGAGTGGACTTTGGGGGAAAACCTTGAGCATGATTAGAAAATATTCCTTAAATGCAGTTACAGTAGAGTCATATAATCGCGTTTTCATTGGTTTTAATTTAGTAGATGAAGAGGCTCTCTTCTGCCCTTAATTTACTAATTTTGAGATCATCACTTTGGAATAATTTGGTTAGCACTATATATTTATTGCATGGCATTTCGGAGCATTTCCAAGGTTATCGCAATTTCAAATTTGAGAATTTCAGAAACATTATTAAATTTAATCCTATCCGGTTGGGTTCGACGCATATTTTGGCAAGTTATCCCTATGTTTCATTCTAGCTTATATTACAAGTACTGCAAATTGATTCTTATTCATTTTAACCTGTCATTATTAATTTTTACTGAAACGCCTGGATTCATTACCAATACTTAGCTTTGTTTATTTTATTCGGGAACCTTTTTCTGTTTGATACGGATGTTTTAACGTTATAGAATGATGAATAAATACTTGATAAATACAATAAAAATTCGTTTAGAAAAAAGCTTGAATCTTGATAATTGAAACCAACTTTAAGTTAGCAGACCAAAATTGAAAATCCATAGTACTGACTCCTAGTCATATTATCAACACAAGTACTCAATCACTAGTACCTTAATTCATGCATTATAAACGCATTCATACATTGTGGAGAGAAATATGTTGCATATTTTACTTTAGACGGAGCATATTTATTTCTTGTATCTAAAGTGAAATCCAAATCCTTTTATCTCAGGTCCATTCCTCTAAGCTACAAGTCTGCACGTAGAGGAGCAGAGCGCCCTTACGTAGATTCCTGAAACATTGAGGTTTTTGTGTAATTTTCAATACTTTAATCGGGTAACTTCGCAATTAACTTGTAGAAAATCTGCAAAACTGAGCCTAATGATCATGGGGATCACTTTTTATATGATTTTCATCAGTCTTCTTTTCCATACAGCAAAGATTTTAGGCTAGCAAGCACAGACATAGAAAAATAAATCTTATACGAGATGAGAATCAGGATGATGGATAGATGAGATGAGGATAGCATTGGCTTAGGTATACCTGACTGGTAGATATCAAAGTACAATGATAGTACTGAAATAAGGCCATGGAAGTAGGTCATATTCCTGCGGAACTATTTAAAAGTTTGGGAAAAGTTGATAGGAAGAGATTTTATGCACTAATTCATAGCTTTAATGAGAATTGAATTTGGAAAACTTCGTTAGACTAGTGTCAGTTCCTATTTCAAAAAAGTTAAAGGCTACAGTATGCGAGGACTACAGAACAATTACTATTCCTCACGCGACTTAAGTGATTCTTAGGATCAACAACAAGAGGATGAAAATGGTCCGTTCAGTAATCATTTAACAAGAGAGGGTAAATGATTAGTTAGAGGATAATCAGTTTTGGTTCAGGAAAGGGAGAGGCCGACGTGAAGCCAGTGCAAAATGGCGTCATTGATAGAGGGGAAAAAGAATATAATCAGGATGCAATTGTCTGTTTCATAGATTTTGAAAAGATATTTGATAAAATAATTTGGCAAACATTAATGAGTACATTGCAGAAAATAGGAGTAGGTTAGAGGAATAGGAGATTTACGTGCAACTTCTACACATCTGTGACGGTTGAGGTGAGAGTGGCGGATGGAAACTGGGAATATGCCCTGATAGGAAGAGGGATGAGATATCGGTGTCCCTTATCACCTGCGCTGCTTAACGTATATATGAAGGAAATAGATAAATAGGCATCTAAAGAATTGCAAATAGAAAGAAATGTAAGTGGAGAATTCACCAATTCATTCAATTATCATTAAACCAAACATAATTAAATTCAGTTAATTAACTTTTAGTTTGCCTGTCAGCCAGGGGTTGCAAATATTGCTTAGTGTATTTGAAAGTAGTTGTAATACGTATTGGTTGAGTATGTACCTAGTAAGAAGAAGATTACACTGTTTTTAAATATTTGAAAATCAGTGCGGGAGATATGGGATGATAATAAATGTAAATAAAACAAAGGTTATTCTGTTTTTGGGAAAGAAAAATGCAAAAATTAAAAAAAGAAGGGGAAAAGCTGGAGCAGATGGAACAGTTTACCGATCTTGGAAGTATTTTGGACAAAAATGGTCAGATTATTACGAATATAATAACTAAAATTAAAATTTCTTCGTAATGAGGCTAATCAAATCAGAGTAAAAATAACTACTCCGTTTAACCTCATGGAAGAGAGAGGTGGCTTGAATCACAGAACTAACTTATACTAGCTAAATTTTGCTTTGCTAACATCAAAGTTAGATGAATGAAATTAGAGAAACATGTCAGTTGATATATTTTGGTAGTATTTTAGAGGAAAACAATCATAGCAGTTGGGATATTAGGAGAACAGGGCAATTTTTTGCCTATTGACTGAGTAAAGATATGAATAAAAGATTGAAAAAGACGTTAATATGAAACATATCGCTTCATGAATGTGAAATCGGGTATTTAAGAGAATAATGTGATGTTGAGGTTTTTCTAAACAAGCAAGTACATTTACTTCTACATTTACACACAATCCCCGCGATCCACCAAAAAGGCTTGTAGTAGGGTATTTCCACAAAGCACAAGGAGAAAATGGTGAGGGTTAATGGAGAGGAAGTGGCTTAGAGAAAGGGTTTGGCAAAGGTAAATAAAATTGAGATATTTGTGTGACGGAGCATTGAAAATATAAACTCGATTGAAAGAAAGACAAACGATGAGATTTTTAATAGGGCGAGTGGTAAGAAGAGAGGAAGTTTCTGAGGGAAATCCCAAGATGAAAAAGAAAGAAATGTGGGTGGAGAAAATATTGATATGTAGAGGTATGTTGAAGGCTGTAATAGAATGAACATTGTTTTAGTGGGGCAGGATTTTTGGACAGCATTAGGACAGGTAGAAATTGAAAAAATAACGAGAGGAAATCTTCTAAAGAGAAGAAATTTCTTATTATGGTTTGAATAAATTCATGTTCTGATATTTTCAAGTATTTTGATTATTCTTGTAATATTTCTGCATAAAATAAATTTAAAAAAATAGATTGTTGAGTGATGGTATTGGTTTTTAATGTTCCCAATGCCCTACTACATCTAATCATTGTGAGAAACGTTTTCGCAATACAAGAGTCATTTAATGGGTGTTTAACGGCTTTTACTAATTCTAAGTGGCATATGTCAACTGTCGAGTGTGTGCAGTGAGAAATAATTGACATAATAATCATTAATTTCTTACTAGAGTGTTCACGAATATATTATTTGTCACAACCTCGAAAACGATACATAGATATTAAAGCATAGATCCACTTGCCAATAAATTAAAATAAGTAAACAGTCCACGCTACAGGCAGGAAAGGGAGTAAGCTTGAGGGAGCAAGAAGAGAGGGGGAAAGAAGAAAATATATATTACACGTTTTTAAACAAAGACAACGGCATTGGTTAAGCCATTTTATATGGCAGGGAATTTTTTGGAAAGAGGCACAAAAGGAAGTGCGCGTGGGGTTATGCGGACGACGACCCATCATCAGTTTGGATCATTGAAGCGGCCCATTCAATATGCGGACCCTTTTATTCCCTCGTTCTCCTCTTGCGAATTGTGGAAGGGGAGAGGGTTTGAGGGTCAGTGGCCAGTTTCGGAGGAAATCATTTACGAAAAAAAGTATTTGGCGATTGGAAAGAGTTTTAGGTTCCATGAAAAAAATATTTCGAAGAATACTTTTTTATTTCGTATACATATGGAAGGTGAAAAAATAATTTCTGACGCAGCCAAATTTCCTGACGATTTACTCAATACTGGTTCGACTTGCCTAATTGCGAGGAACTCGGCATAAAGGGATCGAAAAAAATATAATTTTCTTTCATTTAAAAATGTTACTTTTTCCCTTAATTTACACTGAACACATTCTCCCGTCTCTTCATTATTGTTAGATTACAGCTTGCCACGGGCAAGAGCTGCTGTACACATGATTCACCTACATAGTAATTGTGAGTTCTGAGAGGTGTTCTACAAATGCGCCAGAACAGGGTTATTTGATTATAGACACCTCAGTGAACACACGAGGGCGCATCGTAAATGTTTATTTATTGCTAAATACAATTGTGGATGGAAAAATGATACTTTGTTCTTTCACACACGTTTTATTAAGTATGACCTATGTTACGACTTACTTTCGAAGTCATAATCAGTTGAAACTTTGTACCTAAGTCGTGCATAACAAAACGTATGTGGAAGAACAATTTTTTTTTCTTTTCCAGTATAAATCGCTGCCTCAAAACGACGCCTCCAGCTATCCTATTAATTATTATATAAATTTAATTTTCATTTGTTAATCTTACGATTTTTCCACATAGGCACCACCCAGAGTTGGTAATTCTCTCGACAATTCTTGACCTTTGGAGGGTCGTTATTTTAGAATTCAGCAGATTGCGTCGAAAACTATTGTTCCCCTCGTAAATTACATTATTGTTGTCATCAATTCTCCAAATAAGGTTTTTTTTAATGTGAGAAATAAGAAAATCCGCTTGGGGAAAATATGGGAGAAAAGTGCAGTTTTTGCTAAATTGAGAAGTCAAAGCGCTTTGATTGACTGTCACGCCGTGATAGCAATTGTAGGACGCACTGCTTGCTTCTAAAATGGAGTAGGTAGTCGTGGGACGCAGCGCTCTGACACCTTTGACATGTCCAATTCTTCGTGAAGAATTTTCGTAACTAAGATCTAATTCATGGTAATTTGCATGATTGGTCTTCGGTGTAACAGCGTGAAGTCCTCCATAGTATTTTCCCTGTGGCAGGTTCGTCCGTAAGTGATGGTCTTCCACTTTTTGAGCCGTTTGTTAGGGACATGGGGCCAGTTTGAAAATTCCTTTTCCGCCTCAAAATTGTTTCATATGCATGGGTTTTCATTTCCATAAATAACCATCATTACATTGAGGACTTGGCGGATGCTGTAACCTTTCAGATGAAGACATTTAATCACATTCTATCTCTTCCATTTTGCGAGTTACTTCAATCTTTTGCTTTCTGAAACCAAACTAATTAACATTAACAGCTGTACTTTACAAAATTATGTCATTTTGGTCAATAACATGCAGGATAAATGATATACAGGGATCAGAGTCATTTCAAAGTATTAATTAAAACAAATGGTAACCCTTCTAATGTGAAACCATGACGATGACTAGATGTTACTTGAGATCTGCTCAGAAAAATTCAGTACCTATTATAGAGATGTCAATTTGTGGATTACTATAATTTCAGGAATGCTTTTTATAAAATAATACCCCAAACACCGGATGCATAAAATAACCATTCAATTTATTCTAAATATTATTATTGTTAACGTGTTTTAACCAACCCATAATGAATGATGACATTAATTATTATTTTACTAGAATCTCAGCCTTTAATAGATAATGAAGTATTCAAAAATACATTGAAGATGCTATTGAAAGACTGATTGTTCCCATTACCTGCGATAAAGCATACAGGGTTCGTTCGGAAAATAAGTGTACTGAGCTCAAGGAAAAAAAATTATTACACTTTTACATATCTTAGGCTGATACTCCTCAAAATAGGACCCTTGTGAGTCGATACACTTGTTCCAGCGGCGTTCCCATTCCTGGAACGCTCCCGCGAAGGCATCATCGGGAACCTCTCGAAAACACGTCGTCACGGCCTCTTCGACGGCGTCCAAAGTCCCGTATCGCGTTCCTTTCAAACTCCTCTTTATCTTCGGGAACAGAAAGGAGTCCGATGGTGCCAAGTCCGGGCTGTAGGGCGGGTGCGGCAGCGTTGCCACGCCGTGCTTGGCCAAGAAGTCCGACACGACAAGCGCGGTGTGAGACGGCGCATTGTCGTGACGCAGCCGCCAGATGTTTTTGATCGCTGCCCGGACGCGGGTGACTCGTTTTCGAAGCCTGTCGAGCACTTGGACGTAAATGCAGCATTTACAGTTTGTCGTTCAGGTACAAATTCGTAGTGGACGACTCCCCTTTTGTCAAAAAAGACAATGAGCATCGCCTTGATCTGAGATTTGCTCATGCGAGCTTTCTTTTGACGGGGTGATGATGGGGTGTGCCACTCCGCACTTTGTCTCTTCGACTCCGAGTCGTACTCAAAGATCCACGTCTCGTCACCCGAAACAACGTTCTCTAAAAAATGTGGATTATTTTTTGCAGTGATCCGCAAGTTGTGTCGCGATTTCCAAACGATTGAGTCTTTGATCATCACTGAGCACTTTCGGCACCAACTTTGCACAAATTTTTCGCATCTGTAATTGGTCCCTAATAATCTCGTGCACTTCTGTTTTTGGCACATTACACTGCTATCATCCGAACACTTAAGACGACGATCAGAGTTCAGTACATCGCGAACTTTTCGCACATTTTCGTCGGTGAGTGTCGTTGATGGGCGTCCAGGCCGTGGTTCGTCGTCGACCTCTTCTCTGCCCTCCACGAACATCTTGTGCCACGGAAAGATCATGTTTCTAGACATGGCTGAGTCCCCGTACGCCTAGTAAATCATACCGACAGTTTCGGTAGACGATTTCCCAAGCTTTACCGCAAATTTGATGGAATAACGCTGCTCCAAAAACTTCGGCATCGCGTTCCGTGACGTGGGTCGAGCGTGGAGGTTCGCGTTAACAGAGCTCCTCACTACACCACAGCTCAGAGCCGACTGTCTTTTTCAGCGTCGCTTGCCAACATACCCCCCTCCAATCGCAGCCCGTCAGAGCGGTGCTGGGCGCGCCTGGAGCGGCGGGAAAAAATCAGTACACTTATTTTCCGGACGAACCCTGTAATACATACATTAACAAGTTCGGTTAAGGCTCTTTACTTTTTTTGAGATGAAAACCTATAAATTTTTTCCATCAGATTAATGGAAGGGGTTTTTTATAATATGATACCATATATTTCTGAATAGATTAATAATATTGGAAATCGTCATTATTATTTTGTTTCTGTTTCACTATGCGAGTTTTGTTACACTCGAAGGAATGCAGAATTTCAAGACAAATACTTGGGAACTCGTATAGTATCCAAGGGATCTCAAGGATAGGAGAGTAGATATATGGGTTAGATTCAAGCACAGAAAAACTAGTGGTGCATAAAATAGAACGCAACTGATGAAATACATGAAAAAATAACTATAATATCCTTGTACACTAGAAAGGAACCAAATGAATAAACAGACAAGGAACAGTTTTACAGATTTGGTGTGGAAATGATTACTCCTAAAGTCTAGTTAAACGAATTTTCAGTAGTAAATTGGCTCTCCAACACACAAGGACATTTTCATATGAAATACGACGATATAAAATATGGTAGTGGAATTTCGCTTTCTTACTTTTCAAGTTCTAGTTTGCACGATATTGAACAAATTCTTCACTGCATCCTAAGGTGCAATTGTTTGTTAGATGATAGTACATGAATTTGCATGCGTGTAAGTTGAAAGGGACGCCACCGTGGGTACAGGTTTGCATGAATGTGTTGGATCGTTCCCTTTTACATATGGTGACCTAAAAACCTCCGCCACACCTCCTTATGGTGGCTTCCGGGATATTATTTAGATGTAGACGTAGATGTAAATAAATACGAGTATTTTTATTTTAAAATAAAAACAAAATATGAAAATAGTTGAAAGTTCATGTTCACACATATATTATCACTTACACCTTAATTGACCTCTATGTAATCTGAAACCTTGTTTTTTTAAAAAACAACTTCAGAGATTTTCAAGTGTCAAGGACACACTCAAAACTAATGCGTGTATTGCAGAAAATAGGAGTGGATTGGAGGGACGGGAGACTGATCCGCAACCTATACATGTCTCAGACTGCTCAGGTGCGAGTGGGGAACGGAGAGTCCGGATGGGCAGTGTTAAGAAGAGGTGTAAGGCAGGGTTGCCCATTGTCACCGGTACTGTTCAACGTATATGTAGAGGAAATGATTATAGAGGCATGGGAAGAACTGGAGGTAGGAATGAAAGTCGGAGGGGAATTCGTAAAATCGGTTAGGTTTGCTGATGACCAAGCATTAGTCGCTCTGTCAGCCAAGGGGTTGCAAGCATTGCTGAGTGAATTGGAGGTCCAGTGCGATAAATATCGGATGAGAATCATTATTAATAAAAAAATGTTATGCGATTTTCCAGAAAGAAAAAGGCTAAGCTAAATATTAAAATAGGCGGGGAAAGAATAGAGCAGGTAGAGCAGTTTACATATCTCGGAAGTGTTTTGGACCAATACGGTCAAAGTGGTAGGGACGTAAGGAGAAGAATTGCGCTAGGCAAGGAGGCTTTCTCAAGGAGGAGGGAGTTGATAACGGGGACTTTGAGTAGGGATGTTAAGACAAGACTCGTAAAAACTCTGATATGGAGCGTAGCTATGTACGGCGCGGAAACGTAGTCACTGAAGCAGGAGGATAGACATAGATTGGAGGCTTTTGAAATGTGGGTGTGGAGAAGAATGGAGAAGGTGAAATGTACCGAAAGGAAAACAAATGAGGAAATACTAGAGATGGTGGGTGAGGAGAGGGGTTTGTTGAGAGAAATCATATGGCGGCAGGAAAAATGGATGAAAGGCGTATTGAGGGGTAGTGGAATGTTGAAGAAGGTAATAGAGGGGAGAATGTTGGGCAAGCGAGGTAAGGGTAGGAACAGGATAGGGATGTTGGACGGGATGAAGGGAGGAAATAAGTACACCGAGATGAAGAGGGACCTGATATAGATTAGTTTGATAAGTAGGGAGTCACAAAATGTGTATTTGATAGTTGTGTCCATCCAAAAACTTACCTTAAACGGTAGATTACCTAATAATAATAAAGGACACACTCTTTAAGTCACAGTTTTCCCCTTCAATCTCTTCTTTTCCACCCTCTATACGATCCACTCTTTCATCTACAAACATCCCGACACTCCGTCTTTCTCGTTTGCCGACTTACCCCACCGCATCCTTTTCCAAGCTCTTACTTCTCCTACTATCAACATCTCCGCCACGATAGCAAAAAATATCCATTGGCCATCTTACTATACATTATACCTCCTTCTTCGCTCCCTCTGTCTACTATCCTTATTTCTTTCTTTCCTCCCCCGTGACGAAAACGGCCGCTCGAAAGAATCCCAGTGGAAGCGGAATCGAAAGATGAGTATGAAAAAATGAGACATGAGGAGAAATGAGACTACGTGGGTGGTTAAGGAGTCGGGGGACGGAGGGAAAATGAGTTATTTGTTGGGAAACAGCGACTTGAAGCGGTCGGAAGTCAATGAAGAGAAAGCTACGCTGAAGAAACTTCATTGACTGTTACCTCATTTCTATGGAGCGGTGTTGCGGGGTAAGCATCACTGACTAATTAGTCAGTAGCTGTCATGAGTGTTAAGCATTTTTTTCCAATGTATTTCATTTAATTCAACATCAAACCATTATCTTGGCACTAATATCATCAGCGTACCAATAGGTTGAAGATTTTACGATTTTGAATATCATTAGTTGTTTGGAAGAGCGTTAAAACAATTAGCAGTGGATTAGTGGATCCTCTATGAAATTGAGTCACCCTACGAAATCAATCTCCGGACAAATATACAAAGCGCAAATTCAGCAAATATTTTTATGGGTATTAAGAGTGATTTATGCTAAGCCGAGGATAACGAAACTGAGTGACCAAAGCTATAATGTCAAACATTAGAGATTAGAAGCATTGCGTATAAACTTATAATATCTTCACATTTCATAAGAAGTCCTTTCATTTTGAGCAAAAAAATATGTTTATGTCAAATCTTAATTAAAACGGATGGATACTTTCTGGAAGATAAACAAATTTGTGGTCAAGAATTAGGATTAACTCACAAATTCACAATATATCCGACGAAAAATAGCTATAATGAATATGGGCAACAACATATGCACTATAATTATGAGAAATTAACAAATAAATATAAATATCTTGCATAATATATTTGACTTGGTTACATAATCACCTTGGTTACAGGATGAAAATATGGTAACTCTGAAACCATTTCAGAGAGTAAAAATCATTCGCCTTGACCGGGATTCGAACCCGGATCCAGAAGATGATGTAGTTACATTGAAACCGGTTGTATTAATAAATTTTTTTTGTGGAAAATTGCCAATTTTAATTAATCATAATATTCTACCATATAACGCCTTCAAGAAAAAATAACGTCAAGAATAAATTAGCCAAAAATGTGCAAATAAGAGTAGTTATTGGGGAATGCGACTTTTAGCCGAGGTCATTCGCACTATTAGGGATACGTAGGGAACTTGGTAGATGTTGACTTGTCGGGGAATGGATCAAATGTGGGAGAAAAACCCGGCGGAATTAGCCTCTTCTAAATGATAGATGCCTTGGGGTCGATAATTTAACGTCCCATTCGAAGGACAGCGTGTTCCTCTAAGTGCTCTCCACATGGTACCCAAAGTAGGATCGGTTTACCACCGAAAATTCATTTCAATTCCATAATTCAAACTCAGGTCCTCGAATTAGAACGCTAATACATTTCCCAATTCAACAAGCGTCGCTTATACTCCTATGCGTTAATATATTGATATCAATTAACAAATTCAAGAATAAAACAAAATTAAGTGATTACCTGAACCATTGGGTTATATAAACAAATATTTATATTAAATAATTCTAAAGGACACCGTTTTATATGTAAGGAAATGCTGCACTGGACAAACTGAAACGTTACTATTTCTCATATAGGCTAGCTCTTTCGCCATTATTCGGAAAGTATTCTAATATTGTATTAATTTTTTTTGAACTGAGTAATTATTTGATTGGATTCAATTCCTTTTAGAAAAATTTATCTTATTTTTTAATACATACCGCTCTGAGCGCTTTATTTGCCTTAGCACGAACCTCAGACCATTTTCAGTCGTTTGTTTCAGCTTTTTCCAGTCGTCCGGCGCCGTCCCTTCCTCCTCCGCTTCCGTCGTACGACATCCACTCAAGGAACCGTCTTTCACGATAGTGGAAAAGGCCACGAGGATCCGAGGGGAGGCGAATTTGTAAGGCGGGAGGGAAAAATTGAGAGAAGGGGCCGAATGAGAGGGGATTGCACGGAAGTCGGGCCCATTCTGTCTCAGTCGGAGGAAGTGGGCGGCGACGGGAGGGCACGGAATGATTTAAATGGTTGAGATGGTGGGAGGGTATGTTTGGGTGTGGGGGTGGAAAAGGAATGGGGGTGGAGGAAGTGGAGAAAAAAAATATATAATCCATCCTTTCATGCAGAACCACACCCTTAACGAACGAATCCCCAGGACAGACCCTGTTCGCCTCAATGGATACAGAGGCCAGGAAATTAGGAAATGGGGTGAGGGAAAAAAGGGGGGGAGAAAAAAATGAAGAGGTTGTGTGTGTGTTGAGGGGTGGTGGGTAGAATTTAATGGCTGGCCGAAGGAGTAATTCATCAATTCCGTATTTGGATTAATTGGGGTTGTTTCGTGAACAAGGATCGTTATAAATGTTATTCCGACCATTTCCCCTCCACTCGCCACCTTCCCGCCAGTCTGAAACAGGGTGGTCAGGATGGGGGGGGGGAGGGATTGAAGGTTCTGATGAGTGGAGGGTTTGGGGGTTGGGACGTGAAGGGCATTCAGAAGAAAGGACGAGGAGAAAGACCGTGCCAATTTATATAAAAAAAGGAGAGGTCCGCGATTTAGTAAGGGAGCATTTTTTCGACACGGATTAGCTTGTGAAGTGCTCATGAGAGTCCAAAAAGGAGACTGGGTAGCAGAAAATATTAGAGCGTGCATGCATATTCATGGTCCAATGTCGGAGATCACTGTCCAGACTGAAAAGGAGGAAGAATTGAGTCAAACGCAAAAATAAAAAAAATATCACTTTTCCAATCTGATGGAATATGAAAATAATGACGCCCATGGGGTAGAATTTGATTGAGCATATTTTTTTTTGCTGGTCACTCAAACTGTCGACGTCACCCGAGAGGAGTACTTTATATTCCATTTCCATTGACGTTATTTTTTTCTCTCTCTCTCTCTTCCACTTCTCGGTGCGACGAACGATAAAACCTAGTTGTCGACTGAAGGGATTCTTCTCCATCGTTTCGTGTCCTTTCTCGCTGAAAGGCCCTCATCCCACCTTATCCAGCGAACAGTCGTTGTGTTACCGGGGGTAAACGCGTGCCGCATATTCAAGACCCGTTTATTTTGTTATAACGCTTTAATTCGACCGATCGGATTCGAAAGCCACCCTCTCTTCCATTTTTATTAGCAAGGCTGACTTGTGGTAGGGGGGGTTGGGAAGAAGTTGGGGTTAATTATTTGCTGGTGTCGGCGGCGGAGTGGGAGAGGCGGAGCGTTTGGCGCGACAAGTCCCCGTCTTTTAATCTCTCCCCGACTGGTGGTCCAGTACATTCGATGCGGGCTCTCCAGCGCTTGAGTGGATGGGATGCACGAAGCGGAATTATCTCTCTGTCTCTCACCGCTAACTTACCCCTTTCTCTCGGAAGAAATAGGATTGTCGGTCCAGTAATTAAGTTTTTTTCCGTGCTTACTATTTATTGAATGTAATAAATTATTTTACACATGGTTAAATACTATTTTTTACCTTTCTCGGAGATAAATGAGAAATAAATTTATGTTTTAATTTTAGAATGAATTTGGGGTTGACTCAGAAATAAGAAAACAGAACTTTGGTTTTTAGCGTTCATAAGAACGACTTTCCGTTTTTCATTCACTAACTTACTCTTTTCTTCCGAAATGGACAAAACAAAGAGAGGCATTATTCCTTAATTTTGTTTACTTCATTACTTATATTAGAAGAATCGAGAGTAGACAGTTACCAGGAAAGGGCATCATCCATTGTTTACACAAGGGGAGTTCATTCACCAATTCGTTCATTTTCATGTCATGATAGTACACAATTTAATTTTTTTTCATGGAAGGTTACATTTTTGGATAAATTTTATTAAAATTAACTATATATGATCAATAAAATTGTTAATGTTTCATATGAACCATAACAATTTTTGTATCTGGCGGTACAACAGGGTACATTGGCTTATGATATCGAAAACATTTCTACAAAATATTTAGAAACCACATAGGAATGTACATTATGTAACGGAAAAAGTGTCCTCTTTTCAATAAGACCGGTGTCGCACGTGGCACGTCGCGAGTTTTCATGAGATGGGATTTCATCCCGAGACCTTTCGGTTGGCAGGTAAGGAAGTTACCCCGCCGCCACCGGGTCCAATACTAATATTTTACCATACACATTCTGGCAATATGATCATTCCTATTAAGTTTAAACTTAAATCACAACAAAAAGTTGTCATCTTGACTTAATTTGAACTTCGCTCAAATAGATCCTTTGACCTAGCGACGATCTTTTAAATGTTTCTTTTCCTGGTTTGTCCTGATATATGCCTCTCTTTCTATATGCGATAACTCAGGAATCACTTTTCTTACGTTATCCATAATATCGGACTAATAATAATTGTCCAGGACGAATAATTATGGTCCCGGAGGCATACTGGCTAAAGAAAGTTACATAACTTTCAAAGTCATTTTCCTTACTCATCTGACATTGATGAATTCTTTCGTAATGACCTGTTTCAGCTTTTTTCTATTCCGAAATTTTAGGTATATTCATTAGAAAAGCGTTCGTACCGTCTCTTTTGTCCACGAAAAAATCTAGAAATACCTTAATCTGGTAATACCTGGTATAGAGGAAAATGGGAAAGGAAAGAGAAAAGCTGTAGGGAACTAAGTTCGGATGGCGTAGGATTGACGACGTAAGTGACACGGATTACAAACCTTTGGAACTCCTTAAAATACACTCTTAGTTGAAGTTGAACAAGACAAAGTTCTCTTTTTCGGTAGGTCTTACTCTCCAAGGAATGTCATGTCTTGCCTTCGAAGTTTTCAGCTTAGAGCTTCAACGTGTTTGTTTCCACCGTAGAAAGTACAGATTTAAGTCGACTCGATATAATTTCGGCGAATAAATGTAATCATCTCAGTTACTAGTGCAGTAAAACTTAAGTGTGTTATCATTTTCTTTTCCTGCGTAAATTAAAATTTTTATAATTAACTATAATTTGACATAATTGAAGAATTCGTCACAAAGGATTTCTAAAGCGGAAATCGTAACTATTATTTGAATTATTTATTTTTCCTGCGGCGTAAACTTTACTAGAGAGATTCTCTAATTATTCATTGTTTTGTATTTTTTTAAATCATTACTAGAAATGCATAAAATTTGCAGAGCAGTACTGACAGAAGTAAATGGAACGTAAACAAAAAAATGCCAGGTACGCGTATTACCTCTGAATACGTGCTAAATAAAATTTGAAGTATTTTATAAGTGAAATATTACCATTTATAAATCAAACCTAGTTCTTATAACAGTTACTACTGATCATTTAATAATAAACACAAGTAAGACAGCAATATAAAATCAATGTGTACAAAGAATCAAAGTTAAATCTGCAAGCTTCTCGTGGTGTGTCAAATTTAGTATGATTCGGTTTTGTTCCTTAAGGGTTAAAGTTGTAGAAAACTGAATTCATAGAATATCACTTTATTAGATTGAAGACTAGTTTGTGATATCTTCATTATTTAATTATTTGATATAAAACTATTTTAGTCGCATTTAAAAATGTATTTCCTCTTATCATTTTCAAATTCGGGAAGCTGTGTAAATTTATCATACTGTTCCTAAACCTGTGCCTAACTAGTTAATAATCTAACTACCTCTTTGAGTTACCTCGCATATTTCATGTACACGTATACCTTTTGTGGAACCTAAAGCAAGTGTTGGTGATGACTAACCACTGTCTTCTAGAGAACTCAATTGCTTTCTCCCCGCGGTCGTTCCTCGTACTTTAACCGTATTCCCCACCTCATAACCATCCGTCTTCCTCCGCCTCATTTCAATCCCGAATAACTATCAAATACTTCCCTGCAAGAACACACGCGATTATGTCCTCTAACTGATCGTATCCTATCGATTATTTTCTCCTTATGAATGCTAGGCGGCATATATACTTGAATGACGACCAAGTGTGTCGGTTCTGATTGCATCTCTACTGGTAATATTCTATCCGTTGCTTGTTACATCTTTACTACGCTTCTCCCTACCTCTTTATTCAATGGTTAACGTTGCCGATAACAGTCTGAAAAATAAATACTTAATGTCTCTTCGTATTGTTTTTGTACCATGTAGTATAGTATAGTTTTCTATTACTGACTGGCATTCATTGATTTTTTATTTAAAAAAAATTAGATGGCAATGAGAGAAGACTAACTTAGTAGTTTCCATCATAATTTTTATTTTGTACGACCATGGTTAGTTGGAAGGAAATTGCAAGGAATCTGCAAAGTTAGCCTTTTCAAATTTACACCTAGTAGGGAAGACACCAAGTAATGCACGAGACAGAGTTTTCTGATAAATATTTAAATGTGCATTTTCCTTTCTTCTTTATCGATCGAATACGAAAATATTTATTTGTTATAATAATTTGACCAATTAATTTAACGTACATTCCGCGAATAATAACAACAATAATTATTTCATCTATATTATAATCATTTTTCATATTCAAATAAACGTTTACTTGGTGTCAATCACACACATCTCAATATTCATGACAAATCCAGGGAACAAGAAAAATTCGTCATCGGTTGTAAGCTGAGACTTCCCTAATACGGTATTAAAGGTACATTGCACGACCATAAAATCTGGTGTTAAGCTTCATTCAGGTCAATTGTCTACGCTTCTAACTCGTGATTAAAATCTCACTCAAATAAAGACATCAACTACGAGCCAGGAACCCCTATTTATGCATATGCGATCTATACGTCTCCCGGACCCCGGTTTTCAACGTCATCATCCACTTTATTGCATCATCACTATTTGATTTTCCTCTGGTGATTTTATTGTGCTGTCTTTGTATTGAGTCAAGAGGGGTAATTCATTAATACGTCTGTTGGTTTATTAATCGCAACGCGCAGTAAATTTGGAACCCAGCGATGGCCATTAAAATCATGCAGGGAAAATAATTATCTATTAGTGGAAGGAGGTGATGATTCTACTCCAAATAGCAATCTACATTCTTTACGTACCCGAAGAATATGTTCACGAGTGTACACGTTTGAGGAAAAATTTAATGTCATCGCCTATAAGTACGCATATAATAAGGAAATTTTCAACGAATACTCGTAGTTATGGGAAGAAACATGGAGAAAACAATTTTTTTCGGTAAATTTCACCCGGTATAACTCTCTATTATATTTTTAGATTTCTTAGTAAGTTCCTCAAAAGATGATAAATTATGCCTCAGCAGAGTTCTTATCATTTATTAAATGCAAAAAGTACCCCTTTGGTAATCTTACCAATCGTTTTCCATAAGATACAATTCCAGAACAGTATCAACTTTGAAATTATATATATTTTTAAATTTAAAAAAATATACTTAAATATTTAAAAAATCACACTGAAATATTGGTAAAAAATGTTTCTATTGAAATTATTTCAGGTGCCAAATTTCAAGAAACTGTAACAGTAACTTTAACGGAGTCACCCGCTATGTGTGCATTATAATGCAACAATTTCAGAGAGTAAAAATCATTCGCCTTGACCGGGATTCGAACCCGGATCCCTCGATATCCGGCCGAGTGCTTTAACCAATTAAGCTACCGAGACGTCCTCTTACACTCTGAAATTTTGGGGGCTTTAAAGGAACAAGATGTTATGACGAAATACCGTACATACAATGTCACAGGCATTCGTAGTCATGCGCGACGCGCCACAGTCCACGATGTTAATAAAGCCAAATTCAAACACTTAGGCTGTTCATACCTTAGACAAATTTTAAGAAACTGTAACAGTAACTTTAACGGAGTCACCCGCTATGTGTGCATTATAATGCAACAATTTCAGAGAGTAAAAATCATTCGCCTTGACCGGGATTCGAACCCGGATATATCCGTTATATCCGGATATCGAGGGATCCGGGTTCGAATCCCGGTCAAGGCGAATGATTTTTACTCTCTGAAATTGTTGCATTATATTTCAGGTGCCTTTAATAAATGATTCATCTCTGAAATGCTAGAAATCATTCGAACCTTAATTCAGGTTGATACATTGATGTTTGAAAAATTATTTCACTTGAGTATTCCCTAGATAAAACACTCAACATGATTAAATATTCTTCTAAAAATAAATTTTTGAATTTATCGGAAAAGATTTTATTCTTTAAGTTCCCAAAACGATATACATTTCATGATAGACAGACCTTGAGGTTCAATATAAGTTTTACCACAGAGAGGATTGGGGAAAATAATAAGACTAGAGACGATCACGTCTATCAATTTGGGAGTAGAGAATGTTTTCTCCCTTTTAAATATTCTATGGCCATTGGCAACATCCATAATATTTTATAATAAAATTCAAACTCTTATAAATAAAAATTGAAGAAAATTAAACCCCTGAAGAAATCCTATTTACCGTTTTATGATGATAAAAAATAGTTGGACAAAATACCACAGCCAAAGGTATTTTAACTATAAAAGCAAATTTTGAACGTCCATAATAAGTACGTACTATGTGCTACCTATCACGAGGATATCGTTTGTCTTCCCTCATTGTTTCCTACCCCATGCCTCTATACTTGCTACATGGCTTCATACAGCCCTATCCTATTATCCTATCCAGCCCAGCCCTGCAGCCTATCATATTTCTTTCTCCAAGTCGCATTCTACTAAGGCATTCAATAATAGATTATCTCTCTGTTTTTCTATCCAGCCTCCCAGTCTCCAGTAAATTCTATCGAGAAACTCCCTCTCTTCTCCCACCATATTCAAAACTTTATCGTTGGTCTTCCTCTCTGCCTAATTTATTTTTTTACTCTTCCAATCAATTTTTGCATCTCAAAAGTCTATGATGTACCCTAATTAAGTTGCTTACTAGACTTCATTTCGGATGTATATTTCGTCAGTCTCAATTTGAGTGTTAACTTACCATTCTGCTTCAAGCATACTACTCGCTAAAGTCTTTATTCTCCTTTCATCAATTCACTCATTCATATTTCTTTTCCAGGCCATTAATCTTCTATTAATATCCCAACTACTACACCTATTTCCACCAAAAATACTAATTACATGAATTCTCTACGTGTTCTCTTTATTTTTTTCTATTTGAGGGTTTCAATTATCAATTAACTTTCGTCAGCCCTAATTAAATTTTGCGTTGTTGGGTTCAATCATTAACCATTTTTCCTATAAAGTACAAACTTTGGCAGCATCTTGACTAAATGTGAAACCAACCCCGTTTAGGAACAGATGAGAAGCGATTACATGCATAAGAACAAAAGGTACTATATTTAAACATCTAACGCCAATTGAACTTTGATCTACAAATGTTTTAATTTCTCCTGTCACGATGGGCGTCCAGTGCTTCGTACAAATTCTAAGAGTTAACAGCATTAATTTTACTCCTTAGAATTCATACAAAAGATCAGAACTCTTGTACGAGTTATGCTCCCCTTTAAATTTCAATGATTTTTACACTTTTAAATTGTTGCATTGAAATACATATTAGGGGATGACTCCGTTAAAAGTTACTGTTAAGCCATCTCCTTAGTTTCTTGGAATTTCCCTTTAACGTTTTTTACAGATTTTTTTACTCTGTACAATATTTCCTCTGAATTTTCGTTTTTATGTGATTGGTCACCTCATACAGTGAAGTTTACATTCATTTTCCTCATTTCATAACGAGTCTAACTTCCCATTTATTATTGAAAAAAAACATTCTACTTACCCATTTTGTTAAATACGTGATTCAAACTTTGCTTTTTATCGTTTTGGAGATTTGCCAAAGCATATATTTATGAATTTCTATATATAGGTCCCGTACGAGTAAATCTATAGGCACAGCACCAAATATCACAATATTTGTTCTTAATGTTATTCACTAATTACCTGTCCAGTGTTCGAACTTTCCATTTTGTTTGATTTTGGTCACTGGCCCTAACTGATCCTGATATGGATCTGGACCAGCTAGGGACTGGTCGCCTAAAGCTCGCAACTTACATCCTGTATTATTGACTTGAATAGCTATATAGAGCGGTCCTTGTCTACAAGTCAGAACGGAAGTTTCCATGCTTAGAGTAAAATTCACTTAAGGAAGCCATTTAGTATGGAATGAGCCAGAGCGTTTTGTATATATTAAACTTTAGATAATTACTGAGGTTGTGGAAAAATTTCCGAATAAAGATGTACTGGATATATTCACTTAAATATAAGTGAGTATTTCAGCACCACAGCTGGGGTTTCAATTTCCATCGGTCGATATATCGTTTTAACAAAATTTCACTATCACTGGCAAGGAAACCTTATATGATCTTTCAGATATTTTCGATTAACAGCATTCAATTTTAGCAAAAAATAAACAACGGAACTTTTCTAGTGTCCTTCCCTATTTTTCACGCTTGCGTATCATTCAGGAACACTTGCTTCTTTGAAAGAGGATCTTTAAACACAGGGTTACCAGTCATTTATAACCAAGTGAATGGTCTTTATAGCTTTAACCAGGGCGTGGATGATTGAAAAATAATAGAAAATTTTGTTTACCCAAATAATATTAATTATAATAACTCTACCTTAATTACACCTTCGAAAACGAAGCACGAGCCTGGGGATAACACCAGCAAAGGAAATTAACAAGAATTGATTAAATATTATGAAGGATCCCGGAGGAATCATGCAAGATTAATAAATAAAGTCACTGCGGGAGTAATACAAAATGTTTTACGATGGGTTGAAATTTTTCATCTGCGTTCGATTGGATTGTTAAAAATGTATCGCGAATAAATCTTTCCCTATCTACTCTATCGTACACAATAAACTAAGTGAATCGGTCAAGTTTTAAGCTTTACCATTTGTCTTTTCCTCTTGCGGTAATTCGATAAGTCACTTACACGATATCCGAATTTGTTTTACAGGATTTGTATATATTCTGTTACACACAATAATCACTCACGGCTTGAGAATACACGTACCTTATATGTCGGTGCACCAAGTATCACATTGACACAAAAAATATGAAAAATTTTGTAAGAGGCGTTCGATATTGCAATTATTTTAACATAAATAAGGCATTTCACATTAGTACTATTTGAAATTTTCAAATGCACGCATTGTATTCATGGTTCTGTGATCACAAGAACAATCAAATCAAAAATTGAAAAAATATGAAAAAGCAAAAAACAAAAGTCATTTCAAAGCATAGTGCGTAAACAAATTACATACTCAAGCTCCCTCTCTTTTCCAAAAATTGCTCAATTCTTTATTATTATAAGAATAAAACTCTGATCTCTTACGCATGGAGTCCGACTACTCTACAGCCTAGTACCGGAATGTATGTCAAAACCCCAGTTATTAAGGGAGTTCCAGTTTGCGTGGTCATATGAATTTTGGGAAATATGGAATCTGGTGAGGTTGAAAAATCGACTCTTCTTTAAAGTATCACGATGAAGATTTTGTTTGTGCGATAGAAAAATATTTGAATCCACATTTTCAATGGTTTATTTACCTTCGCAACATGGTCTTACCCAAGATATATTGCATTATACTTTCTAAGCGTAGGAATTCAAAAAATTGCATGAATATCCTTTGATAAGTGTTTTACATATTATTCACGAATAAATTGGATGTTTATGAAGAAGCGACTTCTTAAAAATTTTGTTTAGTTTACATTAATATTTTTCTCCAAACTTCGTAGTCCCAAAGTCTGGAAAATACGTAATTCGCGATAGACACTTATTTCGATCCTATACTTCCGGATTCCATTTTGATATTCCTTTTTTTATTCATGGGCGCCCTTATCACTTCGTTTACTCCCCAATTCTCCTGCGGCACTTCTTTCCGGATGTTCCTTTACCCTTTCTCCACGCCCCTCCTACCCTATTACTAATACGGCCGCCATTATCAATGCCGCCATACGCTCCGACGACGCCGGCGATCCTTACGCTCCGCGAACGCCGGTTTTTCGGAAAAGAGACCTTCGCTTCAGAGGTTTTTGGGATCAACACGGCGGAAAGGAATTCGGGTAAATGCGCCCCGCTGCAATGAAAAAGAATGGGCATAGTGGAATTGGTGATGGGGTGGGGTTTGGATGGGGTGGTTTAGGTGTTTGTCGGAATAAAACGGTGTCGCATTGGGGGAGGTGGCTCAAGGGGTCTCGGAAGAAAGAGGACCAGGGAGGGGTAGAAAGGTAAGAGAGCGGAAATCATGGCTTGACGGTGGGAGGGGTGGTGTGGGATGGGAGGGAGGGGGTGAATGCGGGGTATTTTAAAAATTTTGCCTAAGGACTTTTAGCCGTCCAAAGGGAGTTGGCGGCCCCGGGTGAAAAATGTCAGCGCTGGCGGCAAATTGTGTTTTTGTGACTCCCAACGTTTTCCCAACGGAATGGGGGGTGCCGGGCGGTGAGGGAGAGGTGGGGTTTGGTTGGGGGCTGGAGTGGGGAGGGGGCTCGGGACCTAAGTCTGCCCCTTCAGGACATCGACCTGGGGGTCGTAAATAGGAATAGGATTCTTATGAAAACCAGCGAAGTGGCGGCGGTTAGGGGAGGAGCTGCAATAGGGGGGTAGGAGGACGAATTAAGCCATCTCCCTCTAACTCTCCCTCGCCCTTATTCGCCTTAAAGTTGTATGAGGTGGGACCCATGCTCCTCTTATTCCCACCAAGACCTCGGTGCGGTGATTTGGCGCGGGAAACACTCCTCCTAGGTAAAACTTAGAAGGTGCATCTCCCATTTCTTGCGTAACAGCAGAGGTATATTTTTCATGACATTTGCAATGATATGACAATGGAAACAGATATGGAATTTATGTATTATTAATTTTGATATTCCGAGTTTAGAATAACACAACTATGTTTTAGCTATTGCACGCGTTAATACTTTTACACGCTATAAATATGACTCGCACTAGTTAGATAGATAGATAGATAAAGGACTTTTTTTGGGCGAAATTGAAACCTAATGGTCCCTTCTTCCATTTAACCCATAACTTAGTGGCTCTAAAGGTCGATTAACTTCCCCATTTTTTTAAAGAAAAATTATTGGCTTTGACATTTTTAAACATATTTTCTTCAGTTGATGATATCCTTAAAAATATGCGAGAATTCAATTTTCCGAAAAAAATAAACCTGTAGCTGTACTATTTGTAGGTTAAAAGCATTACTTTGCAAATGACAATTTTCCTCTGTAGCTTATTTTTTGAACACGAGTTTTAGGCTGTAAACTAATCGTTCAATGGGGTATAAGAATACGCGTTATTTTGTTCTTTAAAGTGTGCGAAATGATGATGTTAAAGAACAATGATGAGTGATGCGACAATGAACAATGATCATGCTATTACATAAGGTAACGCGGAAGGAACCATAGTAGAAAATTCTATTTCCCATGTTTTTTACTAATCATATTGTGTATTATTAGAATAAAAATTATTGGGTTTGGGAACAGTGAATTTTTAAATCGATTTTTTAAATTTTATAACACCATATGCATTTATAAACCTAGAGATATTATTTTTTAAAATTTGACTGCGGTATAGGTGGATAAAATTAACACATCATATTTTAACATGCACAGCTAAGGTTGGCGTAATCCGTTGATCAGCTGGCGATTTTCTTATCTGAGAACTAACTGAACAAAAAAGCAATAAATATACTATAAACATGCATTTTATAATGAATGTATAAAAATTTTTAAAAATTCCTAGTCATATTTTATACCAAACAAGTACAGTAGAGAGGAGGTTTTATACCTCTATAAGGAAACACACTCACTAATGTAACTCGCTATTGTAAAATAATCGTAAGTATTTTTATTTCTGCTTAAAGCTTTAATTTCCTAAGTGGAAGTACATTAATCATACGAGGAAAATTATTATTAGGTAATCTACCGGTTAAGGTAGGTTTTTGGATGGACACAACTATCAAATAAACATTTTGTGACTACCCACCTAGCAACCTAATCTACATGAGGTCCCTCTCCATCTCTGTGTACTTCTTTCCTCCCTTCATCCCATCCAACATCCCTATCCTGTTCCTACCCTCTCCTCGCTTGCCCTACATTCTCCCCTCTATTACCCTCTTCAACATTCCACTACCGCTCAATACGCCTTTCATCCATTTTTCCTACCTCCATAGGATTTCACAAAAAACCCCTCTCCTCACCCACTATCTCTAGTACTTCCTCATTTGTTTTCCTTTCGGTCCATTTCACCTTCTCCATTCTTCTCCACACCCACATTTCAAAAGCCTCCAATCTACGTCTATCCTCCTGCTTCAGCGACCACGTTTCCGCGCCGTACATAGCTACGCTCCACATCAGAGTTTTTACGAGTCTTGTCTTAACATCTCTACTCAACGTCCTCGTTATGAACTCCCTCCTCCTTGAGAAAGCCTCCTTGCCTATCGCAATTCTTCTCCTTACGTCCCTACCACTTTGACCGTGTTGGTCCAAAACACTTCCGAGATACGTAAACTGTTCCACCAGCTCTATTTTTTCCCCTCCAATTTTAATGTTTAGCTTAGCCTTTTTCTTTCTGGAAAATCGCATAACTTTTGTTTTATTAATATTGATTCTCATCCCATATCTATCGCACTGAACCTCCACTCCACTTAGCAATGCTTGCAACCCCTTGGCTGACTGAGCAACTAATGCTTGGTCATCAGCAAACCTAACCGATTTTACGAATTCCCCTCCGACTTTCATTCCTACCTCTAGTTCTTCCCATGCCTCTTTAATCATTTCCTCTACATATACGTTCAACAGCACCGGTGATAATGGGCAACCCTGCCTAATAGTGATCTCATTACTGCAATGGCATTGCGCATCTCTCCCCTTTCTAAACCCAAACTGATCATCCCCTAAGTAATCATTTGCCTTACTCTCTATCCTTTTGTTGATGATCCTGAGGATAACATTAGCTGCGTGGGATATTAAGCTTATTGTTCTGTAATCCACACATGATGCAGCCTTTACCGTTTTCGGAATAGGAACTAACACCGATCTCACAAAATCTTCCGCCCAGATTCCTTCCTCATAGATACAACTAATCAGTCCATATTGGGCCTTCTTCCCACATTTTCCTAACCATTTCAACAGTTCTACAGGAATGTTGTCTAGCCCCACGGCCTTATTTGCTTTCATCTCTTTTAATGCACTTTCTATTATAAATAATACAAACGTAAAAAAGTAATTTGGTAACGAGAGGATAACGCCAAGGCCATAATTTAAAACACAATAGTAAGAATAAAATCGGAATAGGACGAGATTTCTTAAAGGATGAAGCCAGATGAATACAGCTGAATGTATGACAAGGAAAGTGATATTTTCTTGGTTACAAGACTTTAAAAAAACACTGCAAGATAAATTAGCATTTGAGAAGCATGCTACTCGAAATGACACTAGTTGGCATGAATATTCAGAACAAATTTATCTTCAAAATGGTAAATGCGTACAAATTAAAGGGTGTTTTTGTCTTTAACGTTAAATTTAATAGTGAAAACTTCTGACGGTAACAAGGAAAAGAATGTAATTCGGTGACACAGACTAAATACATTTTAAATCACATATAACACTAATGTATAAATTCAAAGAATAAAATCCACATTGGGAAAGGGTGTCTGGGTAAAAAACGTTGAATACGAGTAAAATATTTGAAAATCGATTTTAATCATAATACGAGACGTGTTCATAAAGTAAGGCCCGTTTGGTCACAGGAAAAAATATACCCATATGAAACACATTTTATTGGCAATTTTAGTTAGCTACAAACCTACTTCACTTATCTATATAATTGCCGTACACTTCTAAGCATTTTTCGTATCGCTGCACCAGCTTCTTTAACCACTCTGCATAGAAACTCGCCGCCTGAGGGTTGAACCAATCGACGACGCCATTCTTGAGTTCCTCTTCGGTTTCAAAACGTTGTCCACCCAACCACTGTTTCAAGTGCAAGAAGAGGAAGTAGTCCCTGGGTGTAAGGTCAGGACTGTACGGTGGGTGGTCTAAAGAGTTCCCAACGACCCAAAAACTCTCGTCCACTGGACATTCTTTGCTCTTTGTGGTGGTCGGTGAGCATTTTCGGTACCCACATCCGAGGTTTACCGTAACAATATTGTAGACAGTAGTGCGTCCAAGTTGAGGAAATTGTTCAGCCAGGCCATTAATTGTCAATCGACGATCACATCGCAGTTTTTGTTCCACTTGCGAAACAATTTCATCGGTCAGAATACTGGGTCTACCACTTCGCTCTTCGTCGTGGACATTTGTTCGTCCATTTTTAAAATCACAGCACCATTGTCTAACCTTTCCTTCACTCATAACTGTAGGTTTATAAACTAGGCATAATTCCCGATGAATTTCAGCAGCCGACAATCTTTTTGCATACAAGAATCGTATGACAGAACGCACTTCATAGGTGGCGGGATCAACGATTGTCGCGGACATTGTTGTTTGCATGCACGGACAAGCAAACAACTTCTGAAACAAAACAAATGCTGCTATAGCTTCTCAATGAATCAGTAGATGGCGCTGCAGGAGCAAAACTGTGTTCTGAAGCGCCAATTTTTAAATATTAGCAAACGGTACTTACTTTAAGAATATACCTTGTATTTAGTACGTTTTTGCCACTCTAATCAAGATACATCTGAAATTAAGCTTGAGCTCTCATTCTTCGTACTTCAAATTCATATTTTCCTGTGGGATATACACGCAAATTTGAAGAAAAAAAAGTCTTCATGATCTTGAAAATGTTGCAAAAATGAAAATATTTGTCTTAAATGGTTCTCATACACCCACGCGGGAAGGTTTACCCCTACCACGTACCTCTACTTTCCAGGTTTGAATAATTTAAAACTTGTGTAATATGCATTGCAACACACTCATTACCCGGATTTAGTTTCGAAAGTATGCATCTCCAACGGTTTTGGTTAGCCGGCTTCGTAATCAATGACTGCTCCCTGGGGGGAATGAAAGAGCTTTTAGGTGCCATGGGAAGCGTGTCGGGAGGGGAGTAGGGATGGGGTGGGCATATGTGCGTAGAGGGGGAGAGCAGGAGTGTTTTCGGCCTTTGGGGAACAGGAAGGAGAGTGTCGGAGCGAGGTGACATTTCGTATGGGGTCTGCTCCTCCATCCACAAACCCTCTTTAATATATCCGTGCGGTTAGTACTGTCACGCAACGCAACGCTTATCACCACAGAGACATTGTTTTGACAAATATGTGGGTTCGAATTTTCCAGAAGGAGAAAGAAGCGTGGGAGTAATTGTTATAAGCCATGCCAAGCTGCTACTCCAAACCATTTCCGGTTGCCATATTTACATTCGCCGCTGAACATGCTTTAATTACTTTTAATATGCATATTTTATTTGCGCTAGAGAAATATTATATCAGCGGCATTAATAAGTGCCCATTTTCAGGATATAAGAAAAAAATACAGTGTCCATGTTCAATAACCCATGGTATATCATTCAGTTTTCAGAGAATAATACGAACAAACCCTTATTGTCTCAACATATATGAAATGAGAGTCTTCATCATGAAATAATAGTAGGTTTAAAGAGTTTTTATCCACAGCTTATGTACAATATAAAAATATATGTATGAATTTTCCTGTACAAATAATGTGGTAAAAAAGTATTCCGATTGAACAAAAAGTTATATCAACTAACTCAGCTGGAAAATTAATTTCAAGCAAAAATCATGAAAAACGTGATGACATTTATTGGCTGGGTATAAATCATAAAATTTCTTAACAACAATACTCCTCCTTTGTCTATCATTAATTTCAATTAAAAGGCGGCGTGGGGATAAATCGTAGCACTTTACAGGTGCTCTACCCTGCTAATATATTTGTTAAATTTCTAAATACGTTCAAAGTAACCATAAAATGTGTAAGTTTTGCTTTCGCCAGCCTGGAAGGGCAATGGCCAATAATATTAGCATTAAATCTGTTCTTATCGTTTGCCTATTCAAGTGTCATGCCGTACATGTCGAGTTTATGGGCTAAAACATTTTCTTCTTCTTCGATTTATCTTACTTCTAAATGCTTTTTATTCCTTAAAAAGAGTTTTCTAGCACATTGGTGTATCTTTTGTAATAATATGAACATAAAATTGTTTACAATTGTATCCATATCATTCCAATTTCCCAGTATTCCAAGACATCCTCATTAATTAAACAGAACATTTTTTAGCAATATTACCATAGGTAATCTACCAGTTAAGGTATGTATGATCACAAGCTACAAACAGTGTAACGATTCAGTTGCCTCTCCTAATAAACACTGCCCAACATCCTTTTCTACAATATTCCCCTCTTCAACGCCATACAATTCTTTCCGCCCTTCGTTACGTCCAGCATACCTATCCGATTCCAGCCTCTTCCTTGCTCGCCTGACATTCTCCCCGATATCACAGTCTTCAGCATCCCATTACCAATCCAAACGTTTTGCAACCATCATCCCGGCCTTATTTTTGATTTCTCACAGTAACCTCTTCTTATCTCCTACCATGCCTAGCATTTTACTCCATTTTTGCATCTAATATTTTTCTACCTGCCTTCACTGGCTAATCCCTAATTTCTCCATAAAATTGAAAAAACTATTTCATAACCAATTGCAATTCTTCATCAATTCTACAAATAGACAATTTATTTAGATGCACGTATTTCGTTCGTTACTAATGAAGTTTTTCCAAAACAAAATGAGACAATTAACACTGGAATTTGGTTAGTCTCACCAATTAGATCTGAATAAATGTAATATTAATGAAATAAGTAAATACGTATTGAATGCATTCAATGTTAAAAAGGATACAAGGGCAAGTTAACAAGGATAACACTCATTGTTCGCAAATGCCGTGGAATATCATTGGTTAAGGGTTATTTATGGCAGAACTGTGTTAGGTTAGCTGTGCCCTTATGAACAATTGACGAGAGAAACCAAACAAACAAGAAGAACTAGTAAGTGAGCGAGATAATCCAAACAAAACACGTATACGTTGAATTTAACGCTTCATGTGTGGCTTCTAATAAACCAGATTGAGGCGTGATTTTTAAAGTCTGTGACGAAAGTACTCGTTTGCTCAAAAGGAATGAAATTATGGGTTAGAAGCATTATGATTTGAAGTAAGAGAGAATAGGTGAAGGAGGAAATTGTAATATGTTTTCAATGAAATTCTGTCGCAAATTTCATTAGTCAATAAAGACCTTTTAAACCGAATTCTAACCTGATGAATTTGTTTGCATAGGTTTGCATTGAGCAGACTGAAACCTTGACATTCTAAGCAATAGATTTACTTTAGCCAAAACATATTTTAAAGATAACTTTTGACTGAGAGACTTCATGCAATACATTTATTCAGAAATAAATTTACATAAATTATGGCGGATAATGTTAGAAAAGTTATTACAAAAACTGTGAACCTAATAAGTTCCCTAATTAAAACAACGGTTATATTTTCTATACGTTACCTTCCTGTTCATTTAGAAGCACGATTTTTACATTTTTAGATAGTAGATAATATAAACTTATTTTTCAGTCATGTGCAGGCAGTTTCTAAGTTTTTAAAAGTTTTGTTAAAAATACCGATCCCAGTAAATGTTATTTACCGAATCAATTTCAGAACCAAGGTTTTAATCGATGACATGCACCGACGTTTCTAAAATATATATATTTATCAATCTTTCACAATCACTTATTTTTCATATTCAAATTTATTATATAAATGGTGTTTACTTTATTGTCATACCGTATTTTTTCCCATTGCATCTTTCCGCAATTAATTGAAATTATTTCATTAACACTTTTGGTCAGAATGTGTTCTCTTAGTTTTGCCTTTACTGGCATTGCCTGTTAATATTCAATTTTAGTGAAAGATCACCTTTTGACTAGTCAGGTTGATTCTCTTGCTTCCTTTTTCCTACCGCAATGATAATCCTGCAACCTAAATAAAGAAATTTAATGGTAATTCAAAAGGTTGCTTACTCTCTCGAAAATACCTTTCATTTCTTCAATTCACTCCTTTTTACACTTTGCGCGATTTTTGCTCACCGTATAGACGTTTATTTCAACGATCTTTGAATAATAATTAAAAATAAAGCAAATTCAAACAAATGGAAATATAGCGTGCCTAAACCCTTGTATAATAATTACTCATGTAACTGTTCACCCATTAAGTGCTGAGAGAATGTAAGGTATGGCGAGGAAAGTTTTTGATGTGTTGAATGCAATAAAGGAATGCCTAAAGAATGCGAAGTTGAAGAAACGTGCGGGGATTTCTAACTGTGCTCTATATGAACGATTTCAGTCCATCCATTAATCAGCAAAAATTATTTGACAAAATTCATTCGTTAAATCGATCCAAATAATACCTGAAAAACGGATCTCATGGAAAATTAAATATATTTCTAATCGGGTAACTTTTATTCCCTCCACGCTCAGGGGATTGTCTGACTAAATCAGGAATGAAAATTGTATACATCCATATGGAAGAAGTACATTAACGTAAGTTAGATCCTCACTAATTCAGCTAAATAATTAATATTAAAACTTCATACTGAATACCTAAATTAAAATTTAATACGTTAAAACTGAACAGCTGTCTTGTAGCATCAAAGTCTCAAAGTTTACGTTTCTTGATCCGGTATACCAATATAAATCTAAATTTAGGGAGAAAGTGTTTTAAAGTTAACAATTTAAATCACGCCTCTTCTAGATTTTTGAGTTTCTATTTGTTTGGCAAGTCGGGCAGATAATTCAATAGAAACTTGGCGGGGCTAAATAGTTTTGCTAGAAAAATATAATCAACCCAGGATTTCAAGAGAAATGGAACTAAGACTTTATCGAATCATAAATCTATCATAGATAATACATTTTCTTTTACATCGTATTTAGTTAAGTCAGAAGTTTAGTCTTGATGTCAGTATTATTGCTCAAATGGCGGTCAGGAATATGTTACTCAGCAAAAACATGGTAAAGGTGGGTATTTCAAAGCAAATAGTATGATTCAAAGAAATATTTTAAAAAATAACCAAGAAAAATATTTAAAGTTAACATTTTACATACCGAGAAACATTAAAGTTGTAATTAAATATTTTTCAAATTTTATCGCTCATTCTAAACGTTAACTTCTCCCTATAACAGTTATACTTATATCCAAGTTTTTTGTAATCCATCAGCCTAGCATTAAATGTTAAATAGTACTGGCATACAATTAGAAGAGTAGTGTAAGAATAGCAATATAACCTTAGAAAATATTTCTTCCAAATTTTGAAATACGTTTTAAAATAAATGAAATTTCAATCAATTATTAGTAAAAAATATGGTGGATTCTAAAATGAACGCCAATTGCAGATCAATATTTCTGTACACGGAATATTAAGTATAATTTTTAGGAACAGCTCATTATTGAAAGAGCTCACTGGCACTATATGAGCCCTCAAAAATATAGTAATGTCCTCAATTATATTTGAATTAAATTCAAGTAAATTCTCTTTCATCTAGAATGTTTTTCCTAGTCAGCAACCTACATCTCAGAAAAAAAATATCTCTAGGTAAATTAGTGCCGCAAATATAAACATGTGAATATAATCCAAGACTCTAATTAAAATGATCATTAAATTACGGGAAGATTTCTAGCCTATAGATACTTTTTAGCAAAATATGTTCTCAAATACATGGGTTTGCTAATTATAAGGTTAATATTTCAGCCATTTGAAACCTTCGGTCTGATTTATTCTCACTATTTTGTCACTCACTTAAACGAATATATTAACAATTAATTTAAGTATCTAATCCTTTGATAGAAACTAATTACGAGAAGAACTTGGTGGTCCAAGGGGTGAGGTGAGGAGCCGCTGTCTGGACGGCCCAATTCAGATTTACGGGTACTCCTCCTGACATTCTTAGCTTTACTTAAGTTGTGTTGTTTTTCTGGTACGAGATCTTCCCTGGGAACCAAAGGTATATCGAGAAACTGACCGGCCCTCAACTTAACTTATGGGTTAATTTCACACACCGTTGGGTCTAGTACTAGGTGAGCTCGACCCTTACCTATCATACCAACTGTTGAGTTGATAACGGTGTTTCATTTGAAAACTAATTGCGGTATAATTCTTGACACTCTGTGATATAATCTGTTAAACTCCATAAAAAGCGTTGGCAAGTAGAATCATTATATTTGAACCTGTCGTATTTTTAAGATTCCTTGTTAAACGGTATTTATTTCTAGAGTTAACTTTCACGCCGTTCAGGAAGTAGAATAATGCAAATAAAAGATTATGATGCATGACGACGGCAAAAGAAGAGGAAATCTTTTACTTAAGTGGTGTGGTTAACGCATATATCGACCCACATTTGCCATCTTTCCCCCATTCCTCTCTCTTCGTCTTCTTATATGGCTGGTTGGAATGTTGTCCAAAGACACGGCAGCTCTCGGGACACGATAGCAAAGGATGTGGTAGAGAGAGATCGAGAAGCTAAGGAGAGAGAAAATAGGTCTACGGAAGAGGGGGGAAACAGGGCTTCTCTTCTAAAATCCTCCTCCGCCTGCGATACGCGCATGCATAATCCGCACCCCCAATTAGTCTGGACACCCTGCATTACCGGGGAGGTTGATATGCAGTCCGACGTCACCGACCCTCCCGGTCTTTTTCCCGGATCCTTCCCATTCTACCCCTGCCCAACTCAAGCCCTTTGTGGTCTCATTCGACCTTTCGACCCTTTACCCACCCTCCAGACCCATCCTTTCCCTCAGAGCCTTCCTCTGCATACCCTCGTCCCATTCCCTAAAGAGGTGAGGTGACGTGTCACCACGAAAGAGACCAGAGGTGAGGACGGCCATAGGTTGTCTCGGAAGTATCTCCCGTGTTAGTCATGTGTCCGAGTCACGAAGCCCATCCCATACCCAAGGCTGTACCTTATGCGCGGGCGTTTACATACTTCAATTCCCACCGTTCCCCATCTGAAGAGGCGATGACATCACTTCCCTCCCACCTCGGAGCTTCGAAAGTGTCCATTGGGATCTCCTTCGTGTGTGTTGGTGTGCGTGTTATCCCGTTCACGCACGCACATATAAGTATACTACTTCAATAGCCAGAGCAGCCCACTTTTTCCGAGTAGAGGAGGTCACCCCTCCTCCTCCCATCACCCCCATTTCCAGATACGCGCGCTAGAGATGAACTTCGCCAAAACTCCGTCGCGTCCCTTTCGGCGCCACCATACCCGGCCTTTTTAATCCCCTCGCGGCGGCGTTTATCGGCCGTTTTCCGAAATTGGGTTATGAGTTAAATTGAATACATGGCCGCATGAAAAGTATGGAGGGGTGGCAGTAGGGTGGATGGGGAAGCGGTGGTTTGCGTGAGAAGAGGAGGAAGAGCGAGGAGGAGGGCATTGTCAGAGTGGAGGGAAGTGTGTCGCGGCGACTTCTCTCGGACCATTTCTCCCACGTTTAATCAGCACAAAAGGATGGAAAATCTGCAAGAGATTGTTTGCGGAAAAAAACTCATCCCCCGAATGAAATTCTTCCAAATGCGCAGAGTATCACGGTTTTTGGGTGTTCAAGTGGGAGGGAATGATCGATTTTCCATTAACTGGCGGCCTTCCCGCCTCCCCCCACCCAGAAAATTCAAATTGTGTGCATTGATTCGCGATTTTTTTCTCTTTTACGCGCTTGGATTAGAAATTCGACAGAACAATGGAATTTTCCTTCGTGCCTTAATTTACTCATTCTGACACATTATTATGCATCGATTGCGGACATATTTTCTGTGACATTTTCGTTGTGGTTAATGATTTTGTGATTAAAATCATTGGCATTTAGAACATAAACAAGGTTAAAAAATGGAGTGAATTCGTACATTTTTCGACGTACGTTGAAAAATAACAATCGCAGAACCGCAAGAATATCCGCAACCGCAAGAATGTGTTAAATATTTAAATGGTTTCCTAAATGTCAGATTTTTTCAATTACGATGTAATTTCTTCAAATAGACCACCTCAAATAAGGCCTATAAGACCTTTTAGTCTATTTCTGGTGACCTTCATTCGTCCTTATAACCCATAAACCAAGACGCTAATGTTCAATGCATTAATTTTTGTGCTATTGATTTGGCTCTTTCAGTGGTTTCTTCTATGCGCTACAAGTTCCCTTACATTTTTGTAGAGTCTAAAAAAAACTGTAATTATGCTTGTTTTGGACCATTTCTTGCTTTCTTAAAGTCAATTTAATTTTTTCTTTGCTCTTGCAAATTTCTTCTACAATCCTGTGACTGGTTATAAAATACAAAAAAATGCAGATTTCTTGTTAATTAAATATTCGGAAATAATCGGCTGACGAGCGGCATTTGTAATCGCATGGACTTCAAAATATATTGATACGAAATATACTATAAATTTTCAAATACACTTACTGAATAAGAAGTTACTTCAATCATTTCAATTTAAACTAAATAAGTTAGTCTGTTATCAATAGAAACTGCATCAGATTGATGATATTCGATTCACTACGAAATAAAGAGAATTCAGAAAAAAGGAACTAATTCTCTTTTTTCTAAATAACAATCGTGGTAAGCCACACATTGCGCGCGTCTGATAAATTTTTCCAATATTTTTTTATTTTCTCACAAATGCCATCACAGTTGAAATTTACTTTGGCGTGAATGAATATTTTTCAGATTACTAAATAATTGGACTCAGGCAAAATATATGATTTGGTTCCGTTACATTTATCTTCCAAGTTTGTCATACGCAAGAAATTGAAATAAAGAATTCGTTTTTTAATGTTTTTTACTTTCCCCAAGCTTTCATTCGCGTAAAAGACGCAAATATACGTCTTCTGAAACACTCCGAAAAACGAATTGGCACCCACGAAGTAGGTACGCCGTGGCGGGATGTGACAGCAAAAGCACAAATTCAATGGAGAGCTCGAGGAAGGGACGTAAGGCGTTTTGTTTTTCCAGTAGGCCTTCCGGGCAATACAAAAAATATCGATTAGGCCGCAGTCAAAGAAGTAATAAAGTACGGGGAAAACCCCAAAAATCGGAATTTACAGCGGAAACCAAAACTATTTACGAGGAATCTGCTAGGCGGGATTTGGCCCACCTAATAAATCACCATCAAAACCTTTTACGGGCGAACAAATCCTGCTGGGGAAAAAGGAGCGGGAGGGCATAAAAAGCAAAAAGAATACGGACAAAACAAGAGACCATTGGGAAGGAAATACTCGAGCAGCACCACTAATCACCCCCTTCCTCTCTTCCTCCTACACCTCTATATCCTCCTCGTCCCTCATTAAATACCCTCCGTCGCCAGGATAAGGGGTCGATACCCTGGCCCAAAAGATTAGCAATTTCACGTAGAGTGAGAAAGAGAGGAGGTGGTGGTGTAGAAGAGAGAAGACTTAATATTATTCTATCACAATATAAAATAGATCTTAGTTACACACTTTTCTTAAATTTAATTTAATCAGCAAATGAAATAATTGGTTACCATCTTCCATCCTGATTTTCTGAGTTTGCAATTCCACTCAATGAGTACTTGTTCTTGTATGAAAATGGCGTATACGATATTCGTAGTGGTCTACTAGCTTAGCGTAGGTTTACTCTCCTGAAACTACATGCTACTATAAGCCTAAGTCCTAACGTGACCCAAAATATACTTTACCTAGCTTATCTAGCATATTACTCACTACTACAGCCTCCACTACCCCATTGCTCTCGGTATCTCTTTCAATTACTTATCACGCCATCTTCGAATTATTCTGAAAAGCTTCTCACTCTCCCTATGATTCTAGAACTAAATCACACGTTTTCACTCCCGATCATTTTCAATTTTTCATTCTTCTCTACATCTACACCTTAAAGGCCACCTTCATTCGCTTACTTTTTTCCTCAGGAATTAAGTTTATGAACCAAATCAAATTACATCCTATATTAGGTTTTCACTGATATTCTCTTTATATCCTTAAAGAAGATGCCGGTCATCAACTCCATACCTCTTTGTCAACGCTTCCATACCTAATGCAGTTCTTTGTTTCATGTCACCACTTCTCAGATAACCTCATTTACAATATTTCCAGTTAAGTGAAATGTTTTACTTGGTGTTTGATTCAGTTTGGTCTCCCTAATTTGTTTATTTCAGCCTTCTTATTTATTAAGAAACTCATTACTTATACGCATTCTCGATTCTGAAATGCGCAATGTAATAATTTTAACTATTTGGCTGGTTCCCTAGCACTTGATCAACAAACCCTGCTTATCTGAACATTTTACGGCCTACGCCCATTGTAGTCTCCAGCACTTTCCATGCATCTTTTACCATTTCCTCCGGATTTAATTTAAAAAGAACATGTACCGTTCATTATAAACGAACCCTTTCTCAATATTATTATGATAAGTGTTTCTGATTTCATAAAAAGATCTTTAGTGAAAATTTGAAAGATTAGTTCTTATGGAAGGCGAACGAAAGCTAAGGTCGTTTGGGCCATTAGGGATTGTTGGGAATTGAGGAAGGGTGAAGAGATACCCGGCGTTAGCATTAGCCTACTCTTATCGAAAGGCCCCAAGGGGTCCGCAGTTTAACCTCTAAGAGTGCTCTCCACAAAGCAACTTCAGTAGAGATCGGAATACCACTGAAAATTTTGAACCTGGGCCCTCGGCTAGACACCTATACGCTAGTCAACGCCCCATCCCGATCCCATCTTCAGTGAAAATTATTTTACTTTCATTCATAACTAAATGAATAATTTCTTCCCTACTCTTAGAATCAACTGGTTTTGCTGTCTCCTTACGTTTTAAATGACCAGGAAAGTTTGCTTTCAAAGGGCTACAATAGTCTTCTGATAGCAATTTAAAATTTCTTATAACTAAAAGTGATCATACATGTTGATTGGTACTTGGATTGGTTGATTGGTATTAAACTGCAAAGTATTCTGCTCTGTAGTCGAGGACAGTTTTATATACTGGGCGTTAAAATAAATATAGATGGGCAAAAATTAATTGTTTTTCATGAATTTTAGATATACATATATATATGTACAAAATGTTATTTTTATAATTGAATAGATAATATTATTAAATATATTGTCCTTAATTAAGAAACATAAATAATATCAACAAGCATTACAGTATTTTAAATTTTGCGTAATCTAGTACATCCTTCTTCAAAAATATAATATATAGGTTAATTGAGAACGGTATGTGGACTGATGGAATAATTAGACAATGAACTCCTTCGGAATTTATATCCATGTTCTCTAAATCTATTCTATAAAAAAGCTATTTAGGCAAAGTTTTATTTCAGAGTGAATCGTTAACTAAATTTGAATCCAATGCATAATAATCTTGTCTACAGTCTTGTCAAGATTTCAATATTTCCTGATTTATCAACCTCACTTGGCTTTAAAAACCAATCTTTTTTTCCAATTTCAGCGAATCATGAAGGACGTAATAATTAAAAGGAATCAACTTAACAGTAGGCAGATGGCTTCAAAACCATTCAAAAAGTACACCTATATTTATGTAAAACGTAAAAATATCTTCATGTAATGCGCAAATCTAGATAATTTTGGCCTAATTTTTACTTCTTCATTATTTAATCAGTATCCTAACTTCATTTCAAAACATTAATCGAAACCGGTAATTTTTAGTACAACACTCCTAGAAGTATTGAAGTTCAATCTTATTGTAATGTCTTGTATTACATTTCCAGGTCAAAAATTCAAAATTAATTAATTTACTACCTCTTCGTGGTTTGTCGAATGTCTAAATTTTTGCCTTTAATATGCATGGTAATAATTAATTTATATTTTCCAATTTTTCTATCAATAATTTAAAAATATCAGTGTGTCACATTTTTCATTAAAAACATTATTTGAAAAGCTTAACACTTCATTTTGAGATAATAATTTTCAAAATGTCGTCTTTCTTTCTCCAATAAATTCTACTGAGCGATCTTGCAGTAGGCATCGGGTCACTTCTACTTTCCCCTTCGCGAGTTCCCATCATCCTCTTCCAAAACATTTTCCCCAGAAAAAAATAAATATATCCTTTTCCTCCACGCACTGAATTCAATTCCTCCAATATCCTCTGAGCGCTGGTACCACAGAACCCCTGCATCATCATCTTTAAGAGTAAACATTTCCGAATAACATTATTTGTCGCTACAACATTACAAAATGATTGAAAACCCATTAGGACTCATGATAAACACTTGCCAGATTTCCTACATTTACCTTGTGGCTCCCTTAATATTTGTAAGTAGATACTGAATAGTTCCTCACGTTTAAATTAACATTCGGGAGCACTAAGTGTCGTGTACTCAAAAATATACCAGAGCGAATTTTTGACATCAGGAATACCAATTATGAGAGAAATCAAATGGAATTAAATTAGTCAAATTAAAATTTCCTCGTTGATTTGAATCACAAATCAACTTTCAATTTGCATACCTTAATCTGTAAATAAATGGCACATATAAAAATGTGTTAATTTAAACTATGTAAAACTAATATTATAAAATAATTCATTGATAAATAGGTATAATACTAGATAAATATTAATAAAAATTAATGATAAAAAATATGCAGTTTAATGCATAGGACATCTGCGTATTATTGGCGATTAAGTTAATCCAAATTGCATAGGTTTATCTGAAAAATGTGTGAAAAAATAGTTTAAATTCCAGGCTATTTGTGAGCAATAATGTCTTTTAGTCACAAAGAGAGTTCCTCTTGCGTCACGTCATTGCCAAAAGGGGCGTATTGGTTGCACTTACTCCATAGTCGTGTAAAAAATTACCCATTCAATAAAATCCATAGTAAGACAAGATTGAGACACTAAATGCAGAGTAAAATCATGGCAGTTACCATTATTTGTAGTTTTTATTCACCACACTACAGATAATATAATTACTGTGCATTGTTGTTTCGGTTTTTAATTAGATCTTTTAGTTTTTAAAAGTTATTAATACTAATTGCCGAGCTATGCTTTCGTTTTTACATTCTTCGAGAGTTATCTTACCTAGGGAGATGGTGAGACGTGTCGCAAAATTCATTGCCGACAGTACGTTTTTGTTGTCCTCCATTCCTCGTCTAACGACAATATTGTTCCTAATGCAATTTCAGCTAGCGAACCACGTCTACTCTGCAGTGCTTCGAAATTCCATGAATACTAATGTGGTTGTTTGCTGTGCAATTTGTCTATTTTTTCACAACAGCCAAATTCCTTGTTTTCTAATGCTTTAGAATATGTAAACCATGTAATATTTACTATTGCCAAATACGAATATTATATTGCGCACGTATCGGGATATTATAAGTATTGTAGAGGCTTAAATTTAATAAAGATGCGGTGTAGTTATCTCTGAGTAAAAAGCCATATAAAATTGGAAGTTGCACGAATATTAAATAATACACTCTATTATAATATATCATTTATAGCGGCAGAAGAATTTTCATTTAATTGTAAAAATTGTACTAGCACGATACTGTTATCATCGTGTCTGAGAGTTTTATACTGAAATATTGATGAACCTGTTCACATTTAGATCAGGATTATTCCTCAATCTGAATAGTAATATTTTTTCGGGCTTAATTTATCGTACACCAAGCATAGAATGCCTCACAATAGACGCCGTTCTTCCAGGTATATCGACCGTTAAAGTGCAGACGCTTTCCCAATTCGTCGCCGAGGACACCAGGTTATTATCAAATCGTGAACTCTATCCCTTGGAGTCCACATCCCCTCTGAAATCACCCTCCCACCTTCCCCCTCAGTCACCTCTCCGTCAAGACCCCATCAGCTCCCTCCATTTTCATTCCCACACCATATCGTCTACGAACATCCCCCCTTCCCCCAAATGATCCCATCGGCTCCCGCGTGTGCCAGAGCCAGCGCCTTCGTGGTCCCCTTCGCTCCCCTCACCGTTCCTAGCGCTTCCCTCCGTACCTCCGCCCCTTCCTCAACCACAGCGCGCAAAACGCCCACATCCCAAAACCCCCAATCACTCCCACTTCTCTACCCCAATCTAGCACGCCGTCACGACCTTCAAAATCCCTCCGTAACAGCCCCATGCCCCCCTCGACTCCAAAGCCTCCCCGCTCCCCAGGCCGCGAGAGCGCTCCTTCACCCTTCGCAATCCACCCGTCCCACCCGACACCTCCTATTCCCTCCCACCTCCCTTCCAGACTTCCCCCCTCCAATCCGCCCAGCGACTGGAAAACCTCCCACTCGGCCCCACCTACCCCTCTTCAACCCTCCGCAGGAGTCACCCTATACCCTATGCCCCGGGTCCCATCCATCTCCGGCCCCTCACGGTACGTTTGCGGGGATAACTCGATTGCTGGCCTCGAGGGTTTGGAAGGGGGAAGTTGCGGAGGGCTTGGGAAGGCGAGAGTGGGTGTGTTTGTGGCGGAGGGGGATTGACATGGGGTGGGGAAGGAAAGGGGAGGATTATAAAGGTGTTGGGGCCAGGGTAGAGGAAGCTGAGACTGTCTGTGAGGGGGAAATGGCGTGCGTGTTGGGTCGGGGCGGGTATACGGAGGTGGGACATCAGAGAGGCGTTTTGCGAAAGACAGGGACGTTCGAGTGGAGGATAGGAGTGGAGGCCTTCAGAGAGGACGAAAGGGGGCTAAGGGGGTCTCGAGGGGGTTAAATTGGGCGTAGAACCCTGCCGAAGCTAGATGGAGAGGGAGGAAAGAGGGTAGCGGTGTAAGTGAAGACGGTCCAGGATCCGACGTAGAAACGGCGGGTGGTTCGGAGACGTCTTGAGGAGGTGATGGTTGTTTCGTTCGTGTCGGTTGGGTTGGGCGTCTGGTCTGGAATCTCGGGGATCGGATTATTCGTCAACTACGGAAGGAGAGTGTATGGAGGAGAGATGGAATTGGAGGGCTTGGAAGTGTGTCGAGTTTTGTCTTCGCCTCTGAGCGGCGCCCTTGGTACTTGAGATTGTCTCAGTCCTCTTGGGGAGGTGTTACATAGTAATGACAAGGAAATAATTTTGCCTATTCCATACGGATGGAGAGGAAAGTAGGCTATTGTATTTTTTGTCACATTTAACCATGACCACTTGATACACTAAGGATTCATTTCGAAAATAACCGACCGAACTCCGCTTATTAGCAGTGTCAATAATTTCAAACAATTTGACCATCGCTAGGACCGGAGATTTCCTCGGGCTTTCGCTGGCTTTTTTAAGGCATTACTTTAATCAAACGACAAAACGTCAAAAAACGTTTAAAAAACATCAAGCTTCAGAAATCTTTTCCCTTTCCCGAAGTAAACGGTGGCACAGCAAGCATGGCTCTGTTATTGAACTCATGTGATCAGAAATAAACAGCAAATTTTTATGGAACATAGGTAAAGGCAGATCAGTAAAGGCATGTGTTTAGGTAAAAAAAACCTGATGATGTTATGTTATAACGAAACCTGGGTAGTAAAAATTAAAAAGTTTATGTGGAAAAGTAAAGTGGTTTGGTTATTAAAAGTCAGTATGTGTTTTGGTATTTTGTTTCAAAAGCCAATCGTTCGTGAAAAATTAAGCCAACATTGCAAATCAATAGTTTCAGAATTTTTAGCAAAAATATATATCTTGACATATGCCACTCATTACTTTTTTAATTAGCAAATACCATGGAGAATTTGGATAATCGTTAACCATTTCCCCAGGAATATAACGCATATTTCTGTAAATTGAAAAAATCTAACCTGATGGATAGAAAATCCATAATATCGATCAAAAAAATGCCATTTCTAAGCTCTGGAGACACAAAATCCCTTGAAAGGAATGAAAAATTAATCTTCAATTTTGTTTGCATTCTTTCCGTTTCAAAAATTCCAACCATGAAGGTATGCAACACCAGATGTTAACAACTTCATCTCAGATTCTATGCGGAGGAATATTATCCTCACAAAACTTTTGATCGAAAAAATTAGCTAGCAGAATAATTCATGCAGTTACAACATACAAGAAAGTTTATCACCAATATGGTTTTTAGAAAAAAAATCACAAAATAAAATTTGAATGAAAATATGATAAAACAAATCTACTGGAACCTCTAAAAAATTGTGGAAATGGGAAGAATAGATTCATTATGATTTAAGTTACCATAATAATCTGTTTATATCCTAGTACATTCAGTATTTGGCAAAACTATTACGGTTACAATCCCAAATTACAATTAATTTAGTATATAAGTTTTTTCCAGTTTGTGTATGACTACAAAGATACCTGGGTTGAATGAAATGGCACTATTTGTGACAATTGGAAGTTGATTAATTAATACACACAAATCTATTAGAAACATTTTATGAATAAATAGGAAAATCTCAGGTTCACTACATTCAAAGTAAAAAAATTAGTAAGTGTTAATCATGGCACAGTTTCTATGACATTAATATGAGTTAACAAAATGATTTCTGTATTTGAGTTAAAAATTGAACCCTATCGCGCAATAAAAAAATGTAACTTTATGATTGAAGAGGGTCTACTAAATAACTTAAATCGCTCGAAATGTCAGTTAACACATCAATTATTATCTTAATATTGTTGTCAATTATCCGGCTGTCATCGCCATATAATAACTTACATGACTACGTATCTACTCAACTGCTATTAATTAAAATAAAGGCTTGACCAATACATTTGAACCTAGAACTAGTGTTTGAGGGGACTGATTCTGATGATTCGAAGCTGTATGAGGTCGTTGAAAGGGTTTATCATGAGAATTATTGTTTTCTATCAGACTTTGGTGCTTATGTATATTTCAACATTTTAATCAACTCGTGTACACATAAAATGCGTCCACAATTAGTATCCAAAACGCTTTTTCATTAATGACTCTGATGTTAAATGTTATAAATCAATCTTTATTTGCAAAATTACCTCATTACATACTGCCTAATGGATTGTTATAGGTAAAAACCATTTTTTAAATATGAACAATTTAATATTTATTCCCATGATAAGACAACGAGTTCTTACTAAGGGGTTCAAATTTAACATTTTTCCTAATAAATAATAAGTAAAGTTTAGCTTTCCCTGCTGCACTTTCCCTAAATTAACAAAGAATATACGGAAATTTGAAATAACAGAGAAATTATTTCCTTTCCAAAATTTTCTCCATCGCAGCTTCGATTGTTTAATCTTCATTTTCCTTAAAAACTAAATCTCAGTAAACTATGATTGAATAACTTTGAAAATTGAACGCACACTTGAATTAATGAAGGCAGTCAAATCATACTTTTGCCGACACTTTTTGAAAACCCCTGTTCCTTGCACATGATTAATATTTCATCCCAGGGTATGGCATTTATTATTTTACAAATCAACACATGCACTAACAGCAACTACTAAATAACCATTATTTAACTTTTTTTCAAATTTAGTAGATTTTTAGCAACTGCTCTTGTTAAATCATATAAAATAATTTATTTTTCGGGTATCACATACTTTATAAATTCCATAGTGGTACCAGAGAAAAAATGAACTAGTAGCCGAATGTATAAGATACATTAACTTTGTTCATCGCCATTATCATTTTGAATCTTAGTTTCTTCCCAAGCTGCATTACATCCCATTCTGTTCCATTTGCTTTTTGTTTGAAAAATTTAAAGTAATTTCTCATTAAAATTCATCATTAATCACTTTTTTTCACACATCTTCAGTAAGCTGTAATTGTAATTGTAATTTATTCATTCACCATAAGCATAGAATTATGCATGGCTTTGTCAAAACATGTTTTACACTTCATTTCAGTAAAAAAAACATTATGCCAAATCAAAACAATATGCAAGTACAAATACATACAATTTACAACTTTTTGGAATAAACACATTTCAGGTATACATTAGAAAATCATCTACACTATAAAATAATTTACATGAAAGTAGTTTTTTCACGGCACACACTAATTTAAAGGAACTTGTGATATTTTTAATATAAGCAGGCAATTTATTGTACATAAGTATTCCCTGATGATCTATCCCTTTAATCGTTTTATTTACTCTGTGCTGACTTACATGGAATACATTTTGGCTTCTCGTGCTATGACTATGAAGGTCACAGTTTTTAATAAACATGTTCTGATTTTTGTTAATAAGAGACACTGTTTCAAGAATGTATAGACAAGGAAGAGGTAAGATTTCTAGTTTTTCAAAAATAGGTTTGCTGGGAGCTCTATTATTAGAATTAGTTATTATGCGAATAATCTTTTTTTGCATTTTAAATAATTTTGGAAGGAAGATAGAGGAGCCGCAAAAGAGAATACCATAATGGAGAAGTGACTGTATATAGCCAAAATATATAGTCCTCAATGCCTGAATGCAAATGATTTCCTTGAGTACACGGAATGCATAACAGATTTATGCCAGTAGGGTCTCTCTGAATAGGGTCACTGTTCTCCCTGATTCCACCAAAATTGTATCGATTCCTACGCTGAGAAACACTATTAATATAGTATGCGTATGATAACGAAATACAGTCAGTTTAAATACCTAATTTCATTCTAAATTTATTCACTTTTATGAAAGGTCACTCTACCTTGAGCGGCTTGTCGCCACGCAGCAAATAATCAGACGAATTTAGGAAATTAACTGTGGAAAATCGTTTATTAGCGTCATAAGGCATTCCAAAACGGAAAAAACAACTGAATTGTCTTTTAATCTGTAAAATGCATCGCTCTTTCCCCGTAGACCCTAGCCAAAAACGAAACTTTGTGTTCTGTTTTTGATTTAATATATCTCCATCATCTTGCACACTGCATTCTACGTAGTATCATCTTTACTGAAACAAAAGTTTCACCACAAATTTACCCTCCTCTTAGAAGGCGATAGCCACATAGAACACGCCAGAAGGTTTTCGTTAATTACATCACTTTGAACATTGTTACGGTCTTCACTAAAGTTCCTTTCTATGATGACGGTTTCCAAAAAAGAACAATGAAGTAGATTGAAGTATTTTTAATTTTGACGGAGGTCATTTGGCATTAGCGTCATTATACAAGTACCCTGAGAAGGATTCGATGGCTTAGAATTGTATTGCCAATCGCAAGTCACATTTCCACTAACTCATAAAACAAAATGTTACTATTCTAAATAGAGCACTGCATGTTTATTTACAGCAAAAACTAGAATTCTATCAACTAGTGCATGATAGTCGAGATTTAAGAAAGTGTAGTTAGCCTTTAAAGATATTAATTTAAATAAATTGTAGGGATTTCGCATACTGCAATGATAAAACATGAAGATCATACCCCATGGATTATTTTCTAGGTAGTGTAGGAAATAAGATTATAAAGATGGCATTGCTAATACTATTATACACGAACATAGTATAAATTAATGGGTTCAGGCTTAAAGATTTTAAAAATTGGAGAAAGTAAAGATGTCATTACAAAAAAAATTTCTCAATTTTCCTTTCGATTAAAACTATCTATTTACAAAAGTATACTTAAATCTAACTTCATCAAAATAAGTAATTCTACGTAATTATAACTATCATGAGGTAACATCAAATGCACATGCAAATATGTACCCTTTGCATTGTTTTCAAAAGAACCTACCCCAAATAAGGACATTCGATACCAACTTTCTTATATTTTCATAATTACAAGAACGAACTTACGCCCATTTAAGGAATGTTTAATATTTGAACATATAAATAGGACTGTTAGCGGTGATAAGTGATAGTTTTGAAGTTATGCAGTATCTACAAAGATTAGTAGCGGGGCATAAGAACGTAAAAATCGGAATTCATTAAAAAGTAGAAGAAACTAACAAACAGAAATCCTTTTCTCGAGGAAAGGAATGAACTAAATAATTGGCTTTCCATCACCCTACCTCAGGTGAAAATGTAGGATTGAGAGATTTTTCATTACTGTTTTCCAAAAGTGTACATTTCATAACCCATTATGTCCGCGGTCAGTGACGAGAGACTTTCAGGGACCAGATATCCCATGAGGACATAAGCTCGACTATCACAGAAGAAAAAAAACGACAACGTTGGTATTTATCATTCCCCTTGGTCTGATGTGCTTGGAACTGAAAAACCTTTCATTACGATCACGCAGCTATTCGAGCGAGCGGTGGATTTGGCCGTCATTGGATGATCAGGACAAAACCGACGGATTTTCAGTTCCCCCTTTACGTTCAGTTGGAATCCATGGCAGGGTAGGAGGGAGGGCAAGCTGGAGGTGGGGATATATAACGAACGATAAGTCAACGCCATAAAGTTGGCGGATGTGAAACGATCTTCGGAAGGCATTTCGCTCACTGGGAGAGCGGCAAAATGAACTGACGATCAATCAAAACATCGGTTAATGCGAAACCAAAGCCCTTCGGGGACGAGTTTTGAGTTTGATGCGCGGTCGGATGAGATGACTGTGCAACGTATGTATGATTGCAGGGGATTGGAAAGGAGTCGGAAAAGGTCAAAGAGAGTGGAAGAGAGAGAGCGGTACATATTAAGTTCTCATAGGCTCAGAGCAGAACCAAACGGTACGAGTGGACAGAAATGAATATATATATATATACATATACATACCGTGATCAGACCACAAAGGTGGAAATTTTATCAAAGCCTTCGGATGATTTGTCCACAGTGCCATTTTACAGGAAATGGGTCGATTAGAACTTTACGGACAATCGCGCTTTCTTGATTTTATTTTTACCTGCTCAATGCTATTTTTGTAGACTGATTCCTCAGAGAATAAAATACATTTAGAAAACCTTCAATTTAATATTTGGACATAATTCTAAAAATATCTCTTAATTATTAGTCATTAGTTTAAATCCCAAACCGATGACAAATATCAATATTGTCAGTAATCAAATCATTGTCTAGAATCAAAAAATGTGAGTACCCGCCGGGTTTTAAAAATCCCATGCACAAAACCTATGAGATCCAATGATATGAAATACATGTACACATTAATATAAATATTTTGAATATTTTTCCAAAACATTGACCATGAAACATGACCCTTCATTGATATTAAATTATAATTTAGAATGGAAGTTAATTTTTTTTAATTATCCGAGTATTTCATTGCAACAACTTAAGAGTGTACAAAACAGTCACCTTGACCGGGATTCGAACCCGGATCCCTCGATATCCGGATAGCGGATGCTTTCATGAAGTTAGCGGATGACTCCGTTAAATGTTAGTGTTGCGCCATCTCCCGCAGTTTCTTGAAATTTATCCGAGCATATTTTGTCATAGTAAAAATACGATTAATATTAAAATGTTAAGTAGAATAAAAATTAACAAATTTCGAATGTAAATATAGTAAAAATAAGTAAATCCTCAATTGTAACGGTTAAAAAGCAGTTCTTAGTGATTTAAGACAGTTTTGAAGCACTTAAAACTGACTAACTGGAACAGAGATACGGAATACTGTAAAAACAAGGTTGACGACGGATGAGAGAAACCAGGTGGTATACTGCGATGGAATATTTCCTACGGCATTGATGAGAGACGGGCTGTCCATTATTTCCGGATTAATCGGCGTCTGGTGAAAATTTTCAGCGAATCAAACGCTAATTAGTTATCTCGAACTTTCACGGACTATCACCAAGCAGGAAGTCACATTCAGAGGAGGATTTTTAATTTTTTAATTTGCGATTATTCTGTATTATAAATAGACTCAGAAATATTAATTTCTCATCAGTTTGTCTCAATGAGAATTGAATTGTTCCATAACGTGCAAATAATGTGAAAATTTTGGCTAAAAGAGCGAATTTGTCGGTGAGTACGGTTTTTTCTCATTTTCCATATTCAGATTTGAAATAAGCATGGAATCACAATTCAACGTGAAAATAATTACAATTTGCAAAAAATGTAATTTTATTAGTAATTAATTTAGTCTATGCGAAATGTTTTTATCACTCATCATTGCGTGGGCTAAAATTTCACAATAAATTTTGCATTTTGGGATTTTTTCCCATAAAGAATTCATTTCACCGTGTTAAATCCCTATATAAGAATATTAAATTTTAAGTGGCATGCTATTGCTTGTTTTTCATGTGAACTCATTCTATTTCACCGGTAAGATAAGGTTATGCTACAAAGATGCATATGCATTAATATTTTTACACAATCAACTATGAAGGCGTTTAGCCTACTTACAAGAGGCCCAAGTAGTTTATATTTTTGCCAACTCTAGTTTTTACGCATCTTCTCCTCAAAATTGCGAAATAAAAAGTTAGGTCTCTTTCCTGGTGTGAAGATAAGTTATTAGCATTAAAGTACATATTTTTTCTATTTCAAAACTTGCATTTATGATATAAATAGAATACTTTTTGTTCTTCTACATAATGTAATATTATAACATTTTTACTAATTTAGCCATTGTTTCGTAGTCTGACGTTCAGATCAGTTTTGGTTGGATATAAAATTTACAGCCATTGATTTTTTAGCCATGCCCAAGACAATCTATAATATTTTGAAGTGATTTCCGAGTCCAAATATTCTTCTTCGCATTATTCCCTAAGAAATACACATTATTTACCTAGACCAATTTCGCTTGCCTAACGCTTTCCCTTCAATCAGCTTTCAACATTTCATCGCCCATTGAAATGCTCTGGTCCAGCTTTCCTGCAACCTTTGGATTTCCTACACCATGCTGAGTATTCCTTTGCTAGTTTTGATTTGATGCCAAGGTATATAATCAAACCATACAAAGCCACTTATGGATGCTCAGATTAATGCAAAGAAAAGGTTTGACTAACCAAAGGAAAACGAGTACAATTTCATGGATAAACTATCATGTAAGAGTAGAGTTTTACATACTGCAATTGAAGTGAGACCTCTTTAATGAGTTCCTTCTCAACGAACAAAGAGTATTTTTCCTGAAAACCTCTTTAGTTTTCAAATCAGTTTTTCCCGAAAAGAGCAGAGCTAGTTAAACGTAGCAACGACATTAACCAAACTCTTCATATCTTCAATTTACAACAAAAAGTACGAGTGTGATATAAAAGAAAAACTAAAAAATTAATAAAAATACTTATTGATAACCAATTACTTTAAAAATATACACTGCAAAACGAGAGATAGGTGAGGAACATCGAAAAGCTCAGTGGAGAAATATTTAAAAAGAGGAAAAAATGAATTCGGACCATATTCAGTTGCAATGAACATTTAACGATTATGGCATTAGGTTAGTGGGGTTTCGCAGAAAAATAGGCGCAATAGACGGAGTTAAGTGACGAAATAAACAATTAAATATCGATTTAAAAATAGCTTCTTTTTACAAAAATTTTAGGGTATCTGGTGTTTAGTTCAGTTTTAGTTATCCAGATGAGACTTGAATTGTAGCTGATATTATGTTTCAGATTCATCGAATAACTTATATTCTACACTGGCTGACAACTGACTCTTAATAATATTAATATATTATTTTTCCCATTATTGTCAGGGAACAAATGGGTTTTTCCTGTTGTCTCCGTAAAAGTTTGCTTTTAAAGAGTCCAACTTGGCAAGCGATAGTTATAAATTATCTTAAACGGTAGACTAATATTAAAACATTGTGAGAGACTCATCACTACAAAGCGTAATAAATTATTTTCTGAATAATTCCAAGGAAGAACGTAAAATATTGAGGCTGACTTGTGTCCTTTAAGTTAGAGAAGAAACTATACCGGGCTTCTATACCGGGAAACTATACCGGGCTACCGGGTTATACTAAAACTTATACCGGGCTTCGAAATGCCATCAATAATTCACTTCCAGTTTTTCAAGAGAACCAATAATTTCATTTCTTAAATTGAAAAGGTTCACAATCTCTTCGTTTCAATAATTTAAAGATACGATTCTTAGAGAGTCCTTTTTATTCCTTAGTTCTGGGTTTATTTTAGTGAGAGTGAATTTTTCCATGTTTCCTTTCAATTTTAGTTAATTTAAAATTGAAAATATTTCGAAACACTGGACTAGATATGACGCTTAAACAATTTTAATTTTAATCAGTAACCAAAAGGATGCGTGGATCATCCATTACATACATATGCAGGGACTTAGATTAGACAGGACTCTTTTTTTAAGGGTGCGTTCATCCGTATTGTTAGTCAACCCCTATTATAGCATGGTGAATTGCCACAAGGATCAATTTTGGCCACAGCGTATTGGGTAATTTATTTTACTACGCATTGAATTCTTTAAAAAAACATTGAAGTGATTACTCTAAAAAATCGCAAGGATATTTCTAGTTTCTTTTAATTTCTAATATCATTAGCAAAACCAGGCGTACAGTAAGACATAATTTATTAGAAAAATCATTGTAAAGTAAAAAATTATGCATTTACATTTACATGGTCATATTTTAAGAAAAGCCATGGTTATTTGAGCCATTATAAATTTACTTGAGCAAGGAAGTGAATTATAATTCCTTTTGATTGACACTTCACACTGGCCAATATTTTGAATTTTGCTTTAAACTTGCACTGTTGCAAACGGAACTGTTAGGTATTAGTGAGCATAATTTGAGAATGAAATTGACCTAATCGAAAAAGTAACAACACTAGCCTTTTGCAGCGGTTTGATAACGATACGGTGTCTCTCAATAGAAACTTTATGCAATTTCTCAGCGACTGATTGCGTTTCTAGAGTTTATCAATGCAAAGAAATAGACTGAGGGCTTTAAAATGTAAAGGATATCGCTAATGAATAGTTTTTCATAGCTAACGTAGTTGCAGACAGAAACTATTGCACTTGTTCTTGAAACATTGAGGTGACTTTATCTTGTTTGAATTTACCACCTTACATTGGAAGTTGTTGCCCACAAATGCCCGTCTTTTCACCTAAAAATTAGCACATAATATTACTTTAGCTATGGTGAACGAAATATGTTAAGTTGTTACGACTTACTCCCTAGTTATCCAAATTCGAATGAACCAATACCTTCCTAATGGATTGGTTAGAAAATTAATTATCGTAGACAGGTTGTTTTATATACATGTTTTATATAAAATATTTTTTATACATGTAATTATTCATTCATTATGCGCTATACAACACTACAATACGAAATACATTTTCAGAAAATCTTCATCATGTGTATTGGTAGTATCAATTGAGAAAGCTACAAATTGAATGCTAATTCTGGTCCTGCTAAGCAATTCAAGATGATATAAATATAAAGCCTAACTACAATACTCGAATTTCCGGACGTTATGGTATCATCTAATAAATGGTTCGTTCTTTTTAAATAGTCGCACTAATCGATCGAAATGTATCTCAGCTCATCATGTCTTATATCACAGCATTCTGAAATGGGTCATGGGGAGAATATATTAAGATTTTAATTGGACCAGATTTCCGCAGTGATAATGCCATATTATTGGTTTAGCTGCCCGCTTATAAAAATGTACGTCCTCCTTCCCAAGGTCCTCGACAGTTTTTTTACAAAAAAAGCTTAGTTTTATTTGCCCTTTACCACGTACATATCGAATTCATAGGATTTCAATCACCTACCTAGTTAAAGTCTGGGCCTTAATTAAAGATATATCTGCAATCCGCCACGACATGCCCACGTGGCGGCTTGCAGATTGAGGGAAACGGGGAACGGATAGGGGATAGGGACACGGAAATTCTACCTGCTTCGCACCACACCCATTGGATCGACCTCCCCTCTCCATCCCTGCACCCTCCCCATCCACCAACGACCGTCGCCGCCGCCCGAGTACTGCATTCACAGCCGCCGGCTTCTCGGACGGCCACTCGAATGCACGGAGTGCGAGGGGTTTTGGAGGAGTGGGGCAGCTGCATCGGGAGCGGGTGCCGGAGGTTGCCATGCCGTTAAACAATCCTCAGGAGTAGATTTATGTGCGCATGAGGCACGTACGAAGTAAGTCGTGGAACTGGGCGGCAGGCGGCGGCGGCTGAGTTAGGCAAAGGTATTTCGCTTCCCAAGAACCCCTACCGCTTCACTAATTAAAATTCACTCTCTCGAGCTCGAAGTAGGAGACGTACGGAATTCACTCCTCTTCAAAAGAATCACCGTCTAAATCACAAACATCTGCCACCCCCAATCGGTCTAGGGCAGTCTCCGCGAGGAGTGTTAATTCAAACCGAAAAATATTCGCGATTCCAGGCGTAAAAGTTTTGAAATCGTAGAGCCATGATTCAACTTGTAGAATTTATATTTCAATCATAAACTGAAATGCACCCCGAAAACTGCCATCTCGATTATTCAAGCTTAGAATATTTAATCTTGAATAAAGTTATTCCAGAAACGGAATTCCGGTTTAGATTTCCTTTGTTACCTTTAACATTGAGACTAACCACTGATTTCCCAAATATAATTTCTAACCAGGAGAATCAACTTCAATTTTGTATCAATTAATTCCAAATAAAACTCAGCGTCCTAGAATGTACACCACGAAAATAATATCATCGAATATTTACTATCATCCTAAGGAAATTTAGAAAAGAAATTCACGAAGCATGTAATTCCGGACAGTAATTCACTTTGAGCTCTTAACCTTTCCTAGGAAAATTCTACTGAGCAAGATTGGCCACTGTAGTTCTCCCAAGAATTCATTAACATAATTTTTCATCATTAAATTTTCCAAAATAATAAGACTTTTTCGTTTTGGGAAATAGAACTTAATGCATGAATGCATTGAATTCATTCATTTTCTTTTAATCGCTGTGTATAACTAAATCTTTTTAACATATTACTAATTTTATTTGGTAAATAATGCCCTTTGAATTGTATCTTGTTAATTGAGGATGTAAGGAATTATTAACATGCAGAATATTTTATGAGTTCTCATCTGTTACTTGGTTTTATGTTGTTGAATATGGTGTAACAATTCCAAGAGTAGCCACCAAATTAGGCAATCATTTTTGGATAATTCAAGGTACGATTGTGATAAATCAATATCTGAAAAATGGTAAATATCAGATAAGATTCAAAGAGCATGTATTTAGATCCTTGTCTCCATATAGCCAATATCTTACGTCTCTACTGCATTCGTGCAAAAATTAAAAATTTTAATGAAATAAGAAGTATTTGAATAGGTTTTATTCTGTATTTCAAAATATTCTGATGTGGTAAGTTTTTTTAACGCAATTTTTTCGATTTCAAAAGAAGTTTATTTAACCAAAAAATCACGCTTTTCAGAAGATTTTTTCACACTTAAGAATTAAATTTAAACCTGGGACCTGCTTATCAATGACTGCATATTCCATTTCATGACCCAAGTCGACACTTTGGTGTAGGGATTTGTTTTTTCAGGAATTTATTATCCAAAAATGTCCAGTCGCGGCCAGTTATTGTTGGTAATGAAGTCTTTGACATTTTCAGGATAATTTGAGGTGAATGTAATGTAACCCGAGGTGAATATACTTTTGAACGTCTCATTTAGAATATAATTAACGTTGAGTTATGCTCTTTCTAATAAAACTTAAAAATGTCATAAAACAGAATAAAAATCTCATAGGTTACGTAATAATGGGTTTTCCAAAAAAAATTCAAAACATTATTTCATAGTTGACCGTTACCAGTCCAGTAATTTAAAGGAAGAATTTGAGGAAAATAATCGTGGTCTATTCAGGCAATCTTAGAGAATCACCTCAAAAATCAATTAAAAATAATTATATTCCTCAATGATTTTTAATCATAAATTTTAATTTGCCATGTTACATTTTGTACACCTTATAAAATGCTCTCTGAGGCATCATACTCGTATAACAGCTCTAAATAAATGTGTACTTGAGTAATTGAATGTATGGATACTAATAACGTTTTCATCTTGTCAAATGAACGGCGAACAACTTGATGACTAAACTGCAGTTTGTGTGTGGGAATATCACGCGCCTTAGCTGGCACATGCGACATATAGTATGCTTTATTTATGGAAGGACGCTTATATTACAAATTGGGATCAACTACCCGCTGCGCTGACCAGAAATTACATGGTAACTCAAAAAGAAGGTCCCAAGAAAGGAAAAGCTGAGAATGGCATGACTTAAGTACCTATGACATAAAAGAGAGGAACGCGAATCCTCAGTTTTTCCCTCATTCTGTTCCTCCCTTACCTGTAGCCAGCCAAGGTCTAAAACCTAGAGTATGCTTTTCGATTCATTATTTACAAATATTTTACTATAGCACAATAACTACGAATAAAATTGTACGCATCATTTATGCCTTAATCTACATATACGGAGTACTATAACAAGTTTGTCTTTATGCATGAGTTCCAAAATTCTTTTGTCAACTCCAATAGGAATCTTATGTTAATAATCCATTTCTGAAATTTCTGAAAAATAATTTCGTTTCTTCCGATTAATTTTTAATTAATGAAAATACCTTTATATTTCTAGTTGCAATGTCATATCGGAGTAACAAATTTTTATTAAATGAATTTCCCATTTTTAATCCATAAGATAAAAAATATAAGCCAATATCTTTAATTAAATTCAAATTCCCGGGATCCCTAAAACATTTGATTAAATGCCAGTAATATAATTCATAGAAAAAGTATTATGAGCATTTTAAGTATATATTATCATTTCAAAAGATAACTGGGATCAAATACGCACACATGCTAGCAAATGTATTGTATAATCAAATAAGGTGATACTTAGTGCTTAGACAAGGTAACCTGGACGGCAAGGTCACTTTAAATGGTATCCTGATAAGGATAATAGTTATGGATTGTTATGAATTGTTATGAACTGTTATAAATTGTTATCAATTGTTATGAATGCTTATGGATTGTTATGAATGGTTATGAATTGTTTTAATGGTTATCCTGATAAGAAGGAATAAAGTCATTGGCTCGAAGTCACTATAGAGGAACTAAAAAAGTTTATCATTTGATTTGTATGTGGCATATAGTCGGGATATTGAATAATAACTTTTATAGAAATTAATTTATTTTGTACGTGTAATAAGTCGCACAAATAAGGACACATAAAAATTTAGATAGGTAGAGGAACGTATGAGAAAAATAAATTTGCATTTGTCCACAGATTATTTGTACGGTACGATGCGTTTCAGTCCATCGAACCATCTTCGGGAACAAGACTGTTCGATGAACTGAAACGCAGTGTACATTACAAATAAATAAGTGAAAAAGTGCAAAATTGTTTTTCTCATAGCGACCAACGTCCATTACATCTCACTTGAATCTGTAGAGTGTTGAGAGGGACATAATAAAGTCTAATATAATAGGGATCATAACATGTTTATTTTTATTAATGAATTCCTGAGGTATTTCGTCAACTCCTAAGAAGCCAGATTTTGGACACATTAGGATATAATAAATATGCCGGGAGTAATACAGTTGATAAAGAGTGGAGTTATTCTCTAAAGAATAAAAGGAATAACCGCGTTAATTTCGTCATTGGTGTTACTCAAAGTCTAGACGGAAGGGAAATATTCATTAAGCTACTCTAAGGACAAATTATCCTCTGTTTTCCCGGAGAGCAAGTAGTTTGAGTTGCTTCCGGACTAAATTTGGGTATATTTATCGCAGAGAGTCTGTCAAAGTAATATTTTCCATAGGTTATTGTGATCAAATGTTGGACTTGATTTCAGATTTGTCTGAATGTTTTATGTACACTTTGATTTTGCGTTGCCGTCAATGTACTACTGTCAATTGCTACCTAGTGCTTCTACTTTATACACAATGACTTTAAAGGTAATAATAGGCTGTAAAGTAACTAGAATAATACATTTAGATGTTTAAGGGTATGGAAGTTACATGAATTACAAAAACAGAAGGCACCATGGTTTATTTATTGTAACGTAAATTTATGCGTCGTATGTGTTCCTGAGTCATAAATTTGTCCGCCAGCGTTCTGCATAAACGTATCAGAATTAATGGCATTCAAATCAAGCTCTGCGCCTCTTTCTCATTTTCGCAAACTCCCTCCTTAATATTATTTTCTACTCTCTATCCAACATTCCCTCTCCGTCCCTTCTCACGATCCATTTCTATTTCTTCCTCTATCCCAATCTTCTGAGAACCCTTATTTTTCCGAGTGCCAGCCGTAGATTGGAGTGAGAAGTGTGCATTGGCCTTTGAAATGATGAGCAAGGACCGTGCGGCGTCCACCCTACGCCCCAATCAAATAAAAAAGAATTGGTTTCCCTCAACCCCAAAATTGGCCGCGAGTGCCCTTTCTCCCTACATCGGACCACCACACAGCCCCAAAACCTCCGCTCTATTCGGAAAAACAAACTTTTAACACATTGCGCGCACATTCTCGCATTTGGCTGTAAATCGCGTTTCCCGGCGAGTCTTTTGTTTATAGTCCGAAAGCGGGATTGGAGTAGGCTAGGTAGGGTGGGTGCGATTCGGTAACAAGATACCATTTACTTACTTATCGGCCTCCAACCGTACACTTCCTGCAAACCCTTTGGGTTTGTCGGTTCCCATTCATTCCTTACCTTCACCCTTCCTACCCATTCTTACCACTATATCCTGAACCCTTGCCCGCCTGAACAGTTGCTGGAATCCTGTCTCCCTTGCACCCCAACATCCAGCGTACCCTCTGCCATTCGGATTTACGTTGAACAATGATCAGCTCTAACTTTGTCTGAAAACAGCCAATTTCTCCACGCCCACAATACTCGAGATTTGAATGCTCTCCGTATGTCATCGTCAAAAGTCTTCCTGCATTGTCAACGATATTGCCTTCGGGAAAAATTTGAATACGTTTTCCTGAATAAGTTTAAATTAGAGTGAAGGTTTCAAATACTTTTACAATACAGTATATCATTTTTACTATTTTTCGACTACCGCTCTCTTCCTCATTTCTCATCAATGATGTCTAATTATTTTTCCTTTCACCCTTACAGATGGTGAGTCACCTAGTTACGATGGCGTGTTCAATGGAAGGTCAAGGGGGCTCATGTCACGAGGGAAGGCTTTTAGATGTAGTATCTCACATTCAGGTAACGCATCTTTCGGGTTATTACAAGCTCTCGGGCAATTAAAATGAAACATGTCATATTATACTAATTTGTAAAGTCTAACTTAAAGTTCAATATCTCAAGAATAATATTAGTGTCATATGATATTCCTAATTCTTTCCTAACCTTGAACATTCCAGTGAATGTCCAAATCTTTGAATCCAGTTTGGCCAATTGGCACTTTGATTCCATTGATCAATTCTCTTTTCCCGGCGTTATTTTTTTTATTAACCTCTTTATACATCAGAGTTATATTTGTCTATTTACTTAGCATATCAATATATTCTTTTTATTCTCAGAAGTATAAGTCCAACAACCATGCACCCAGGTAATCCATTCACAAAACGTTTTCTAAATATTATTTACATTTATATTGTATTTTTAACCATTTATTGCATTAATAATTCCAATCATTATAAAATGCTTTCAACCATTATTCTTTGTTAATGATTTGGTACCACCTTATATAATAATCTTATCGTTTATGAAGTTATTTCCACCCAACTTCTGATAATGACATTTTTGTTCAAATTTACTAGAAATTAATGACCAACAGCCTTCTCGTTTTGATTTCTGTGATTTGTGCATTTGTTGTGAGTATACATATATATACATATATATATATATATATATATATACATATATATATATATATGTATGTATGTATATATTATGTTTATGTGGTTATACACACATGTATAATTACATTGTGTGTATAATTACCTATGTTTTGCGTGCGCACTTATGCATGTATACGTGAACGGCTGCTACCTTTCTCTTTCCTCTGCGTTGACGCTTTTCTGCCGTTACAAACGCTCTTAGCGCCCATTATTTATTCGCCGGCTCCCACCCTTGCCACTTGATCCACCCCATGACTGGGATCCTCTTTAAACGCGCTCTAAAGCGCAGCGGCCCCTTATGGTTCGTGTCCGTTTTAAAGGGGACCCGGTACCGACTACTCCCTAGATCAAAAACGTTATGATTTCCTATTTGCCTCCATCGCTACTTAATGGCAAATTGTATCCATATGGATGTTATGAATGCATCAATTTGTCCTCGGAAAAGGTTTGCCGATGTCTAAGTCACGAAATATTTCAACGATGCTTCTTTTTTTTTGACCACTCACTTCTCTGTTCAATTAATCCATAAAACGAAAAATTATTATTCCATGAATTAATTATCTTGAAGTCAAATCTTGGATTATGTCATGATATATTAATTGGATTTATTTCAAAAGAGAAAAGTAGCCAGTGGAAAGGGGCTTCGAAGAAGAAGATCACAATCTTTACCGAGTTCCATATTAGTGTTGGGAATGACACAATTTTCTAGAAAAAGACAAATTCTATCAAAACATTTTTTGGTTTTTTTATTCAATCACAAATCTCCTCATAAGTTAATATATAAATATATTTTATAACTCAAAAGTACTTTGGTGCATGTATTAAATGCAGCACAACAACGACTATACTCCCGACGCTCTTTGTTATTTATCTGCTGAAAAGTTGTCATCACTTCAAATAATTTCTCAAGTAAATCATTAGAAACTTTCACCAAGGCGTAATACTCGATAAAAATGATATGAGGAAACAAAAATGGTCTTCATCAATCATAATATTTACAGTGTGTACGAAATTAGCGATTGTTGTTATTTTTTAAATTTCAGAACCCTACTAATACGTAGTGCCTATCTACTGCACATAGAACTTTTTAAAACTCTTATTTATAACACTCATCTAGAGAGGCAGAACATATGCCTAAAAGTTGCCCAAATATATGAAATGGTAATGAAAATCCGAAAAATGTCACTTCGACATTACAACATTTAGCTGGGAAAAAGCAGTTTATAATACTAACTCTTGAAACAATTAAGTTTTATCGATGTTGATGCTAACCCCTAAAATTGCAAAAACTTCAACATCCGTAAAGCTTACCTCTATAGTAAAATTCATTATTCCTTGAATAATGTTGCAAACCACAAATTGGACAGGGCATGTACATTTGTAAAAAAACAGAAATACTAAAGCAAATTTATTTGCCTCCCATCTTCCACGAGCAAACCTGAAAGGAGAAAACAGAAATGTTTTACTGTCTCACAGTTCATTCTCTTAAAACCATATATTTTTTCACTGACCTCCACGTTTATTTTTACACCCCTGCCACCGTCTTTGAATAAATACTGTGAAATTCATTCATATATGCAGGTTTATTATCTTTTTGCCGAGAATACTCATTTAGGATAATTGTGGTCTTGTAGTTCCCTACTCCTTGTAGTATTAAGTTTACCCTGAAGAAGTCTGCCGCTTTTGTACAGTAAAAAATGTTTAAGCTTAATTAAACTTATCAAATTCATTCATACGGAATATTTGTAAGCAAGACATAATTATGCTGTTAATTGAAAACGGGGGAAAATTGTTTTGTCTAACTGAAGACATAGTTAACATTATCTGAAAGATGAGTTTAGAACTATATATAATCGTCCATTCGTAGCAATAATATTTCCATCAGATACAAATATCATTCACGATTGAGGCTTTTGAAATGGTTTTTCTTTTACTAAATGAATTTTGGAAAATAATGACGAATAAAATATTCCACCATTGTTATCGGCTGTGATAATTGACATCGGTCATTCTCCAAAAATTGAAATTCCAACATTTATAGCCAAATCAATAGGCTATTCATTAAAATGTCTAACTAGTTTTACTATGGACTAGAATATGTAAATATAATAAAATAATATCTTAAGTGATATAAGTATTATTTAGTTTCAATAATGTGTTCCTGCTAGTAAAATTTTATCCTCTACTACACAAAATCGTCATTCGGTGTTTTATTCCAGAATTGAAATGTATCAGACGGATATTAGCGTAATAGAAGCGGAACATATCCAGGAGAAAACCATAACGGATACAAGTAAAACCATGACAATCTTGTGGATGACAGATATACAGTGTGCAAACCCTAGTACAAACACCGAGGCCACAGCCATTCCACAGGACGGAGAACATATTCACAGAGATTCCCACTAACAGAACTCCCGCGCAACTATGGCCTGCTCGTTCAGACCCACTTCCCGTGGAAGAAAAGAGGTTAGTGCTGCTTCTGCAGGCGGCATGTAGGGAACCAGACCATTCCAGATTCTGCAGGCTTGTGTACGCATGCGTTGTTAAGTGCGCAATGCATTTGGGTTGGAGCTATGATTATTGTTGCGAGCGACCATACCTCTCCCAGTGAGACCAGGAAATAAAGAGTCAAAATCAAACGCATCGAGGCCTGAAAACTTACGGGCTTTCTTGAAAATTCAATCTGAGATGGCGATGAGACTTGTTGGCGCATGGACTGATCACCTTCAACGGATACATTCGGAATGCCATCGATATGCACACTCGCAAATTCCACTAATCAGAATGGCATTTGAACACGATTAAGTATCATCTCAATTAGTTTGAAATATCTCCCACCCATATTTTTATCCACGAGCTAGTGAACCGTTCGGTGTACTACTAATACGCAAAAATGTTGTAACGATACATCTTCCATGCCCTAGAAAAATGTGATATGCATCAAGGAATTGAAATAAAACTGGGCAAGATCATGGAATGTTATCATAGCGAAGTTGGTTCGAAATTTAATATGTAAGCTAATTTTTTTGTTTAAGTTGAACGTGAATTAAAAATTAAGACTGTACATAATTAAGAAGCTAATAAAATAATAACTCTTTGTTTAGTGAAGACATGAAATACGCACATTTTAGTACGTCTGCGTGGTTCCGAGACCCTGCCTATCCTCTCCTGAGATGACATAATCGGAATTATTTAGTTGCATTGTCACTAAGATATTGGTAATATATTATTTACATAGCATTATTAAATTTATCCGTGTGGCAGCTAAAATAATATCTTTTAAACGAAAATCATTGAATTCCAAAAATCTCCAAAACCGGTTTTACTTATTAAGTTTATTCATTGCATAAAATTACACATTGCTATAGCTTAGAGGCTTGAATGCAATATGGCAGAGGTATAAGTCGGACCCCAAATTGCTACTGCCACATTTACAGCTAGAAAATACGAATACATGGACTATTCCTGTCCCCTTTAACGTATCAGTGTTGAGTGATTGGTCATTTCCAACCTATCCCCTCAAAGGACGTGGATTTTGGTTTCTCCGGGTACCGTCAGCGCCCGCGAGCGAGTTAATTGCTTCCAGAATAGTTTAACCTAAGGTTATGAGATTTCATTTGGGGAATTTGTGATGTTGTGACAATTCACTACGAATCATGTCATTAGTCAGGAAGAGATATCATTGTGACATAGGTATCCAAAATGAGTTACTCAAAACGATTACTTAAAATTTGGAATAAAAATTTATTAATTTAAAGCCAACTTCCGTGTTAACGTTTGATGAAAACGACCTTCACGAGAATATGTTAGAAAGATTCCGATTGAATACAACCGACTTACTTTTATGAATATGATACATTTGATCTTAAATAAAAATATCAAATATTAAATAAATTAATTCAACTAAGCTAATTAGTAAAGCTCGTAAAAAGAGACGTTTCAGGCGAGATATGGTGGGACCAGAAGATGATGTAGTTACATCGAAACCGGTCGCATTAAAATTTTATTTTGTGGATAATTGCCAATTTTTATTAATAATAAGAAATGCTCGTGTTTTGGTAAGATTTATCTGACATATATCATATGAACGTGAAACTAATCAAAAAGCTGTGGTGACATAGAAATATCATAAATCGTTTTGTACGAGTTTTGCCTTATTTTTATCTTTTACGTTCTCATTTATGCACACGTATCGCTGCCGTTTATAAATTACAATTAAATATATTTGAAAAAACCTTTCTGTTCGTTATTCCTAGGTGAAATTAGGAAATGTGAAATAAAAGAATTATTTTCTTGTATCTTATTCATAAAAACTTAAAATTTGTTGAATTATAAAAAAAATATTATGTGTATGTAACCGATAAAAATCATAGAATACAGTCAACTCACAACGAAAGAAACCATTATTTTCATTTTACCTGTGTTTTTTTTGATAATATTTTAGCGTACTCCGGGATTGACATGCAAATTCCCCAGAAGCTACGTAGCAGCTTGTACCACTGCGTCAGCTGCTAAGTCATAACTTCCCTTCATTGAGGGCGCTCTTCCCTCCAAATAGTCTGCTTAGAACGGTCCACTATTCAGCCAACACTGAATTGCGTTGCAGGTGTTCTCACGCACGCACGCATACACAAATGTGGTCCCCGGGGTGCCCTAGTTAAATTTCACCATTCGACATGGAGGCAAATGAAAAGCAATATATACATACTACAGAGCTCCATATTCACGGAGTTCAGACCACCAACGGGTAAATTGGTCTAAGTATCCGCTTCCGAGATCGTTCTATGAAATAAATGAGCAAACAGCCCAACTAATGAAGCCGAAGCAACCCCACCTAATTACACTCGTGCTATTAATTAGAAATCACGCACTCTGCCTTTAAAAGCAATCTGTGCGATCTCCTTTGGTTTCAAAAGTGGGTCCTCTTAAACCTCTTCGCTCGGCACATTTGCCAGTCCTCCCCTCCGCGCTCTCCCTTCCCAAACACGCTTTTTCCACTTCTCAGGCCCGCTTCTGAGACACGGCTTCTCTTTTGTCTGTTCTTTCTCCTCTAGTGTTTTCCCACTTTCTCTCTCCCTCTTTCTTTCTCTCTCTCTCTCTCTCACACACACCTTCCTTTCCTCTTTCTTAGAACAGCAAGTCCTTGTTGTTTTGCTGTCAAGAAGAACTCATTCCCTTCTTCATCGCTGGAAGTTTTCCTTATTCGGACTAGAAAGTAATGCTTGCGCCATCTTGAAATGAGCTATTAATAATAATATTCACATAATGAACATTGAATATAAGCATCATTAAAAATATACCATTTAAATTTTAAAATCAATATTTTTTGCGTTTTCAGACGGATAGTAAAACCTTCCCTTGACAGGAAATGCAAAGAGCGTGTTTTTTTTTCTCATTGAATAAAATCTTTAGTAGATCCTTAGTGCCTATTTTGAGCGTTGAGTTGAATAAACACAGATGGTATGCAAATTGGGTGAATTTTTCGCAAAAGTCCCCATCAACCAAAATTCATTCTCTAATATTTCCATTTAATTTAAAAAGCAAGGTTTAGGATTAATTAGAATGATGTGAAGTCAAATGATATATTAAAATTAGCCAAAAGTTAAAGGTTATTAAGTAGAGTATCATGTTCGCTAACATACTCTTAATGAATAGGCCACTGCTTAAACATCAGTATGAAAATCCAAAATACTTTCCGAGGCAATTCTTATTTTCATTCTAGTCTCATTGTTGACAGCTAATTTTTCACTAGAGCGTTCGAAAAATCCAAAGAAAAAGGGGAAAGTGATTTTACAATTATCATCATTTTTTACTGAGTTTTAAATTTCATTTCTCATATTAATAGCTAGAAATTTCTTTATTCATGCAATTTAGCACATGCGTGAATAAAATTCGGCGTCTACCCTTTTTCATCCTAGTTTCCGTGGTTTTTTCACCTTTGAATATTTGGACTTCATCATTGGCCCATTTCCAGGTACCGCTCGAAAATCCATCATATTTTCAGATTTCTCTCTGGTAAGCACTGTGTACTATGTAAAGTACTATGTGACCGAAAAAAGATGGAGATGACTAAAAGGAGGACAACTGTTATCAGTTTAATGTGGTATACGTTAGGGCAAGGAAAGATTTCCCAATTTTTTGCGCCTTCATTCAAAACTTCTTAAGTTTATTATGCAATACGAGCTGTATGATTGCAGGCAACATTCTTGAATATGTTACAGGATATCTTCAGAAATTGTCAGTAATCCATTCAATGATACACCAACCTGTTAATTTACCCCTAACTGTAAAACATTTAAACCATAAGCTGGACACCATTAAATTAATCAAAGTATTCAATAGCTGTAGCGTAAACATTGCCGCCAATCTCTCAAAGAAACAATAAAATCTAAAGGTATTTCACGGTTATACTTCCTTACATCTATACAAGAAAAGCCCAGAAAGTGATATCGTTTATTGTTTGTAGGTGATCTTTCCAATAAGATTGCCTGAAAAGTAAGTAAAAGAAACTTTAATCTATCATTTCATAATTCGTATACTCTGGGAAAAATCCTTTACCTCAACAAAGACAAACCACAATCCCTCTTACTCCCGGTTTGAACAAATTGAAGTGTGATTCCTGTGGCATGTGATACATACGCCAGACCATGATGCTGGAGGATTTTTGTAGAAATATCACTGCAAGCTAAGCGTGTACTACGATCATTCCTCTCATGTAAATTTAATCCTGAGATTCTACACTACGAAAATAAGGGCAAACCACTTATTACACTAATAGATAGAGCAAATTGAACTTGTAAAATTAAATATGAATGTTCTTTTAAATAATCATATTTTTATCAACCACTCTTCTCTCCTCAGACTCTTGTTTCCACAGAAAATAGTGAAACTTCCTCTCTCCTACTGACTCCAACCATCGCGTATTCTCCCATCGAACCACTCCGTACCCTCCGCTCTTAGTATGAGTCGAACAACCCTTCCTTGATAATGTCCGTTTTAGAATTATTAATGCCACATCCCTCAAATTTCCTCTATCCTGTCCCTGTTCCCTTCCCACCAAACCCATCTTTATTCTTCCCTATTTCCTACCGTCAGTATGCCAGCTACCTAACACCGTTCTCTCAATAATAACTATGAGTGCTTACCTCCCACCCTCCTGTTACCTCTACATTTCTTTAGTTGCTATGTTCCTTGGGTTTTCCATATTTCCCCTCTTTATCCCCACCTACCTTACTCCTCACTCTTTCCCCACTCCCTTCCTCAAACAGATATAGATATGGTATATCACAATTTGAATCTTGTCTTGGACCTGAAGATGGTTTCATGAACAGAAAAGCGTTGTACGTATAAATTTGAGTATACGTTGTACAAATAAATCTGAGAAAAAGGGCAAATTTGTTTTTCTCATTATGACGATAATCCACCTCTTCTTGCCGGAATCTGTTGAATATGATGAATTATTACTAGTTAAATTTTAGATAGGGATAATGCTCAATCAAATAATCAATAAAAATATAATCAAATTATATTGTATAGACTTCATGTTTAATCGGTGTCTAAAGAAGATACTGAACCTCAGTTTACTTTCTCCTGAAAAATAAAAGCATAATCCTGCGTAATCGCATGCGGAAAAAGCATTTCGGGTACGATGATACCACAAGTCTTTACCCTGGCAAAGATTAGAAACAGGGTTCATAATTTGGATAAGTTAAAAAATTATAATGTTTTTTCATGGTTCCCTTTTTTGTGGTTTGGCTAGCTCTTTCTTTAAAGCATGATAGTTCCACTATAACCTACCATTTTCTTAAAATCATCTCGTCAATTCAATTCCTTCCTTTCATTTCACCTTCTCACAATTTCTTACTCCTCGGCAGCGAAGAAAGGAACCAGTAGGAGGCGAGAAGAGGAAAACCCCCACCTACCTCCTTTCTAACCCTTCCCATAAATCCCTTTAGGGCTTTACCCTGAAGGCACCGAAACTCCTAATTGAATACAAACGCCACGCTCCTCCACCATGCGTTCGCCACCAGCAACTTACCTGCCGACCCCTCCCACCCCCTCCTTGCTCCACACTTGAAATCCTCCCCAACCATCCTTCCCCACCGTCTCCACACCTACTCCAGGCCACCAACACGCCCCTCTCCATTGCCTTTACTATCGGCCTCTGGATGGTAGGGGCCCTCCTCCTCCCCCTCCTTCTCATGCGACCCCTTTTGCACGAACCGCCTCCGCCATCGCACATGCAGCACCGGCGGCATACCTGTGTTCATGGGGGCAGGTCGGCTTCCTCAAAAGGCCACCAGTCTCCCTTCTCCTCCTTCATCTCCTCCCCGATCTCCCACATCTCATTCCACCACCATTCCCAAACCATGAGCTCAAGATGACAAGTTTGCCATTCCAACCCTCACCCCAGCCGATTCCCCCCCAACTCCACTCTCTCCCTCACACACACTTCATTTCAGATTACCCTCACTCCCTTCCCGCACTCTTCGGATGTCTTACCTCTCAACCCTAAAACCCCCACTTCTTCTCTATTTCCTTCGTCTCTTTCCCCTCCTCCTTACCATCTACCCATAATGTCATCAAATATGGCCGTGACCAAATCATGGTGCGATTTCAGAGCGTTGTGCGTGCACTCGCGGCTCGCAGCGACCGTTGAAGGTCGACCGTGGCGAAGTGAGAGAGCTTCCTCCAGCGCTTTCACTACCACCCGTTCTCATGGAATTTCCACTAGACCATGCCTGCCTACCAATATCTTGCCGAAAGATTTGACCATTCAGGTGAAATAGGGCATCTAGATAGCTTATTTTTTTCTTCAATCGGGAACGTTTGTACTTTTGAAAAACGATCGATGTTTTCGATAAAATTATTTTCTAGTCTAATCTAAATTTTGTTTTTTTTAACGCTATTAAAAATATTTCCTTTGAAATGTTGAAAATTTCCATATTTGCCATTGTTCTCATTAAATATTTCAAAGCACTTATATCTATGCAGGGAATTTCGACGAGGAATCACAAATCAAGATTCTCGTCCCGTAATTGCAAATTATATACTAGGAATATACCAATTTGAAGTTAATCACCGCATAGTATAACTTAATATTTTGCCAACCCCTAAAACAGGTAATTAATAGATGAAGAATGAAATTGCCATTAATGACAAGGACATACTCTTTATGAGAGTTTCAAAAAGTAAAGAGGTTGAGTATAGCTGAGGCTAACGTCTCCCATAAGGATTATAACGCTACATCCATGGAAATTTGTGATTAGAAACATCATTCATTCTTTGGGTTAATAGCGTTAGACGATGCGGATATGCAGATGAATGACAAAAAAATAATTGAGATAAGAGGAATACAAAAGATGAATTTTGGGGTTTGAAGAGGGAATAGATGATTCAACTTATTAATAGAGAAGATCAGAGCAAGAGGGTGGAAGTCTTTTAAAAAGCAGTAGGATATCGTATACGGAATACGACAGTTGGGTAAGGTGAAAAGAGAATTGTAAGGTAAATTTGGATGGTATAGAAGGAAAAAATATATTTGGCTTCGATGATGTTGAGTGGTGGAAAGCGTCATGGACTGAGGAAGAAAATGAAAGGGCGAACAAGAAGTTGGGCTACGAAGAAGTGCTTAAAATTTCAAGAGCATTAGCAGAAACTTCTCCAACATTGTTGTATTCCACCAAAATTTTGTTTTGAATGGTGATAGTAGAACTCATTGTTTACCAACTTCTATGCGAAGCTTGATATGTACGCATTAAGATAGGACTGTTAGTTCTTTACGAGTGGTGCATGAAGTTTTCAAGGAACACTGGCGTTGTAAATCCGTAAATATGTGAACGTACGGATGCATCATGCATTAAGGCCCAAAGGGCGATCACCCTAAAGATGACTCGCCGTCCAATAAGCACCCCTACCCTTCAGGGTCTTACCTCACGTGCGAGTCATCAAGGCCGTCGTTATTCCGCAGAATCCATCCCAACGCTTCTATCGCCTGACACAACTCATCGCTTGCGCGATCGACTTCAACGCGAACGTTTGGGTCAACCAAGGGACTTCTTTCTCCCATCTTATCCTAGTCAGATCCTCTACGCCAATACGCCAATCCCCCCGCAGACCTTTCCGTAGGACCCACTATCTAAAGATCAGATCCATTCGCCGGGAGCCTGATTCCCAGTCCTCCCGTAGCCGCTCAGCCGCAGCCGGTCTTTCCCACGGCGGTCCCCCTTTGAAAGCACCGAGTACCCTACCAAGCAACTGAGACCCGAGGGCATCGCCCATTGAGTTGTTATGGTCCACCACCGGGAGTAAATGTTCAGCACTTGCCCTTTAGTTAATAAACTTCCTTATTTGACTTCATCATGAAGTTGCATTTTATAACATCTACGGCTCCCTAAATTGCCGTTTAGGACAATACAAATAGGGAGTGACACTGTTATAAAATTGGAGGAATTTGACGTATGCGAACAAGTAAATACTCAAACCTAAAGCACTATGCAAACATTTTGGTATGGTATTCAACATACTAGACGAAAGCTTATGAAAAGCCCTAGAAAATCTTAACAACACAGAATTAGCCAAACAACAATAAACTCATGAAATATATTCACTCACCTCAATAATATTCCAAAACTATGGGGGATTGTTGTACATTTTTACCGTTCGTCGTTTTCTTGGGCCACCCTTGCACAGCGCAAGGAATAGGCGGACTTTACTCTGGAACCTTGAGTTACCATTCTTACTCTGCACTAGGAGGTGTTCTATGTATTAATCTCGGCGTCTTTTGGGGTCCCTAATGCTATAATAGGCTGACTATATCCGATATACAAGTACTTGCGCCCTTGTTCTAGTAAAGATCACAGCACGCCATCACGGCCACTACCCACGAAGCCAAACCACTGTTAAACCCAATGGGAATCGTAAATTATGTATTTCATGTATACCTCATTATAGGAGTGTTACCACCATGTTCATCTTGGTTAAAGAGGATGCACTGAGGTTGTTCATTTTTTCCGTAGGAGGCCAAAGTTTGAACGTATGGGCGGGTGAAGTATTGAAGGATTCTTGGCTCGCGGGACTAAGGCGTCCGTGATATCATCCTAGGTACTGCCAAAGAGTGCCAGCAGCGTGCATGTAAGTGTCCCCTGATGCTCCAATATGCTAAAATTGTAATACGGTTCATGATCGTGGCACTCTATCCGGCAAAGGTAGAAAGTGGTAACAGTGGATTTTGGATAGGGTTTTGCTCTCTGACTCTAGGGTGGAGGAAATACTTCTTAAGTTTAGCTTGGGGTTTATTGTTGCGTTTCTTCCTAAGAGATGGTTAGGGTGAGGTGAATTAAATCTAGGCCCCAGGGATTGTAGAATGGCCTGGTTTGAGGTCGGACGGGATGGGTAGAAGGTTTCGCAGGTTGGTAATGGCTGAGTTTACCATCTTTTATGCCAATTTCACACAACTCCTGACTTTCACTGATTCGTATGGTATAATCCAGCTGTGTGCAAGTTTTCATTTCCTTAAAATGGTGCATATTCCTGAGGAGCACCCATATACCTATGGCCAAATAGGGAGGGTAGTATTGTGACTTAGGTTTAGGTGGTCTTTCCCAAATGTTTTAGGTTGAGTTCCGAGGCGAGCGTGTGTGCATGTTGAAGCTGCTCCCGGGCAACTCAATATTGTACAAGAGGTCTTTGGTTTCGAACTTGTGGTTTGGTTCAAGGAAGGAAATTAATTGTAAGTAGACTATATGCCATATATTAAATAAGTCAGCGAGAAATCTGTTATCCTATGCTTGCTGTTGTGATAAAAATACAACTCAAAAGGAAGTGTTCATCCCTGTAAGAATGATCATGGCTGTGGTGTGCTAAATTATCGCCATAATAGATTGATTGGCTCGTTCAAAGTGTTGATTGGCAGAATAGTTATATGGGTACGTAAATTTGGATTTTTTTCAAGGATCGACGAATGTTTTGTGTTCATTGCGATGTAAAGTTGGCGTCTCTGGCTATCAGAAAAACTCCTGGCGCCATGTGGCGGGAAATGTTGCTTCCCACGACAGCTTGAGCAGCCGTCGTAGCTAACTGGTCGAGAATTCAATAGATTCCTTATAACATAACAAATGATCTCAGAGAATTACTACACATGCATCGGTTCCCTCGCGTCAGCTACGCTTTGTGCCCCGTACATCGCTATCCTTTCCGATGGATATTTGGCTTACAATCCCAGCCAAATAGGTTCATTCTACGTATTCCGTTTCCGCTTTTGAAATTGTAGACTAATAAGAACGTAGGTAAGTATATCTGTGTAGAATCCTTCCCAATAGTAATACCTATGCATTATCTTATAAGCTTTTTCAAACCCTTGTTGTCCTGGGTTGACATAATATCTGTCGAGGATGTACTTATTTCCTAATTATTTTAGGATTGCATATTAAAACTTTGGGATCACATTATGCTATTGAAACTAGGAAGAAAATATTTCCAGTATTATTCATATAATCCTCTTCCTTATGTTGGACCTATTGATGGAGCAATTTTAAGACAGGGCACCCTTTATGGCGCCATGCTATCCTGTTTCAATCTAAAACGGGTTGGTTTGTCACAACGAGATCAAAGGAACGAACATTCACTGAATTGATTCCGGATGCAAGAGAGCGCGAAAGAGCGTCAACATGAGTTATGCCGTTTCCTGGTCTGTGTTGGGTTTATAATGTATATTCAGCTAACTTCATTACCTACCTGAGGAAATGAGGCTTTGTTTCCCTTGAGAATGATAAAATTTCTGTGATATGCAGTCTTTTCCTTGGGTAATGGGCTCCCTAAAAGATTAATACGGTATCTTTTGACCATAACAACGACAGCTAAACACTCAAACTCCTCGGATGATTAGACTTTTTCAGCTATGCGTAGCTGCCTACTCCCACATGTAGTCGGGAATTCTCCATCTATAAATTCTGCGACACTGTCTCAGTAATAGCGGGGCTAAAGGCAACTCTGGTAAGGATGAAATGTTGAAAGAGGTCCAGAAATTGGAATATTGATTTTGTTGTGGCACATTTTTCAAGAAATATTAAGCCTGCTTGCTGTTCTTTTGCCCAAAAAGAGCGTCTTCCACTTTCATAAATTTTGTAGCATTGCAGGCTTCTTTGGCAAACGGGATAGATCTGTGACAGTAGATCACTAAACCGAAGAGCGTTTGTAAATAATGAACTTTTCATTATGAAAGGAAGCTCCTAATTCTAATTATCATATTCCCATCTGATTTTACCATATTTTCTGCAATTATATGACTAAAATATTTAACACGTGTTTGGAAAAAGTTAAATTTCTTATGATCAAGCAAAAGATTCACCTTTTGGAGCCGAAAAAATAGGTTTTTTTAAGCCAACAATGTAGTGTAGGTAAGTTGTTTAAATATCCTAATGCATCGCCTATATACAAATGTATCCATGATTAATTGAACATTTCAAGACTTCGTTCTTAATAAGACTTGGAGATATATTAGGCACATATTTTGAATTATTTTTCAGGACGCCGATCTTTTCAACAGACCCTTTCGTAGGGCTCTTATTTTATGTTTAGCACATCCTTTTGCCAGGCTCATGTTTCCCGGCCCTTCCGTGTCCTCGTAGTCGGTCTTGAACGCAGTGGTCCCACTTTGGAAGCGGAAAGTAAAAAAACCCTCCCAGATAGGTGAGAATTCGAGAGCATTGATGAGGGTGCATCAAGCAACTACGCATACAAAAGTAACACAATGGTATCCAAATAATCACACAGCTTGTGTAAATTGGTCCAGAGGCTTAATCGGCAAACGGATACATAATCTCTCTAGTTGGTAGGCAAAAGCATGACTCATTTAACTTCCATATCTTTGAAAAGGTGGCATATTATCCAAATTGGTGTAATGTTTTCCATTTATCTGTTTAATTTTTAAAATTATTGAATAAAATATTTTCCTATTATATTTACGTTGATAGTCATCTGTAGCCACGGAAAAGTAAATTAGCCTGCATAGATTTTAATAAACTGTTTTCTTTTCACTGTGATGGTACTATTTAGCCTTAATAATTATTGCTTCCACCACATAAGTCTACATAGAAGACGGGAGCCTTGTATTCAATATGGCATGGAATTCCATTTCCCTTGGTGATATATTTCGGAGATAAAATAATCCACCAATTTTATCCCTGGGTGGGGATAGCTGGCTGGGGAATGTTTAACTCATAAGGAGTACGCGGGAAGATTAAAAGTGCTAAAATGGAGATGACATACTGCGGATAGACGTCCTAGGAGTGAGCAAGATTAAATGAACCAGGTTGACGACTCGGCTCAGCTAGTCTCCCTCACCTATCTAACGAAGCCCCTTAGCCTGATGTGTGAATTTCACACCCCGTTAGGCGTAATATTGGTTGAAGTGTGCCCTCATCTATCAAACCAAACTTCAAGGTGAGATAGGTCGAGATGTTGCGGTTGCTAATGTACTATCTTTCCCCAGAGAAAGTCCAAGATCAAATTCTGGAGGCTTCAGATATTTTTTAATGGTATCCCGATTTCTACTTGAAGTATTTTCTGTTGGATGAAACGTTAAACTGCGAATATCTCGGCAATTTTCATTCAGAGAAAGCTAACGCCGACGCTGGGTTTATCGCTACCCTATGTTTATTCCCATCCATCCCTAATGGTGCAAATCACCTTCTTTGAGGTTGCCTTCTACAAATACTGTCGCGAAACACTTGACCAATAGATGCACTCTCTTAAATAGTCCGCATGGTGAAGTTATATGCATGGAATATTTTAGCCGAGAGTGTACCATCACGTCCGATGTTAAATTAGTGAAATATAAAAAGATAATGTGCTTCTCCTTTAAAATGATATTGTTGTGGTTATACTCTACCTTCCTCGTCAGAGACTTGCAACCGTTGAGGTAAATATTCCGTAATCCTCTGATGAAATGGATATTTCTGGACCGACCACCGTGCTGTTTGCTTCCCTCAACTCATGGGGGGGGGGGCGGATTCCACTTTCTGTAATCAATTAGCTATGTTTACATTATTTTATTTCCTTCTCTCGAGCATCTCTCTTTCTCGCCTCGTCTATAATCCACGATGCCCTTCTTTTTCTCTTTTAAGTTTCGTCTGCGTCTTTTGAAATCTATTTACTGATAGGTTCTCTTCTTTCTTCTCTTTTATTTGACTCCCTTTGCTCACTTATAATTCTTCTATTTTCAATAGGTACCCCTTTTTCTTTCAGTTAAAGCCTTTACGTTTAATTTTGAGATGTGGGAGTGAAAAAAGATAGAAAACGTTAAAGGAAGGGAAGGGAAAACAAAGAAAAATTTGTTACTAAGAATGTTGGAAAAGGAATTTCATTTTTGGGAAGTACCCAAAGAAGCAAAAAACATTGGTGGATAGCATTTTAGTCAGAGATGTAATCTTTAAGAATGCATTTGAGATCTGGGTGTTGAGCAAGCAACGCAGGGGGAGAAATTTCACTTTTTGTTTGGCACCCGTATTTATCTGGCTAAGATATGCTGACAAATACAGCAGTATTGCGTATCTAACCATCAAAAGCTAGATTAAACCTAATAATCAATGGGACACCAATTAATAATAATAGAACTAATAAAATGTAAAGGTTTCACGTACCACGAGAACTTGGGCAAACTCCATGTCTATGTATTAAATTTAATTCGTCTCGATAATATTTCGCATAATTTAAGTGGTGTAATATTTCATCCACCATCAGAGAAGTCTCTATACGGAAATTGCAAGACGTGAGTAGGGTAAGAGACGATTATTTTATTGAACCAAAATGAACTTGACCCAAATAAACACTCAGCCGATGAGCACTATTAATTTTTGTGCATTTCATTTGTATTGGCACCAGATTAAACTTAGAAAAATGTGAATACTTTATTTTTTGCAAAATAATAAACAAAAGGTATTCATATTTCTCTTAAGAATTATATTCTATTGAATGAGTAGATTTTATAAAATACTATCATAAAAATAGTGTGTTAGGTTTTCATATCGTCAAAAATAAAACTGTTGAGTGGAATGCTGTTCCTATGTGAGAAATGTGCACACACTTCTGTCGCTCCGTTACCGTATTTCTATGGCTTGTTGGTTTAACCCGTAAACGTTAAACCCGAAACTCAGGTGTTCGAGGAGTTTTGAAAATTTTACATTAATTTAAATTTTACATAGAGTATATAACATAAGGTACTCCTTAAAAAATCTTATTCATCTAAATACTCCTGTAAGATGCAGGGGGTTAATTACAAGTCGCTTGAAAAGAGAATAAGGAATAACAATACAACTGGCAAATTTACGTTGTTGCAACAAAAATTTTTACAGTTGTTGAAGAACAAACTTTTTGGCACATGACATCCTTTCTTTTATTAAGGTTAAATTTCTTAGAATATTAGGACAACTTGATCGCAGCGGTTTCCCTAATTTTGAGACTTGGTCTCTCTTCTTCCAAAACATGATTGAAACTATTATGGCACAAGGGCTAACCAAGGCAATAGTATTTTTGTAAGGTAAGGAGAAAATTAGGCTAAAGTACTTTTGTTATAATATACTAAGCGCTATTAGAGTTTGCATAATCTACTAGAAAATTAACATTCATAATAGAAACCTTAGCTCAAATTATAATAACTACTAAATATTTAGTCATTGTTGTCATTGGTGTGAAAAGCGTTTGATCTAGCACATAAAAGCCCAACCAATATTTTTTTGCGATAGCACACGTGTTCACTTGGAGGAGGAGTACATGTCAACAATTCTTTCCCAAGAGAAATCCATCAGGGTCAACATCTTCAGCCTTTTCATTAGTTCTAAAAAACTTCTAAGCCACGTACGTCCTTTAAAAATATTGCCGTTCAGCGGAAGGAAGAAGACTTCTTTCAGAGGAGTGTTAAAAGGCTTTTTATTGCACCACGCTTCCACCGGAGTTCCATTATTCTAGGATGCAACGGGCGACGTCAGATTGCGGCGAAAATCCCAGAAGGGATAGCCTCACACGTTATCTCTCCCACTTTTATCCCATCCGATGCCAACGCCTCACGCCTCCTCGCGAAAGCTCGCAATTTAAGATGCTTCTCCCTCCGAAACCCCCTCGCCGTGCCAGGAAAGGCCGATTGGCATGGAAGAGTTGGGCAAAAGGGGAGAGAGTAGGTGTGATGGGAGGATGAGGCAAAGAGGATCGTGGTGTGGGGACGCCTGTGTCACCCCCGCAACGCTGGGCTAACTTGGGTCCAACTTTTGATTGTTTTTCACCTGCTCGTAAATCGGTCGGTTTGTTGGGGGGAGGGAAGAATGGGAATCTGATCGAAGAGAGAGATTTCGGAGAAGGGGGAGAGAAGAAGCAGGGTTTCGGCTTGATGGACGGGGTGAAATAAGCGAGGGTGGATGAAACGGGGCAAGGAGCAGGGAAGAGAATAGTGACGGGGTCGGTGGAAGGAGGCAGACAAAAAAAGTGGACAGGACTTGGGAAATTCCTGGTTGCAAAAACTTGGAACACGGGTTGGGCAACACGGATGAGGTGTAGCACTGAGAGGGTGGTTGCAGGTCAGAGAAGAAAGGTCAATTTTCTCTTGACTTGTTGGGTAAGGGACGTCTATCGAGTCTCTGGACGTTTCCTGGATATTTATTTTTTATTTTTTTTGGTCGGATGCCAAAGGTGGCTCTTATGAGCAGGCTATCTTGATGTTGTGACGAATTGCATTGGGACGTATTTCCTAGTGACTGCTTTAATTTAAAATATCCTGGAGTCATGATTTTTAATATGAGATTTGACAAATGATATATATTATAAGAAATTTCAACCTTAAACTTGGTATTTTAGGAAAGTCAATGTTTCATTAATTTGGCGATAAAATGATACCGTTTTATTAAAATGTGAATCCTCAAACATAAAATTATCATTATAAATATTAGCACGCTATTAATAAAAACCTATTTATATATATATATATTCATAAAGTAATATCTGTATGTATTTACCATGAACTTGTATTATATGTTTTCTTCAATTTAAGAAGTATTTCAAGAGTGGGCAGCATAATTTTCGACAACTGTAAAACAAAAATTTCATAAAATGCTACAACGCTAATTTAATTTATTTTAATAAAAATATAGACAATATGTTTTATTTATATTAGGTATTTAATCAATTAAAAGGGACCGTTGGACAGCTGACCTGAGAGCACGGGCTAGATTCTCTGGGATATATTCGGAGACCCTTCAGTTTTAACCAAGCCATGCGTTTTTTGGGTACCAGAACTTCTTGGGAAGCTTTAGGTTGCACGGGGTAAGTAACTGTCCAACCTACCCTAATGTGTGACTTTCACACGTCGTTGGGAATGCTGTCAATTACAGCTTAACCCATTCCTATCAAATCAACGTTCGGGCTGGTGACTTTGATTGGTTTTTACTCGATTAAAATTATCTGCACATATGGCACTTTACAAGATGTAAATTTATATTAAGGAATCTGGGCTAGTTTGGGATTCATACTTACGGTGAGTCCTTCTCTAGAGTTGGAGAAATTACATGCTTCCCATGAACAAACCTTGAAAGTGTAATAATATTCAATAAATTAATTTCCTTCACAGCTTAATTAAAAACATGATATTTTTTCCATCGTTCTATCATTAAAACAATAATTGTCTACCTGCTATATTCGTAAAATCAAATAAGAATGGATCCTGCTTGGTTTTTATTTGCCATCAGTGGTCAAGTTCATCATTGCATCAATCTTAATATTGTTATTTTATTTACGTAAAATAACCATGTTCAAAGAGAAAATTTAAAACTTTTGAAATACTGGTTGAAAAGTGTTATGTAAAATCAAAATGGAAGTAACCTGAATTACGCCGTAAGCAGTGCATGTCTGTCGTGTGTGTTGCCAGATTTCACGGGGTATTACGTTTTCATAAAAGTGAATTAGTTGACTTCAAAAATGTAATCATACTTTTTCATTTTCGATTCAAAGCTCTTTCAAGCATCTAATAAAGTAGTTTATTTTTCGAATTAATGCAATGACGATGGATGAGTATGACAAGCATGAAAAGTATCAAATATTAAATCCAGAAGAGTTGGTATAAATTTCTCTAAATGTGTTCAAAAGAAAGTTATTTGCTAAACTTCCCAACCATATAGTAGAAAATATGCTATTTTATTCTAATTAACCCTAAATATTCTCTTATAATATTAATTACATGAGAGGTATAAACCGAAGTTATCACTTTCCCATCATTTCCAATATGTTCTTCTCTTAATAGTATTGTAGTAAATCTGATTTAATTAGAGCAAAAGTAAGCATTACCTGAAATTGTATAGCTTTATTTCAGCATATAATCCCCCAGATATCAGTAGCTAAAATAATTGATATGATTTACTATACATCGTTAATATCTAAATTATATTTCCCCTCTTGTTCATGATAACTCCATTTCTAAAAAAGAGAATTCTAAACAACACGCAGTTTTAGTTCTGTAAAAAAATTCCTTTTAAGTCCGGAGAACTGATTCATGTTTTTAAAAAACCAAAAGTCATTTTTTTATAGATTTTTGGAGAAATTAATTATCTCTATTTAATTTTTTTAAATGTTGACATTAAAATTTTGAGACGCTAATTTTTTTAAATGATTTTGCTCCAAATTCTATCAAAAAACGCGGAAAACTCGAAGCCTAACCAAAAGAGGTTAAAATTGATTAAAACGTAGTTATGGGACCTATATACACGCATTTTTATTAACGTTTCGAAATTATGTTTGTTCATGATAACAATATCTCCTTTGTTATACATGGACAAATTTTAAAAAATACTTAACAAATCGTGACCTTATTATATTTTTTTGGAACTCTTTCTCAACAATGCTGACAGGAATGAATCACAAACACATGTCATGAAGTATCCCAGAGTCTTGAACCAGTCTTTCTTTCATGCTAACTACACATTTAAGGTTAATTTTATATAATTAATTACACACGTGTTTCAGAGGTGAGCAGAGGTGATGACAATCAATATATGTGCGACTGCGAGGTGGAGGAGACTTTCGTCGTAGGGGGTCGCCCAAGGTACGCATTAAGCATTTTAGTCGTCGCAAGCCGTCGCATTCCTGCTGACTGGCTTTGGAGCGACGAGCAGAGGCGTGACGGACCTCCGTGTCGCTCCGTGAGCATTCTCAACTCCCACCCAATTATGTGGTGGTTTCCAAAGGGGACATCGGGCGAAGTGAAGGGGTCCCTGGGCGAAACCATGACCTCCATCCATCAAATTACCCCTCTAAGTTGCGGCTCCACACCCACCTCAAACATTTACCGATCAGAAAGCAAGAGAACTCTTGCGAGAGAGAAAGTCTGGCAAGCGCGCTCAATAGTGCTCTTATGTGTCTCAATAGAATGAATCGGGCATGCCCACAGAAAGAGGATTTATGCTGATAAAATACGATGCATGAAAGCGACTGTAAAGAAAGTGCTCTTATTGGTTTTCCATCTAGGATTATGAACAGTTATAAGATATAACACCGATAGATATAAACTGAAAGTGTGATGGAACTAGTTCCATCACACTTTATCATCACACAATATATTGGCGGGAATATTTTTATGCCTGTTTTCCCTTGTGTGTAAAAAATGAGTAGCTAGGATTCCATTGAATGAAACATGAATCGAAAAGAACGTACATGGAATATACAATGTAAAAGTGAAATATTTTTAATTTAAACTTGTAACATTAATTATCTTGTTGTACATACTATATAATATAACCTAAATAAGTACTAATATTGTTTATGCCAAATAAACTTTAAAGAAAGTTTTACTCAGTAAATTAATGCAAAAACAAATAATTAATTCAAACATAAATAATGGAGGAAATAATTTCCAATGTAAATAATTTTCATTGAATAATTACATTAGCATTTTTTCAAAGAGAATTTTCTCTTGAAAATTCTGAACACATTTTTGCATGAAAAAATACCAATTTCATTCATTTAGTGGCCATGAATTCTCACAACGTCGAGCCTCAAACCATGAAATTCGTAGTCGCTCTTATTCACTTTATATTTTTACATTTCCTTGGATCATCTGGAAAGCTGTATGGTTGTTTCATTGATTAGCACAATGACAATTAACCGGCATAATCAATTCCAGCTTTGGGTAATTTATGGTATAACGTATACCTGATGTTATTAAAGAAAATTAATGAAACCGAAATACTAAGGAAACATATTATACCTAGAGATTCCTCATCAAATTTCAAAATTTGCCTTAATCAAGGAGCATAGGCACAAAATGTTAACATCTAGAATTCAGTTTGTCACTAAAAATCACCATCATGGCAATCAGTTGGGATTTGTAAACCCGATTTCCAAGTGGAATTGAAATGATTTGATCAATAGAAATGTATATCAAAGGAATGTACTGAAAAGTCGTTTACTATTGCTTTTTTTACGATTCCCTAAGTATAGAGTTAAATAATTATTTATAATTTTATACCTTTTTAAAACAGGATTGGTTTCATGAAAACGTTGGATCTACCTTTTATATTATTGTAACAAAATTAAAAAGCGGTTGAAGTAATTAAACTGTTTTCCATCCAATTATCAATTCAAACACCCCTGAATTATTATAATGAACTATACTATACATGGTCGACAAAAGTGGACGAGGTAGATAATTACAGTAGCTTTGCACTAGAAAAATTATATGAAAATTTCAACGTCCGAATGAAAACACTGACAGCTAGTTAGTTCAAACTACGTGGCGTGCTGAAAAAGGTTAAATGAGCGCATCAAAGTTTTTCACTGTCTTTGGAGCTGCTGAAGATTTCCGGAGGTGCCTGATTGTATGATCGCTTTAATGGTTATTAATGGACATTGCATGTTTTTATCTGACGGTCCTCTTACATGTATCCAAGTTTAAGCTAGTTAGTATCAGTTTTCCTGGATGAAGTTGTACCTGTTTTTGGTTCTATCCACCGCTTAATAGTATTAGTACTTAGGGTAGTGTTTCTTTGAATTCATAATTATTTATTGTTTTGTTTACCAGTTAGAAGTTCTTGAAAAATCATATTGATCCTAACACGAATATTGGCCATAGAGTGAAATTTTTGCCACCTGAAATAGAATAGGAGATGTAATTATAAATCTGGCCACGAGACCTCTCGGAAGCATATACACAGAGGAGATATGAGTGCTCTATTAAAGATCATTAAACGGTGTTTTATTTATCTTTATATTCTTAATCCAATTGCACGAAAACTATAACGCTCTTGTTCTCCATATAAGTAATTAGTTTTACGTTCATTCCGAGGTTACAAAATGTACTAGTATAGTAAGAAAGAAATATTAAATTCCATCCAATATATTGAATATTCATTTCATGTTATTAAATAGCTATATATACATGAGAATTTAAATTCCGCTATTACTTGATTCTTTCAAATACATTCTTGCATCCCTAATAGAATACGAGTTTCGTTTTAAACGCCTTGAAGATATACTGATTCTAGATGATAAATTTTCAGTCCAAACGAATGTATTCCATTATCAAATGTTTGATGAAAGATGACAGATTTGCATTGAAACCCAAAGTATTATTTACTGGTTTTTCATCATAATCGATTTCCAAGGGATGTTTTCATAAAAGAAAACCAGACTTTGCCAAATATGAGACCTTATTTCCTAATATTAAACAGAATTCCCGTTTCTCGAAGCACCACATAAAACCGTACCTGAGAAAGATTCCCAACAAATGCCGCTTTTTGAAAAAATATATATCTTTTTACGACATTCAAGAGGAGGATAAAGGCGATATCAAACCGGATATTGACCCTCATACCGGACAGGATTGTGAGCTTTTGAATCGCCGGTTCGCCTTTCTTCCCCTTCGATGTTTCCCATCTTCCGTGCTGGACCCTGTGCCTTTCTTGACCCTCACCCTCTTTTCTCCGCCTTCATTCCGACTCCTATAACACAGACTCACGCAAAATACTTGGTGTGTGACCTCGTAGAGCAGTTACCGACCTCCCGCCTCCCCAACACAACCCACCATCACAAGAAAGATATCTAACGGCTCCCTCTAAAGGGTCTCCCAAACTATTTCCTTATGAGACGGTGAGCGAAACAACATTGTGTGGGTGAGTGCGAGAGGGAAAGTCGTTATTAAATATATGGCTCCAAATGGTCAGAATATAAAGGTTTCAATCTCATAAACCGGCGGATAACATTGGTATGGAGTGTAATAGTAGGGAATTAATTTAAAACATTCTACTTATAACGACTTAATTGCAAACATTATATTAACTTAACTTTCAATAGTGTTAGGGGAAAAATTATAATGTGGGATTGCAAATTATGTAAAATAAAAGTTTTGTGTCCGTTTACTTATAACCTTAACGTACTATTACGATTTCATTTTACTGAAGAAACCACTGATTGTAGGGAATTGCTGTTTTTCATTTATCCTTATTTGTTCCACCTTTTTTATTGGATTCCCTTGTAAACGTTTATTCTCATTTTTCATTAACTGGATATGACGACATGAAGATGATTTTTAAAAAACTAGTTAATTTAAAGTATTCGTAATCGTTATTTTACACTATATTGACACTGAAATAATTTTAGCACTGAAATCATTTTAACTTTATAGGAATTCTTTAACAAATTCTAGCATAAAAGTATCACAATACTTTTCACACAGCTACCTACCAACTTACGCCACATTAATCGATCCATGAAGCATGATATGGTTTCATAGAGAGCCGGATTCCTTCACTTTCAGATGGTTGCGTTTGGCCTTTCTTGGATCGCTTCAAATAAGCCATCTAGAAGTGTCAAAATCCCTCTGACATTGGTTCAGACCGAGACGGCTAGAAAGCCACAAAAAAGGGGAATGAAGTGCGGAGGTGGCAAGCAAGAAAAATTACTCGAGTTCTTCTCCTCGTCCAAAAGCAACGAAAAACGAATAAGTAAGAAACTTCCACCACGTGGGTGCGGCAAGATTGTAAAAGTCAGATGGGGTCCGGGGATAGAAGCAAAGGTTGGGATGTCGAGGGCAAGAGAGTAGGAAGGGAAAATGAAGACGGGAAATGACAGAGGTAGGGCGGAGAGAGTGAAGAAGAGGAAAGGGAGACGGGAAGGAGAAATGAAGTGGGAGAAGCCGGAGGAGGGTGAGGAGGGTTGAAAACGAGGAACAAGATTGCGGTCTTTATTGGGGAGGAAGAGTCAGCGAGGGATTTGAACACATAAGGTCATGGGGGCTTAAGAGAGGACCTTAGAGGGGAGAGGATGATGGAGAGGGACGAGAAGGGAGAAGGAGAAAAGGAAAGCGAACAGGGGTGGAGAAATGGGAGAAAAGAGAGCGGGAGAGAGTTCTGTAGGTACGGGGATTGGAGTGGGGGCGGTAAATGTGGGAGGTAGGAGAAATAAGCGTGGGGCATTCTGACATTTTTCGTAAGGTCTTCGGGGATGGGATGACATTGGAATTGAGTCGAGAAATCTGGAAGGGTGGGAGCTATGGGGATTGCTTAACTTTATCGGAAATTTATTGAAAGCTATGTGTTTTTGCGTGGGTAGTGTACGTGTGCTTGCGTAACTTATAACCCCGGAGGCTTTATTGACCGAACCCAATGCCTAGGTGGTCGCTAACAGTCGGGAAAAGGCGTTCCTTCCCAAGGTTTCCTCTGCCTCCCCAAAACTCATTTCTGGCTCCACTCTCTCTGCTGCTTTTAGTTCACAGGGCATTCTCATTCCTCAAGCTGCCAAATTATTTCATTATTTTTCCATTGGCTTGGACAACAATTTCATTCTGTTTTCTTTTTGCTTCCCTGTTTTGTTTATTTAGTAAAATTATGGGGGTTAGAAATAGGGGGGTGGGGAATTTGTTGTTTTCATTTCACTTGTGCAACGGGAGATCACAAAAAATTTTTATTTTTGCATATAGATATACATGAACGTATGTATAGTTATTTGTGTATATACGTACAATGTGTGTGTACTCGTCCAATGATTACATACGTATATTAATTTATTGAACGTATATGCAGATAGTCACATACATTCATTACATTTTGCGCAAAATGACGCTCTAGCTTCTACAAATAAAATATAAATATCTCCCTATTTAATAGTTCTCATTTCCATAGTTCATAAATGCATTTTTCTATGCTTTTATTTCCGTTTCCTATCAAAATGAACCCTTTTCATTAATTAATTTCTTATCTTGAATTAATGCCATTCCTACACTGCTCTTCTATTACGTTCTAAACTGGATTTACCTTTCAATATTAAAATATTTATTTATTGGAATGAAAAATTAATTGAAGCAATTATTTCCATTTTAATTAAAATACTAAAGGTTAAATTCCAGTTAAGTTTTACCAAACCACGTTGATTAGAATCATATCAGTTAATTTATTTCAGAAATGAAATACGTACCCTACATATGAAATAAAAAATAACCACTCTCTAGAAACAATTATTAAAAAGAAATCTATTGCGTTTTTATGTAAGCATCTGATAAAAAATTTGAATACCAATTAAAAATGTACATGTAAGCAAACATTATTGAAATCGATAGCTGATTTTGCAAAAAAGTAAATTTACATTAAAATTAAAAAAATACACAACCTAATAAAATAAGTTTTCGCTTATTTACGGATAATAGCCATCAACTACAAACAATACCAGTATCTATTTGGGTATTTATGGGAATCCAATGATATATCGCAGTGATTATATTTACGCTCATGGTGGTAGTATCTTTAAAAAAAGATATCCATTCCTCTATTTTTATCAACATAAGGACCACACGACCCTGACTGTCGTTAATCTTTTATGACAAAGATAGTTTAAAAGTATGATGGATTTCAGCTATTGAAAATTCATAAAAACTAAATAGCAATATCGTAATTTATTTTTAAACCTATGACTGTTTACGTCTCAGCAAGGTATCTACCTAAAGTTTTCACTTTTACGAACGACAGTTTTCTTCATATTAGAGAAAAATAAAAACAATGGAGTTCGCAAAAGGTCATAATTTCATCACTTTTCCTCGAACATTTTCTCAGCCAAGTAACAATTTCCTTGAAGGTAAAATTTTAAAATATGATTTGTGATGCAATTGAGACGACTTTGAAAAACACGTCTCGTTGTAGGCGCACTCCGTCCTTACGAGAGCAGCCTTCCCACGGTAAAGTGATACCCACTTCCTAGAATGGGCTAAGACCTCTTCAGATTTTCAACTGAATGTTCTCTCTTGTTCTCTATACGAAGGAGAAAGCACGTGAGGATTCAGAGAGCTAAAAATATTGATTAATTGTCATGTTTGATTGGGTGCCTCTGATTTCTCTTTAATAATTTCTTTTCGCTCTCCGTGGGTCTCCTAGTTTTCTCCTCAAAAAAGGGTTTGTACCTTCGGGCCACGGGAACAAAATCCATGAAAATCTCACATCCTCTCAAACGCGCTTATTCCTAAATGGGTAAAAGTAGAAGAGCGAGAGATTTGATTGCGTAAAAAAACACCACGAATGCGGAGAGTTCTGGGATGTTGGGTTTATTGAGGAAGTGCGCTTTTTTTCGGCAAGGTATTTTTTTGGAGAAAGTTTCTTTCTTCTCTCTTTTGGATTATATTCACCCGAAAAAGAGACATTCTTCCATGCCATGTTTACAACAGCAATATTATATGCCTTCGTAACCATCAAACATTTCACCAATCTAACATCATTCCATTACACAGGTTTTAATTACGTATAAAAGAGATAAACGCAGGGCTAAACATCAGAGGTTTGGACAGTGCAAGTCTAATAAGTAAATATTTTATCAAAGATTATTGATGCACGTGTCTTCTGTTAAAAGGTGGAAAGTTGTTTACGTTAATATTCATATATTTCCGAAAAAAATCAAAGTATTATCCTCCATTCTACTAATTTAATATAAATGAATGGAAGCTCAAATATCCCATCTTCTGCCCATGGAACGACGAAATTATTTATTATAAAAACGATTCATACAAATGTTGCCAAAGAATGAAGTGTCAGCCTTTTACGAAATTTATCACTTCTCGCAATGTAACAAATATGAATAGATTCACATAGCCTCATTCCTAGCCACTTCCTTACGTTTCTCTCGATTCAAATAACTTTCAATGATTCCTACATAACGTCTTATGCCAAGTAAATATAACAACGGTATTTAAGGTCTGGCATCATAGTTTCCAAATGCACACTGCAAATTAATCCGATATTTTGAAGTTATGAATATTAAGAAGTAATACATCAGTATAAATGAATTCAGCAAACATTATCACTTTAAAAAGTATTGTAATAGGAAATATTCAGAAAATATTTTATTGCACTGTTAAGATACTTTCTCCACATCAGGTTGTTGAGCTTGTATTCAGGTAAGTCACTTTGTAAGACCACAAAATTACAAATTTTAAAATTTAAACCCTGTGCTATGTTTAAAAAATTCTTCTATCATCGAAAAGTAAATGTCAGGTTAAATGGAAGTGATAGGATGAAAATGATAGAACGCAGTAACTATTTCCATTACACATACGTACAAAAATTCTTTGATGTGTGTATGAATGCTATCCATGTTTCACTATCTGAAACTCTTTTAATCAAAGTGTCGATACCAAATAAATACTTCCAATTGCAAAGTGAATAGTGGCAAAGCGGTACAGGAGACAAAAGTGATGAATAATAAGCCGGATGTGTCTAAAAATAAATGATTTCCCTTTTCCGAAGCATCTTAAAATGACAAAATTATATATTAAAGAAAAATGATAAATTAAAGAAACTATCATTAGTTAATTTATTTATATATCGAATATACTACATGGCCCACGAACTTCTCTTTATTGGCTGATATTCTTTCAAGAGCCCAATATTGGGTGTATACACCCCCATATAAATAGTACACCCTCAATATGGGATGTATTATTTATATTATGTTATACTTCCGAATATTGAAATTATATCCCTGACATTTGACGCAGCTGGCCCCTCCTTCAGGAATTTCTAGTTTTCCATATTTTTCGTTTCACTTCAAGGCCAACATCATTTGAAATTCATTACTGATCACTTAGTTGATAAATGACTAGTCATAAGGCATTTATTTTCGCTGTTACCAGCATTACCCACTACTACTCCATTTGGGCGTACAATATAATTTTGTTTTTTGCTTACGCTGTTAGGTCTGGAGAAAGAACGAGGACCGCGTATATAGTGCTATTACTTAGAAATGAAATAATAAATTTTGTGCAAACACTTTAGCTGCAATATCCACAAAAGAACTTTAATAAGGTATCTGATTCATATTTAATAAGATCTCCTGATAATCAGAGTTTTATCAATAAATAGGTTTTTTTTAAGAAAACACTATCCCACCGATTATTTTATTTTGCCTATTACACTAAAAGAAATTTCATGGTTTTTAAAGACAATTTTTGCATTTAAAACGTGTTACATCTGCTAGATAAAAGTTTCCATTTAATTAAATACGATTCCCATGTTTCTATCACCTTATTTCAATTCTTTCGGCAAAAAGATTGAAATCAGATCCCTTACGGAAAGCATTTGGAGTGACGTATGAAATCGCCTTTCAATAATGTTCTTTAATTGGCATAAATTGTTCACCACTTGTTTCCTCTTGAAACATAGGATCTTATAAGATTTTTATATTTTTAAATTGATTCTCAATTTGTAACCAACCCTTATGATTTTACTTTATTAAATAGTTATATATAACTATATAGCTCTATATAACTACTCATCATCCTTCTCCTTTGTTCAATCATCTTGCCCTCTTGCTCTATCCGCCGATCATATTTTGGCCAACCACATGAAGTATTTCGGATCATTGTTTTCGTTTTCTCTGATGAAATTTCAGTGGTCAAAATCTCTAATTCATTGACCTTAATACTGACCCAAAACAGGTGCATTTATTTTATTTCTTTGTTTTCAAATAAATTTTAGCCGGACATAACAAATCTTTATTACGAAAGCCTTAATACCTCGAGACTTAACTCCCTAGAACCCCTAATGATCATGCGTCATTCAAAGAATTCACTTATTCAATTCGTCTTCTTAGGCGTCTTTATTCCGCGTAATAATACCTAAGCCTCCCTTATGCTTAGGTTTATATTTTCTCATTTCTTAATTTGGTTAATTGCGTTTCATTAATATAGCTGGTGCTTATTTTTTATGCTCTTCCTATATAGTCATATGTAAAAAATGATACATTTGTCATCATCCAAGTACTGTTCTTTGAATCAATGTAACCTTATTGTTTATATTTGGAAAAGAGTATCTAGCCAGGGAGTAAAAGGTTTCTACTTCAACCTGAGAAAACTGGCCAACTCCTATCTTTCAGAAGTTTCTCATATTATACAGACCTTTACTCCCTCTTCCCAAAGAGGGATATATTTTTTATAGTTTGTAGACTCTTAATATGGTGGTTTTTTTACCATAATACTCAAAAGACCTTTAATAAAAGAGCGCTTGTGGTAACACAACAAAGCAGCCGTGAGCATATTCTCGTAATTTCTTAAGTAGTGAAATCATTCGCATTGCCTTTATTATCCATCGCGTATTTTCCTTTTTTAATTAGTCGATATATATCATAATAATGAATAACTCAGGTGGTCAATACTATCTCCAGCTAATGATATTATATCAAAATTATTTTGGGTAGGTAAAAACAGACCCTAAGTTTAAAAAATTAGGTAAATACAACTCAAGACAAATTGGTAATATTGGTAAACTACACGGCAAAGCGAGCGACGGCTTCAATGCTCGAATTAATACGACTCTGGATAAGCTCAACTAGAACACGACTATGTCGTATTGCAAAGCTTTCAAGGAATCTTTTTACCAAAAGAAATTAAGAAAGCCCAATCTCAGAAAATTAATACTCAAAGCTTAATTCGTTTGTACAGTTTATGATATTAGTATTTCTACTACATTGACCGTGATTACATACGCATGAATTAACACAAAATATTTCTTTTAATTCCCGCTAAATGAATTCTGATTTATTTTAAAGCATCATAAAAACAATTGTTTTTTTACTTAAAACGGCAACCACACTTGTTAATGAACAGAATTAACTTCGGACATAATAGTGCCATTACCCAGATAAATCCAAGTTCTGGCCCTAACTGAAAATAAATTCAAATTTTCAAATAACCAGTGGTCAGATGTTTCTAATCAGTGGTCCGTTTTGGCAGAAAACATACTACAATCAATAGAGTTCACTACATTTACTTTCAGTGCAATTATCTGATCCTTGGTGAATGTGATTGAATACATATTTTTATCAGCGAGTATAAAAAATGATTGTGAATAGGTGGAATAATTTTCATATTATGTGAAAATTAGTCATAACATGTACTTTGTATTATTTACGCGCCTGAAAATACGTTTCCTTGTACCTCAAATTTAACATTTATTAACAATAATTTATTTACATATAGAATTGTCACGTCCTATATTAAATATGCATAAAACATTTCCATGTAAAATGAACGTTATTACCATTGCTATGTTTTATTCGTCATAGTAGAGTAATTTTGTTAATTAAATGTTTATTTGATGTATTATGAAAAGCTTAAAATCAAAAAAGCCTATTTCATCTAATTTGGTTTTAAAAATTAATACACAACACTATAATTAAAAACAAATCTCTGAAGACAAAATTTAAAATATCGTAAGTTTTTTTATTTAATTTGTCAGGATATGGATGACATTTTATACAAGAAAAATAATAAAAATTTATAATATACTATCAAGATGCTACATTTATTTAAATTAAACATGAGGTTTGAAGTAAAAAAGTCACATTTTAAAAGTAGCAGATGGCATAGAAAACATTTTAGTTTTTTCATATAAAAGTTTTAAATATAATCGCATTTAAAAAATCATATTTTTTCAAATAAGGTTTTTTGAGGTACATTTTTACATGCTTCATATGATTGCTAATCAACGGAAGATCAATTTCAAAAACTTCAGCTTCAAATAATTCTGTATATATGATCAGATTACTCCAAAAATACCAAATAATAATAATTTGTAGCAGTGAAACCGTAATAAATTTTGGCATGTTGATTACAAAACCTCAGAAATATCTGTAATCAAAAAGTGGTCGAAAAAATATTTCGTCACGCAATTTCTAACGAAAGTTGTTTCCTCTTCGCTGAATACAAATATGTCAAATCAAGCAAAATTTATGGCTGCATACGAGTTCCAATGAGTCATGGTTAAAAAAATGAATTTTAATTACTGCGTTTTCACATTTCTAAAAATTGCGACTGCTAGGAAATGAAAAGCCATTTCAATGGGATTAATATTTTTAGATTCGTGGAACCATATAATTTAAATTTAGATAGAATCGTTGATAAGCATCATCGTTGATATCATATGAGGTTAAATTTCATAGGTCATCAATACATTTTCTTCAAATTGATTTGTTCTTGCACTGAAATCGATATTAACAATTGTCGTATTAATATGTATACATTGATATAGAAGTATTATACACTCCCAAAATAATAACTTTTTTGATAGCTGTCGAAGAAAATACCCATAATTTCTTATATCTATAATACTTATTTTCATCAAATTTTGATGTGGATTATAACGCCTCCATTTATACCATTTGACATCACTGCTATCTATGATTCTCCTTATAACTTTGCATTTGCATTGCATTGAACTTTATCTAAGAATATAAAATATTTGAAATGTATGTAATGGTCCTTTCAAAACGTTCATCGTCACAATGGTGATAGGTTAACTGACTTATGGACTACTGATCTCCCTTGCAAGTTATCGCTATATTCCCGCGGTAATATAGACGGTGATGTAATCTCAGTTATGTTTCTCTTTATACTTGTCTTTTATATCAAAAAGTCGTATAATTTTTTATGTGGATTCGATTTTGGTAAATTCAAGGATTCTACGAGCAGAATTGATTGAATAATCGAAAATATATCGCTGAATATTTTAAGTGCTTGTTTAATTGATTTTCTTCATCAACGTCTCGCTTGGACTGATTACCTTCCTGAGACTGAATGTCCGGATTTTGGGCCAAAAGTCAAATGGACTTCGAGCGCTAAAATTCGAAACAAGGAATGTATATAGCTGGAAAGCCAAAAAAAGGTAAGTACTGCTCAAATCATGCCATTGTTTTCAGTTGAAGTCATAATAGAATGTAGCGTTACATTGTAGTCCTATGACTAAAAAACTATGAGCTTCATGTCAGGATATGCGAATAGATCTTTGAAAAATATGAAACACTGGTTCTGTATTATTATTATGGTTCTATTCTAAACTAGTGATCTATATTATAATTATGATGTATATTATATTATTATAGATTGTAATGTTTATTTCATCTCTTAAGTGTAGCTAATTAACATTCGATTTTATACTTTGAGGCACAGCACTTGAAATATACTCTAATCATACTTACTATATTTCATATGGTGCACAAATGGCGCACATGCATATGGCGCATGGCGTGCACACATACACACAAGATAATCAAATGAACAATCATGATTTTCTATCGTCTATGGTTAGCCTCTGTGTTTTCATTGGATCATTAGACCCTTTTCCAAAGAAAAAGGCACCGAAATGTTGATGAAACATTGCTTGGTGTATAAAACAAACTTAAATACTAAATTTACTGAAATACCCCCTTTATACTACCTCATTTACATATTTAATAAGTATTATTTAATTAAGCATTTTATCTTCATAATGGAGGTAGTGCCACACAAATTTTACCACGTTGTGAGGCGATTGAAAATAATATCTGTGGATCATGCTACATGACTCAAAATCATAATAGAAAGGTTGGTGGTAGAAGAAAATAGTGCAAATCCTCAGGGTGGACAATATTTCTGCAAGGTCCCTAACCCGAGCCACACAGATACTGTTCATTAAAATAATTTAACCCTCAATAGAATAAACCGTCAAATAAGTGATGACGCATACGCGTCTGCGCATGAAACAAATGAAATATACATATTATTTCTAATCAATACAATATTTTTAATGTTTATAACATTAAAATACTTTTCCTCGAAAAATTCAAATATGCCATGTAAATATATGAGATATTTTTGTTGTGTCAATTTGGATAAGAGACTGTTGATTTGGTTTGTTCAAGTTAAAATGAAATAAATCCTTCTTCTTGTAATACTCGTTGCATGTTTCAAAATATAATAAAAATTTTAAGATAATTTCATAATATTGAAAGGTTGGTTTTTTCTCAAAAAAAAATATAGTTTTTTTACTATTACGGAAGGTATAATGATTGACTAAATTCATTTTTGAAGCTTTCCATCAGGAATATACGGAAGAACAACAGACAAGCATCCAACGGTTTAGGCATGTGGGCTTTATGTACGGAAAGGATAAAAAACATTTGAACGCTGACTGAGCGAGTGCGGAGGTAGATCAATCTTTCAGGAGCAGGCATGTATATACTCACACCAGACACCACTCCCCTCGCCATCAATCCTTTGCTCAATTAATCACTTTTAATTACTGCATATAGTTGAACGCTGCAGAAAAAATGAAACAAAAATGTCCAGAAACATCGCTGGTTACTGAGGAAGGTCGGGAAGCGTTTATTTCCCTGCGACTAGCGGTGGGATTTTTGAGGCACATGCATAATGAGTAAAAACATGTGAAAAGAATGACCGTCCAACTGAGTCCGATGGGACTAAAAGAGAAAGCAAGGGGGCAAGGGATCTGGCTACCAATGACACCGATTTGTTAAAACACGTGGGGATTAGTGCGTCGCGAGACCTAGCAATACCCAGCGCGGCGCTCAAAGCTCATTAATCTCCGGGGTGAATATGTACAATTTTCAGGATTTGAAGCTATTTTTTTGTAAACACCCTATATAACATAACAAGCACTATCTCCAGTATTTTAGCGACTTCAAAAATACAGGAATCTGAAAACGCAAAAGGCAATATTTATTCACCGTGTAGGGGAAAGACCTAGTTTTTAGATTGAATCTGTTTCTTCAACACAATATTCCATGACATTCCGGTGATAACTGCTTAATTCATTCATCGTTTCAGAAACCCATTGCTTAAACAGTGACGCCTGTAAAACTGAGTAATGTGGCTATTGATGTTAAAGAGTTAAACTCAAAAATAGCCTAGGTTAGAGGTGTATACAAAATCTGTCTTTCATGAACATTAAATCCCGGATTTAAAAATATATGCAAATCATTTTTCGTATCATCCTGATGCAAGGTATGGGAAAACGAATGTAGCATGATAAGTATGCACAATTATTTTATAGTAATAATCTCCAAAATTCATTTAGCAAATAGTAAAAAACTAAAGTACTAAGTACTAAACTAGTAAAGTATTAAAAATTGGGGCATCAAACATTCCAAAGTTTTAGTTCTAAACACTCCAAATTTAAGCCAAAATTATAAGAAATATATAAAATAAAATGGAGTGCGTAGTTTCTTATCTGGTGCCCAGGTAAGCACGTCATTTTGGTTTCAATAGGGAAGTGTACAAGCTCCACAAGCTCGACTACGAGCGTTAAGTCAGAAAGCAAATGCTCTTGATATTTAAATATTTATATTTATTTAAAAAGTGTATAACAACAACATTTGTAGGAAATGAATCGGCAAAAGTTTTAGAGTATCGGAATATATTTTTCTAAGACCATCCGATGATAAAACAGATTCAAAATAGACTTATCACGATATCAAATATCACCTATCACCATTAAAAAAGTATCGATACAATTTTAGATATTGCTGCCATGCCTCAGAATTCTTCAAAGTCCATCCCTTGAGCGTCGACACACTTTCGCCAGCGACTTTTCTACGACTCAAAATCTGTTGTAGGCAAGTCCTGGAGGTCCTTAAGGGTACGCGTGTAAGCTTCATAGACGGCACTTTTTTGTCAGGTAGTAGCAAACACATGGCACTGTTCTTCGTTGTCCGTCAAGACCTTCGTGATGAGTTAAATGCAGACGTTTTGTATCTCCAAGTTTCAGGGATAATGCTGTGCACTGTCATCAATTTGAACACGATCTGTGATCATAATCACACATAATTGATGGCCTGGACTCAGCACTTCTCTTACACCTACCACGTTGTCATCGGTTCTGGCCGTCAACAGCCGTCAAGCGCGAGGCCAACTTTGAAGAGCTTTTGCTTTTTAAAAACTATAGTTTTGACATCCTTTCACCCTTGATCACCTGGTAAATTATACTAAATGCCTTCGTAACCGTTTTCCTCAGTGTAGGACAAATTTCAATGGCGTACCACTATTCAATCTTAAGCTGAATTTCGTTCTTGCCCCTAGTTAATCGACGGAGGCTCACTGAAAACAAGATGACGGAAGACTCGTAGGCGATTAGCCCTTGGCAAGTGTTAAAGACTACACTCCCCACTACTGAGCCTGCGCACAATGCTGGAAAATATCACTGCAGAAGTGATAATGAAAGTTCTGAGTTTCTATAATCCGTTCTGGGGAAAGATACCCTATAAAACTATGTTTAACCTGATTTTTCCCCTACTTTGCGTAGAAAAGCTTAAGTTTAGGGTTTCGTCCAACAAATAAGTAAAACGGGAATATACGTTTTCTTCCCGCCACTTTTTCGGTTTATCTGAATTTTTGTTATCAAATATTCAAATGAAGATTACCCTTCTCTTTAAAATATGCCGTTAATTACTAGAATTTAGAGAACTTTATAGGTACCGTATTTGATTTTTCGGCTAAGCAGTGTTTTGCTCTACATTGGTATGGTACGGTTCCATTGTATATTTGTACTGTATCTCGAAAAAGCAAATATTAATTGCTATACAAGAATTATTTAAAATAATTTATGACCAGAAGACAATAAAATTAAGACGCATGATTTTAGAACAATCTATCATATTATTTGAAACTATTTTAATGGAATAGTCAATTAATAAGGGACTCGTATATATTTTAAGGAATAGTAATTTACGAAAGTGAAAAAAGTTAAGCATAAAAAAATAATGTTATTTTCCTTCAGATAAATTCAGGTAACTAATTCTATATGTAAGAACTAGATTCATTAACCTGTACACATTTCTGTATATGGTCATCGCGGGACATCGCGGGAATATTTTTTCAAACATCATTTGGTAGAAACTTTAACAAAGATGGATGGAGGCAATGATTTATTTAATCTTCTTGGTTAAATTTCATTGACTTACTCACTTGGGAAAAATGTCCGGTTGATAAAAAAATGCTTAAAAATTAGCATTTTTCCTGAATTCTTATATCTATTGGCATATACAATACATACCCATGTTTTAAACAAAAGTCAAAAGGGAAAAGCAATTCTATTTCCAGGGAAAACCTTCTATATTTTCGGTTTGTGTATGCCAAAAACAAAATTTTACTCTGCCGATCTCCCAAACTGGACGGGAACTCTCAAAATTCTAAACTTTCGTTGCACTAAGTAGAAATACCCGCTTATCATTACTAAACACAAAATAGTATCCGAACCCAAATACACATTTTCTATCGACAAACAATGTAAACTTCAACGCAAATTTGCTTACCTCCTTCACAACTTTCCTCGAGGGAGTGAAAGAAAACCATAATTTATTTCGTTGCTCTAACCTCACGTTCTGGAAAGGCGCTCCCAGGAGTTTCAAAATCGCACGAAAGCGGGGAGTGAGGGAAATAGCGGTGAGGAAATCGGATGGGTGCGGGCCATGCGGGATAAGAGGAAGAGTCTGTTTAGCAGAAGGAGTCGAGAGTGAGATCGGATGAGAGAGTGGGATCGGAGAGGGGTGGAGAGAGGACGGGCACCTACGCATCGCGCGGCCTCGAGAGCTGGAGGGAAGGTAGGGGAAGGCGGCGGGAAGCAAGGGCCGGCGAGCATTTCATTCCTTTGACGGAAACCACGCCGCCGTATCCATGACAACAATCCGACAATAGGTTGAATAGCGGAGGAGCGGAACGCTGGGCCTTTGGGAGGAAGGGGAGAGAGACCGGGGGATGGTTTATGGAGAGGGAGGGAGGAAAGAAATCAGCGACTTCTCCTCTCTCATTTCACTTCGGTCCCTCAAAAGACAAGAGAGGGGCGTCTTTAATTAATGTGACAAAGAGCAAAGATGGAAGAAGGGGCGAGAGCAGACTGAGGGAGAGAAGGATGATGAGCATGAGGGGGCAGAAAGGGGAGGGTGGAAGGCAGGAGACCGATGCCCGTAAGATAATAAAGTTTCCGTTTGAGAGAGGACGACGGTGCGGGTGAATGTGTGGCGAGAAAATATGTGCAGGCGCCGAGGGAAGGATTCCTCGGTGATGGGGAGTGCGGCAGCGGTGCCAAGAGGGCGGCACGAAAAGCAAAAAAGATCGGACGCCGGCAGGACAGAGCACCAAGAAGCTTGTACACGGAACAGAAAATGTTTTATTTTGTAGTCGCAGTGTGCTAAGTTTTAAGTGAGGTACACTTTATTATTATCATCATGAGCTTGGCCGTTCAACCCTAAGGTTGGTTGACTGCATCCCTCCATCCAAGCCTATCTGATGCTAATTGGGTTACTTCCTGGTATGTTTTGCACCGTGCTTTCATCTTTATTTGTACCATGTATTTATCCCTTGGCCTTCTTCTAGGAACTTTTTACCCTATTTTCCCTTCTATTATAATCTTCACGAATCCATTGTGCCTCTATGTGTGGACAATCCATCTGGTTCTTCTTTTCTCTCTGGTGTTTCACATGGTTCGTTCTTCGTCTATTCTTCTGTCTACTTCTTCACATCTTATTTTATCCGTCCATTTGATCGTAAGTATCCTCCTCCAGCACCAGGTATTAAAGGATTCTAGTCTTTTCTAGTCTACTTTTCCGAATTTCCGTGCTTTTGATCCATGGAGTGCCACGTTATGTCCTGCCTGCAAAATTGCCTGCCAAATGACCTCACGGACACCATTTATTCTAATACCATGGACATGAGAAAAAATGAATCTTTCAATAATACACGCTATGCATTCAAAATTTTCTATTGAACCGAGATTTCAGACCATAATTCTATTAGAACTTTTTTCCCAGATCTATTTTTCTCTCATGTCGTTCGATTAACCTTTTATCTTCCCCGTCCACCTTTCAAACTTCTTCCTTTGTCCGTGGCTGTTTTTTCATTGCGTCAAAATAAGGGATAACTACGAGGCATATTCATAAAGTAAGAGCTGTTTGCTTATATTTAAACATTGGCGCTTCAGAACACAGTTTTGCTCCTGCAGCGCCATTTACTCATTCATCGAGAAGATATAGCAGCATTTGTTTTGTTTCAGAAGTCGTTTGCTTGTCCGCGCATGCAAACAACAGTGTCTGCGACAATCGTTGAACCCGCCAGCTGTGAAGTGCGTTCTGTCATACGATTATTTTACGCAAAAGGATTGTCGGCTGCTGAAATTCATCGGGAGTTATGCCCAGTTAATGGACCTACAGTTATGAGTGAAGGAAAGGTTAGAAAATTGTGCCGTGATTTTAAAAATGGACGACCAGAAGAGCGAAGTGCAGGCCCAGTATTCTGACCGATGAAATTGTTTGGCAAGTGGAACAAAAAAACACTACTCTTTGCAATATTGTCACAGAAAACCTCGGATACCAAAAATTGTGTGCAAGGTGGGTACTGAAAATGTTCACCCACAAAGAGCAATGAATGTCCAGTGGACGAGAGATTTTGGACCGTTACCAACAAGATGGAGATGATGAGACCTTGCACCTAGCGACAACTTCCTCTTCTTCCACTTGAAACAGTGGCTCGGTGGACAACGTTTCGAAACCGAAGAGGAACTCAAGAACGGCGTTGTCAATTGGTTTAATTCTCAGGCGGCGAGCTTCTATGCGGAGGGGAAACTGGTTCAGCGGTACGAAAAATGCTTAGAAGTAAACGGCGATTATGTAGAGAAGTGAAGTAGGTTTTTAGCTAACTAAAAATGCCAATAGAATGTGTTTCATATGAGTGTATTTTTTCCTGTGATCAAACGGCTCGAACTTTATGAGCACGCCTCGTATTTCTATCTGGGGATTTGTAAAGATAATAATGGTTTACTTGCACTATCTACATTCTGCCTGTAAAACTGACATTGTGGGATACCACGATGTAGATACAAGTGAAGGGAAACGACTATTTGAAATAATAATTCATATTTTATAATATTGCAAAATAGAAAACTCGTGAGTTCAAATCCTTTTCTTCATGTTGAATGTAAAGATGTAATAATGGAATGTAAACTTTTGTAAGATCAATAGTCCTTCATAGTAGAAAATCACAGATATTATCTTGTTGCATTCACGGATGATAAAATTAAGTTTATTATAACAAATACTCAAATTAAGTAGATTCGATATTATGATGATTTCTATCCACTAGTATTTGCCCGTCGAATTCGCAATCGATTTTCATCAGTTTACCATTCATTATTACCGTAAGCCAATTCAGAACCTATCTTCGGACACCTATTTAGACCTTATTTTATGAATATTCGTGTCAAACTCCATTATTCTGCCCTGATAAGCGCATATTTAAATTTAGCCTCTGAATATATCTTTACACGAATGTTTATATCGGTTTACACGAAAGTTTATTATGGTTTACACGAATGTTTATATCGATGCAGGGTTTTCGAACCACATGGACCAGTATAGAAGGGTTAGGAAAATAACGGCACAAACATAAATGGAATTTTTCTATTGGGAAATTTTCCTAAATGTAGTCAGATAAGTCATGTTCCCAGGGAAAGTTAACCGCTTCCCGCTCGGTTCTTTTCGAAATCAGAGCGCAAGGCCGGAATTCTCGATGGATCATTAGAAAAGTCCGACTCGCTCGGGTGAATGAAAGAATTTTTTTCTACGTAATAATTTAGTTTATATAATACGAATAGAAAGCATACCAAAACTTTTATTTCACGTTTATTACGGAGAATGAATGATTGCTTTACTCGGGAGGATTAGCTGAGTGTTACAGTAATCATTAACTTCCATTTAAATTATATAACTTCCATCAATATTAAGAGCCAGCTTTGTTTACAATATCATTGTTTCATCTTTTGATAATTAAGAATACTGGTGCATCAAATAGTGAAAAGAGTTGAAAACATCTAATTCCGGAAAGCCATTAAATGACCCAGGAAAGATAGCAATTGGATTCGTGGAACTAATTGACTAGCAGGAACCAATTATTCAGCATAATCCCTGTTAATGGCTGAGAACACAAACCTTTTTCATTAAATTGCATAATTCCACGGATTTTATGACTCAGGTGCTAGAATGTTACTGTAAAGACTTAAAGCGCCTTGATGAGGACAAAGTAATCATTTCCTTAATGAATTTAAAATAAAATATCTATTTCACTTGAGTTTTATATT